>PVKU01000940.1:253423-369300 GCA_004027475.1 Anoura caudifer
CTGTGTGGGAGCTTGGAGAAGATTGGCTCCAGAAAATGGGACACACCTGCCCAGACTCATGATGGCATCCCAATAACCTTGGAAATATACGGGAATGCTGGCAGGTGTAACCGATTGTAGGAGGAGTCGGAAATAGGGCTGCAGAGGAGGATTGGCATGGGGATTTAAACCCAGGCGTGGCAGCCATTTGGGGGGAGATTGGTTTCACGAGAGAGATCCATGTGGTTTCACCAGAGTGCAGGACCCGCAGCTCCATGAGGGGAGATCCATGCGGTTTCACCAGAGAGCAGGACCCGCAGCTCCATGAGGGAAAATCACCATGTGGCTTTAGCAGAGAATTGCCACTAGGCTTTGCCCGAGTGGAGACCCTCTCGCAGCTTTGCCAGAGGGAGAGATTCCACATGTTTTCACCAGAGTGCAGACCCCTGCAGCTTTGGTGAAGAGGGAGAGCCACGAGGCTTTGCCACAGTGGGGACCCCTTCCCCACAGCGTTGGTAGAAGAAGGACCACGCGGCTTTGGGGTGCTTCCTTTGGCTGTGTGGCCTGGAAGTAAGAGAGACTGCCTGGAAGGAGGGTGAAAGAACTCTTGCCAGTGGGCCATGAGAAGGTGCCACATGGCTTCAGATTAACCAGAGATCCTGCCTGGACGACGACACAGCTGACGGTGTCAAGAGCCTGGATCCCAGACGTTTGCTTCTCTTCTTGCAAGTACAGTACCCTGACTTAGGGCAGAGGGTGATAGGAAGCACTGTGGGTGTCTGGGTATCCTAAAGGACTTTGATATATTAATGGAGACATTAGGTTGCTACTTTGACTCTGTATAACATTAATAAACATTTCCGTTCCTTTTCACAAATCTCTGGCTTTGAGAAACATCTTTCCATAAGGCGGCGGACAATAACGGACCCTTTCTGTTGCTCAGTAACAGTTTTGGGGGCTCGTCCGGGATCTTAATTGCCCGTGGAAGACTCACCCCTCAGGTTCGAGAAAGTGAGACTTTGGAAGTGTTTTGCCAGTCTCAAGAACCTTTCTGTTTGCTCTGTAACACCAGCACAGGAAGTACTCCCTTAATACCAAGCCATCATTACAATCTAAGTGTAGTGGGGTATCCAAACTTCTGGCGTCTCCGGGCCACACCGGAAAAAGAATTGTCTTGGATCACACATTAAATACATTGTGACACGTAATCACGAAAGAACTCATAATGTTTTAACTAAATGCATGAGTTTGTGTTGGGCCGCATTCACAGCCATCCTGGGCTGCGTGAGTCCCGCAGGCCGCGTGTTGGACACCCCTGGCAGTTTTCCTGATTCTTATTATTTCGACATTTGCTAAGAATCCACCATGAGTCAGATCCTGTACTGGGAATTTGAAATACCAAGACCGTTGAGATGAATTCCTTTCGTGAGCAGCGCACAACCCATTGAGGAAGACAGACATAACAGGAACACGATGGGATGTTAACTACGTTCTAACTACGTTCCGGCATAGTTAATACTATTAACAATTGCACAAGCTAGTAGCTTCATTGCAGATGGAGGCAGATGAGATTTGTGAGAGTTGGAAATACACCCAGTTCCCAGCAGTTAGTGGAAGAGCCAGGATTTGACAGGGTACGGGAAACCAAAGTTGACATCCTTCCTGCTGCACCCTCCTGTCTTTCTACAGAAGTTTCTCCCTCAATTGTCGTCCACATGATATGATTTCTCCATCGTTTACATGTAATGTCCATGCCCCCTTTACATACACTCCTGTTCCCTTATTTAAGCAGTATCATCTCGCTCAAGTACATCTAGTATATACTGTAAACTATCCGTCATTTCCTATTTATAGCACTGCACTCACTGCACACTGCCTGGTGTTGGGGGACGTGACATCCATGCTGGGCCTTTTACGAGGACAATGTGGGCTGGGTGCCAGGCACTCCTTTGGGATTCATAGTTTCAACTACATTTCGTGTGCAATCGAAACCTTCATCGTAGAATAATTAACTTTCTTAAGTCTACATAATAATTAGATATTCTTCTCTAGTCGTCTCATGTGTTTTCCACAGCTATATGCAAGGATCATGTGTTTTGTTTTCCAAAGTTCATGGGACCTATTCCGATGCTGCCTGTACATTAATGAAAGTTAACCATTTAAGAACTTAATCGTACTTTTAAGAATCATTAGATATAGGCGGAGCATAGGCACCATAGTTACAATAATATTCCAGTATTGTTTTGTGTAAATTAAACCCTGCACTTCAGAGGCCTGTACTTGTTGGTGGCCGAGAGGCAGGAAGATAATATTTAGGAAGCAGGCTAAACCTATGAGAAGCCAAAGTAACAGAAGTCCAGGCAGTTAAGTAAGGAAACAGCTCAGCTGGCCAGTTCACTGAAGGAAACATCTGTTCTCAACTCACTGTCCTGCAAGTTTTGGCCACTGACCCACGGAGGCATGGAAGATTCCTGTAGGAACCAGACGTCAAGTACAGGTAATTGTGTTCATGTTTTAATCCCTAAGGAATTCCTGTAATTCGTGAATAAGATGGTCACTGTTTTAGTTAAACAGTTTACGGTCAATCGTTATCTCAGATAAGAATAACAAACTAACAAAGGATGAGAATCAAGCAGGATTTGGGTGCTTAATTTATTGTACTTTTAAAGGAGGTTTGGGTGCAAGGTACTCTGGGGAGACACGACTACATCTACCTGTATGTTTGGTGTAGAAGATACCAAGTTTTCAGGATTGTGGAAGAAACACGGCCACTTGTTAGGGGAGGCCTGTGGGGTGGCCTTACAAACTCAGAGAACTAAAGTAACCACAAAGGATGGTCTGAAATGAAAACTTAATTAAAAGCAGTTCACAGATGGGCTGCCATGCCCTAGAGCAGTATTTTCCCTGTCAAAGGTCAGTCTTTACCTTAATTAAGCCTATCTATTCCTGTCTATTGTCATTTTGCATCTAGGATAACACAGCTTTGCAATATCACAGTAACTTCTCTTTTTCCAGATCCCTTGGACACAACCACCTCTCCAGAGCTGAGACCGACAATCCCCTCCTGGTTATTGTTAGCATGTTAATTGTGGACTTTAACTATCCTGTACCCACCTGTGTAAAAGAAATATGTGTCTGTTGTTTTACCTTTTACCCTATCCCAGAGGTTCCCCCTCTCTGCCTCTGCTATCTCTCCCCTCTATCTGTCACCAATGGATTTCATGTAACCCTGTAATTTCTCCTCCTTTGATTGTAATGTGTAAAATAAGGCAATGAACTGCCATTCTCCAGAGCATTTCTTAGTCCTTTGAGATTTTGCTTTCCAGGAATTGTCATCAGTTTGGCTCAAATAAACTCACCAAAAACAGTACAGGTTTGAGTGTTTCTTACATCAACAGAATAAACTTTAATCCTCCTATTTCGACATCCTGTTTTTCTCTATACCTTTTGCTGCCTTATCATCGGACCTGCATCATAAACTGCCTGAGTTCTGCTTGCCTTTTGTTGTTTTAATATTTTACTTAGATTTTTGTAATTTTTAGACTTACATAAAAGTTGCAGGAATAATACAAAAATTCTCAATACCCTTCACCCAAATTCCCTCAAGTGTAAACATTTTACCACATTTGCTTTCCCTCTCTCTTTCTCCCCACACACAATTTTATCTTGACTAGACTATTTGAGGGTGAGTTGTGAACACAGCACCCCTTTAACTCTGAATACTTTCCTATATGTTTCCTAAGCACTGGAGCATTTGCTTACATAGCCACAGTACTGTTAGGTCGGGAGTGGTGAGATAAGATGACCACCAGGGGCTGAAGCCCGCGAAAAACTGGCTGACGTCAGATGAAGATGACTGGAGCTGCGGGAAAAACCATGGCAACTTGCACCTAAAGAGGACTGACCAATGATACGTCAACTGCATGTATAAAATTCTTTCCCTTCTTAGGCTCAAAGGCGACTTCCTTGGCCCCCAATAAAGCTCTGTATTGCCCCATTTTGTGGCTGATTGGCATTATTTCCTCAGTGGAATACTAATAACCTTACAAGTGCAATTACTAAAATAAGGAAATTGACAATGCCTATGTGTAGATATATAATATTTATAATCTATTATCTATAATCTGATTGTGGATCTTATTCAGAGTTCACCAAATGTCAAAATGACATCCTTTAACAACGAATATCCCAGACCGTGAGTTGCTTTCAGTTGTCATGCTTTTTAGCCATCTTTACTCGGAAGAAGTTCCTCAGTCATTCTTTATCTGTCCTTGACATTTCATGACCTATTCTTTCATGACCTTGACATTTTTTAATAGTAGAGACCAGTTGCTTTGTAGCCTGTTTCTCAGTTTTGGTTTTTCTAATGTTTTCTTTATAATTAGATCAGATTTTTCACATCATTTTTGGCAGGAGGACCAAGGCCGTGATATGGCATCCCAGTGCCTCATGTCAGGAGACCCAGGGTCAGCTGGTCCCAGTGCTGGGGTGGTTGTTTCAACCCCATCTCCTAGATTTCTCCACTATGATAAATCTACTGTGCTTTCTTTTGCAATTAAGAAGTATGTTGTAGGAAGTTAAATTTACCCATAATTTTAACTCCATTAATGATTCTTGCCAGAATCAATTATTATTGTGAGACTTGACAATTGTTGCCAAATGCTTTCTTACTTCCTTTTGTCATTTTTAAAAAGTTTTCAAAATTATGGTTAAAGTACACAATATTTACCATCTTAACTATTTTTAAGTATACAGTTCAGTGCTATTAAGCCCATCCACAGAGTTGTGCAACTATCCCCACCACCATCTCCAGAATTCTTATCTTGCAAAACTGAAACTCTGTCCCCATTAAATACTAACTCCTCCTCCCCCAGCCCCTGGCACCTGCCCTTCTGCTTTCTGTCTCTCTGAATCTGACTACTCTAGGGACCTCACATGTGTGGAATTACTGTATAGTTTTTGTCTTTTGTGTGTATGTGTGATTGGCTTATTTCACTGAGCATAATGACTTCAAGGTTCATCCTTGTTATAACCTGTGTCGGAATGTCCTTCCTTTCTAAGCGGAGTAACATTGCATGCGTATTCCACAGTTTGTTTATCTCTCAACAGACACTTGGGTTTCCCCCACATTTTATCTACTGTGAATAATGCTGCTATGAACATAGGTGTTCAAGTATCTGCTAGAGTCTCTATTCTCAGTCCTTTTGGATATATACCCAGAAATGGGATTGCTGCATCATATGGTAAATTTGTTCTTTAATTTTTGAAATAAAATGCTGTTTTCCACAGAGGCTGCACTATTTTATATTCCTGTTAACAGTCCACAAGCATTTCAATTTCTCCACAACCTCACCACTACCTGTTGTTTTCTGTTTTTTTTTTTTTTAATAGTAGCCATCCAATGGATGTGAGGTGATATCTCATTGTGGTTTTGATTTGCATTTCCCTAATGATTAGTGATGATTAGCATCTTTTCATGTGCTTATTGGCCAGTTGTGTACCTTCTTCCAGACATGTCTATTTCAAGCCTGTCCTTTGTCCATATTGAATTGGGTCATTCGGGTTTTTTGTTGGTGGTGGTCATTTTTTTAAGTTCTGTATTTTACAAAAAAATTTTTTAAAGATTTTATTTATTTATTTTTAGAGAGAGAGGAAGGGAGGGAGAAAAAGAAACATATCAGTGTATGGTTGCCTCTCCTGCACCCCCTACTGGGGACCTGGCCCACAACCCAGACATGTGCCCTGACTGGGAATCGAACTGGTGACCCTTTGGTTTGCAGGCTGGCACTCAATCCATTGCACCACATGAGCTGGGGCTATTTTGCAAAATTTCAAACCTTGAGAAAATTTGATAAAGAATGCATCCAGCCTTTACTGGTGTGGCTCAGTTGGTTAGGTGTCATCCTACAAAGTGAAAGGTCACAGGTTCAATTCCCAGTTAGGGAACATGCTGCCTGGGTTGTGGATTTGGTCCCAAGGGTGCGTATGAGAGGCAACCAACCAATCAGTGTTTCTCACATCGGTCTGTCTCTCCTTCTCTTTCTTCCTCTCTCCCCAGTCTCTAAAAATAAAAAAATAAAACCTTAATATTAAAAAATACACCCAGCCCTGGCTAGTGTAGCTCAGTGGATTGATCGTGGGCCTGCCAACCAAAGGATCGTGGTTCAATTCCCAGTCAGGGCACATGCCTGGGTTGCAGGACAGTTCCCAGCAGGGAACGCACGAGAGGCAACCATACATTGATATTTCTCTCCCTCTCTCCTTCTCTTCTCCTCTAAAGATAAATGAACAAAATCTTTTTTTAAAAAACACCCAAAAGCACCAATTATTAAGATCTTGCTGCATTTGCTTTCTCTCTTTCAATGTCTCTCTATATATTATTGTTATTTGTATAAACACTGGGAGCAAATTACAGATGGCATGGCCCTTCATGCCTAAACTCTCGAGCACAAGTTTCCTAAGAACACGTACCATAATCATAGTTTGGACATGTTAAACTCACAGAGTCCCACTGAGGCAAGAGACAGGAAGGAGGAAACTCCAGAAGTGCCCCAGGGCTAAGATAAAGGTCATCGATACAGGACAGATACCCTGTTCCGCTTTCTGGAAAAAGCACTGAATCATGGTGAATCATGAATGCACCTGCACAGAATATGCTACGAAAATTAACATTTTGGGACCCCCTTCCTCAGTGGCCAATCAAGGAAAATCATGGGAGACCACATGAGCAGTAGCTTTAAAGTAATACAACTACTTGTACATGCGCAATAAAACTCAGCCAGAACTAGCCAGGAAATGTCTGCCCTATAAGAATGGAATCCCTCCAGCCCCTGAGGTTAGTCTCTGCTCAGAGTTGGCCTGCTCCCATGTTCTATGGAGTGTACTATTGCTTAATAAATCTGCTTTCTCTCTTTCTGCCATAAACTCTCTGTGTGTTCAGGTCAACTCTTGTTCTGTGATCACCAAGAACCCGGTTACCTGTGCCCACCTGCAACACCATTATCTAAATAATGGTGTTATTTATCTGTGCTCAGCAGTTACACAGATAGGAGTGGAGCAAGGACCAGGGGCCAGGTCACTAGGGCAGAAAGCCCTGGAAGTCTAGCAAGGGGCAAAACTGGGAAAACAAGGACCTCGCCACCCTAGGGGTACCCTTTCCTCCCCTGGTGTGTCGCTAATCATTCGGTAGACCCCTTTGGAGGAAGAACAACAGGCCCAGGAGTGGCCCCGTGCAACTAACTCCCCTGTGGGCCCCTGCTTGACTGGGCCCTGAAGCACTAACCCCTAGGGATTACATCTAGGCCTCAGCTGTGTTTCAGCTCCAGAAAAGCAGCAAAATCAGACAAGCAACATCATGGCTGCCCTCAGGACCAGCTGCATCAACTATGGGCCCCCTGGCACTGACCAGTCAGTAGAAACCACGACCCTGAAAGGACACACCTGGAAAGCTGATGAATATTCTATTAGATCTTCCTCTGGGACCACCCCTAAAATCTCTACCCTTAAAAGCCTTAGGACTGAAGACCCAAGCGTTCTCCCTCCCAGGAGCACACCAGCAGCCCCCTTCCCCAACTCGTCCCCCCAGGCACATCATCTTTACCCCTCTCCCTCCTAAGCTCCATGGGCCCTTCTTTTGCCTGTGACTTGCTTCCTGAGCCCACTTCTACAGCTCACTTCCCTACCTCTGTGACTTCTATGTGTATGACTTTCTAAATAAACATTCTCTTTTACTTTGAGTCTCAGCCCTGAATTCTCTCCCAGCCAGAACTCAAATACTGAGGGTCGTGAACTGAGGTCTGGCCTGACCCCACCAGTGCTGTTCTTGCCACCAACGCATCCACACTCAAATTTTACCAGTTGCTCCAATTACATCATTTGTAATAAGTATTTTGTGATCCAGGATCTAATCCAAGGTGTCTCATCCTTTTAGTCTTCTTTATTCAGGAGTGGGTCCTCAGCCTTTTTCTTTCTTTTTTTGGGGGGAAGGGGTCCTTTGTTAGAAGAACAGGTCAGTTGTTTTGTAGAATGAGCCCTCAATTCGGGTTTGTCTAAGAGTTTCCTTACGATTAGATTCAGGTTGTACAGTCTGGTGGCAACATCGCAGAATGGAGGTGGTGTTGTTCTCACTATGTCACGCCATGAGGCATGTGTCATTTTGTCCCTTATCCGTGGTGTCTGCCAGATTTCTCCACTGGAGTTTTAAAACTGTTTATTGATTTGAGAGAGAGAGAGAGAGAAAGAGAAGTGGGGAGAGAGAGAAACATCAATGTGAGAGAGAAACATCAATTGGGTGCCTCCAAATGCGCCCAGACAGGGGATTGAACCCAAAACCCAGGTTTGTGCCCTGACCGGGAATCTAACCCCCAACCTTTCTGTGTATGGGACAGTGCTCCAACCAACTGAACCACACAGGCCAGGTCTCCACTGGATTTTTTTCAGAAAGTAAAATAACTTAGTAATGTTTCAGTAAGCACCAGAATTATCACTCTTATTATTAATACTTTATTATCTTTCATATTTTCAGGGTTTGAAAAGCATCTGCATATACTTAGTTTCATTTCTAATCACGGATTTTCAAATTTTTATTTAATATCAATATTCTTTTATATTTCTTACCTGTATAATTATCTGTGAGACTATTTTTATAACTGTCATGTTCCAAAAAAATGTTCATCCAAAGACAACATCACAGAAAACTATTGAGAGATTAATCTAAAAAGTTTACATTTATGGTTTTTCAGCTCCTGTTCTCAATTTTCTTATTTTGACAATGGATTTTCGTGTATTAACTTAATCACCATTAATATTCTATACTGATCATTCTTCAGTAATGTTTATTGAGCTCCTCCTGTGTACCTGACGCTGTTCTGGGCATGGGGGCTCACCGGAGAACAAGATCGCCTTGTGGGGAAGATGGATGATAAAAGAACAAGTAAACAATTTACATCGCATCAGGTGGCGGCAAGGAAAGTGCTATGAATAAAAACACCTTAGAAGAGTGTGGTGGGTGGGCGTGCAAGGTCACATCACTATCCAGATCAGGGAAGGCTGTGAGGGTGCGAGCAGCCAGGTGTGCGCAGGGAGAAGAAGCACAGCAGGCAGAGGTCTGCACAGCCGTGAGTCCTGGCCACAGATGCCGGGTCCCTTAGCCAGAAGGCACTCCCTCTGTTACAAGATGGAAGTGGGGAAGCTGGGTGAGTGAGGGGTGGGGCCCTAGGCCTTGTCTGCCACAAGAAGGGCTTTTGACATTTAGCAAGCACCTGGAAATAGTTCAGTAGGCAGTATTAAACCCAAAGGGAACCAGCACAGTTACCAGGGTTAATGCTGTCATGACCAAGTTCAACGGCTGCCTCTGGTCACAGAGAACACTGAAGGGAGAAGTGCAGACGAAGGGAGCCAAGGATCGAGGCGATTCCAGGGGGTGACTCATGGAGACGTGACCACTGGAAAGGGACAAACACAGAGAGCAAAATCCAGCTGTCTTCTCACTGAATTTCAGTACAGTCAGTTCTGCTGTAATGCTGGCTTCAAAATGCAAATCTGTTCCAAAACGAATGATATTAGGAAATAATGTGTTTTTGCATTTGCTTATGCAAAATTTTATCTTCAAAAATCACCAGATGTGCCCTGACTGACAGAGCTCAATGGGTCTTGCGTCATCCCCGAAAAGCAAAAGGTCACCAGTTCAATTCCTGGTCAGGAAACATGGCTGAGTTGCAGGCCAGGTCCCTGGTTAGGGGATTGTGGGAGGCAACCAATCAAAGTTTCTCTCGCAAATCGATGTTTTTCTCCCTCTTTTCCCTTCTCTCTAAAAGTAAATAAATAAAATCTTAAAAAAAAAAAACACCAGATGAACACAGAAAACCATACCCAGTTGAAGGGAGCAGTGAAGGAATGCACAAGGCACCCAGGCACTCAGCTCTGCCCAGCTGCACAGCCCCTGGCCTGGGTCACAGCATCGCTGATTGCAGGTCCTCCTCCTACCACCTGACAGGCTCCAAGCAACCACCTGGGCCCTGGCTGCCCTGGCCATCTGGCCCCAGCGATGCTCTGTCCTGTTTCCACTCGGCCCATTAAGTATTTCACCTTGTGTTCTCTCTTCCTTTTCTCCCTTTATCTCTCATTGCTCTCACTTTTTCCAGGCACCCAGGAGCTACTACTGGAGGTGTTATCAGCTGAGGTATGCTCTGTGAAATCTCTCTGTCAGTATGTTTGGGTGGGGTTCGTGAAGAAATGGCATGGGAACGGGGGTGTCAGGGACAGTGGAGAAGACACCAATAGTTACAGAGGCGGGATCAACAAGAGGTACAGGAAGAGAAATGTGGTGACCACGAACACGTGCTCAGGCCTGGTATAGGGAGCATGGCTGACTGAGACCCGGCTGCTGGCCTCTGCACCCACCACAAGTGCCCAGCCAGTGGGGGCTGTGCAGGCCTGGTCCTGCCAATGTGCACTCCTCTGCCAAGTGACCATGCCAGGGGGTCCCATCTACCTGGCCATGGGTCACGCTGCCCTTGAGGGACTTCCCACCCGTCTTCCTGCCCTGTCCTCCTGCCTCACCCCTCTCTTCCTCAGGTGTGAGGCCTGCACTGCCTGCCTCCTCTGGCTCCTGGCTTCAGCCTTCACCTGCCAGGAAAACCATGAGGTCTGGGGACTGGCTCACTCACCATGTACGTGGTCATGTGTGTGATGTCATCGAACCCTTACAGACCCCAGGAGGTGTGTATGACTGTGGCTACTTCACTTCCCTGGTGAGGAACTTGGACCTGAGAGGGTTAAACAGTAGCTCTTTTTTTTTTTTTTTTTTTAAGATTTTGTGTATTTATTTTTAGAGAGCATGAAAGAGAGGGAGAGAAACATCAATGTGTGGTACCTCCACTGGGAACCTGACCTACAACCCAGGCATGTGCTATGACTAGGAATTGAACCTGTGACCCTTTGGTTTACAGGCTGGCACTCAATCCACTGAACCACACTAGCCAGGGCTCAGCAGCTGCTCTTGGTGGAGCTGAGGCTACAGCACAATCCTGACTCCAAACATCACTGGCTTCCCACCATCATAATGGTGCTCAAGACTTGTTCAAAATTCTAAAGCAACAAAAGACATTACCCAAGCACAGGTATTTTTCTTTTTTGCATTCTAATCAGTGCTGGTATGTAAATGTTCCGACAGGCTGCTACAGTACACACACATTTTTCTGTACTTGCTTTTTTCCAGGTCGCATGATGATGCAATGATTTCCATGTTGTGACATCACTTTCATAAGTATTATTTTGCAAACATTGCATTCATAATATTAGAATTACTTGACTGTTTCCCTACTTTTAGCATTTAGGTCATCTGTTTTTGTTTTTGTTTTTGTTTTTGCTATGATTTAAGAAAATCTGTAGTGAATTTCCTCTTCTTCTCTGGGAAATAGTTCCTGCAATCCCCTTCCCCCAAGTGGGACTGCTGGGTCAAGGCTGTGAACATTTTTTGTCCCCAGATATGTCACTGTTGGGAACAAGGGGGAGGGGCGTTGAAACACGGGACGTGAACAAAATCACCAACACTGGAGAAACAGCACTCACTTCTCAGCAGGTCTGCAGACCTGGTGCAAACCCACCTCCCGCAAAACTGTCCCGATTCCCCGACAGAACTCATCTCTTCCCTATACCCTGTTGGGCACACCTCAGGTGAGAACGCTTTCGTTTACAAAGCACATCTATAATCTCATTTAATCTGCAGCATTTTTGTCCCTATTTTATAGATGAGGAAACAGACTCGAAGTACATGCCTTGCCCAGAGACACCCAATTAGCAAGAGGAAACACCACCTCTTTACTCTGAGTCCTTTCCATTACAGAGCTATGAAAGGTCAACTCCCACCAAGAGTGAATTTCTGTCTTTGCTTTCAAAATAACGCTGACTTCCCCACGTGGCCAGGCTGCCTCTTCAGCTTTCAGAAACTCTGCCAGGCACAAGAGCACATCCAACTGTTGGGTGGACTAAGAGGCCAGAGGCTCTTCAGATAAGTACTTGGACAGGACCCTCCAGTCCACTTAAACTGTATGGACCTAAAGTCCTCTGTTCCAGTTAGAAGATTGAAAACAATCACCCATCCACTCATGTCATCCCAAATATGGCGCAACAGCATGGCCCAGAATATGTGTCCTTGGGGCTGTCACAGAGCACAGGGAAGTTTAGAAAAGTGCAATACTTCTCTTCCCCCAGGAACCAAAGCATTAAATGTTTACAGATGTGGGAGGCGGCAGTGTGTGACTCTCAGGGAGGCCCGGCTGACTCAGAGGGCTGTTTGCACAACAGCAGCAGCTGGCCCCCCTGGCCCATCTGGGGGCATTTTTGGTCCCATGTGCTCACCTCAGCATCAAATCCATCCCTTAATGTGTCTTGTTATAATATCAGGGCTCACCACGGATACCTTTCCTGCCTGTCTGAGGCAGAGTGAGCAATTGGGCCTGAAAAGCATATTTTTTCATTTTGTAGTTGAATTTTAATTAATGTTATCACTCTCCATTGTGTTTATTTTTCACTAAAATATTTAGACTTCTTTAAGAAAACCTCCTCTTATTTATGTTGTAAAAATAATGCATAACTGTTATAAAAATGCAAACATTCAGAAATGTATACAAAGAGGGAACTTGCCCTCTCACTTCCCCGAATCCCACATTCCAGGGATAATTTGGGTCCCATCTCAGGAACAGGGTCTGGAGTCAGAGGGCCTGGGTGCAGCTCCTGCTCTGCCACACTTCTCGGAAAGCCCTGGGCAAGTTACTTGCTCTCCTAATGTTTCAGTTCTGTCATCTGTAAAATGGGGACAATAATGCTACTGTCAAGGGAAGGTTGTTGGTGTGCCAGCAGGAATCCCCCACTTGGGGTGTGGTGAAGAAGGAAACTTTATTCAGTGCAAAACAGCTCAGTTGTGACACAGCACAGCTGTGAGGCAGTCCTGGGACCAGGCCCCTCACAGGCTAGACAGCTCACTTCAGCTCTGCTCTGCTCTGGTCCTCCTTGGTCTGCTGGGGCCTGAGCTTGCCTGAAGCAGCAAAACATCTTTGCTATTTCAACTCAGCCTGGGGAAGAGTCTTCACTCTGGTGGGAAGGCAAAATGCATTCCAGAGGGAGAGGGGAGCTGGCTTATATAGAGAGAAATCCCTACCCCTGGTCCCTGGTTGGTCTGTCATTATGCAAACGAAGACTCCAGATCCTCGAAGTTTTATTGGTTCAACAGGCACTTTTCTGATTGGTCAGAATGGAGCTGTTTTGTTTGGTCAGTAAAGATGCCGATGGGGATATAGCTGTGCAGCTCAGAATGGACAGGAAAGTCGGTTCTACTGAAAGAGGATTCCAGGAACTCCTCTCTAAGGGCTGCTCAGGTAGCAAGAACACAGTGCAGGCAGGCAGTTCAGTGCAGAGGCAGGTGCAGCCTCCTTTCTCCCTGAAGTGCAGTTGTGTAAGAGGCCTCTGTGCAGAAATGGCTACTAATCTCTGTTTTAAAACTTGAGCTTAGTTAACAACCAGGAGCCCTTTCTAGTTAGGTGCCTTAATTCTCAATATTCACACTTATTCACCTCACAGGGTGGTTGTGAAATTAAGTGAGTTATTACATGCCAAGTGCCTAGAACAGTGCTTGGCATGTAAGTACTAGATGTATATTAATTATTAGTAGTAGTGGGGATATTATGAATACTGCATTACCTAGGAATAGGATCAACTGCTGTAGCAGAGACCCCAAACTACAGTAGTTCAGACAAGATAGAAGTTTCTCTCTCTTTCCAGAAGCAATTAGGGGAGTGAGACCAGGTAAGCAGTTGCTTGGGTTCCATGAAGTTCTATCCCCTAGCAGGGGTCCTTGTCTACAACAGGTTTATCTCTGGGGTCCACTGGCAGGAAGGGGACAGAGGAAGTGGATGACAGCTAGCTTCCTTTTGAAGGACGTGACCACTTCTGCTCTCATCCTGTTGGCCAGATTGTAGACCTTCTGTCAAATTTTGCTAAAGAGAGGCTTTGCCTGCTGCTTAAGTGCAGGATCAGGCCACACTATCCTCACCACAGCCCCAGGTAGTGGAGGTGGGGGTACACCAGATCTATTTCTCAAAGAAATAAAGAAGGAATGCTGGCAAACAACTCAGTCTCTGCCCCCACACTTGTCTTCACTGGTACATTTTGTATGTACTGCTTTTGCACAGCATTCTCATTCAGCAATAGAGGGGGTAGATGCACTAGATCAGCACGCACAGGTCTAGTGTACGACGTCAGCTCACTGCATCCCAGGGAGCGGAGGCACCTCAAGCCACTGAATGGGGCCTCACTGATATGCACCGATGTTCCTTTTGGGTTTTGCTTTTATAGACCAAGCTGCTATGTGCTTCCTCTTCACAGACACTTTCTGCAATGTCTTTTTCTTTTCTTTTCTTTTTTTTTTTTTTTTTTTTTTTTTTTTTTTTGCCAGCAGGTCTAAACATAGGTTTAGAAAATTGGGTTGCTAAGGAAAGGGGCATGTAAAATTTTGTTACACAGTGCAAAATTCCACTCTGAAAACATTGAATCAATTTGGCTCCTCCACTAATACACCAGAGTCTTCATGTCTTTTTACCTACAAAGGAGAAATCTGCCCTTTCCCACGTGGCAACTTGCAGGAGAGGGGCTTTAGCAAGCAAAACTGCCCCTCCCACCCATAGATGGTAGCCCCTCCATCTCTGTCACTCAGGCACAACCCTCCTCACACTGACGGACATGGAGGGGACAGTCCACACGCAGTGAGAGGTCATCTGCCAGAAGTAGGGCCTTTTGAATGAAGGAACCCAGTAGCTATGAGGCCCTAGGGAACAGAAGGCCAAAAGAAGAAAATTCACATGGATTAGCAAGGATAGGAGCTAGAGGGCTAACGGGAATAGGGACAGGATAAAAGAGATCTCCACTTTTAAAAAAGCTGTGCAAAGCTAATTGAGACAGGTGAGTCTATACAGAGATATGGCAACTGTGCAGTCCGAGAGGTGGGCACTGGGACCTGGGTTCAAATCCTAACTCCACCACTTACCTGCTGTGCAGTCTGGGCACGCTACTTAACATCTGTCTCGGTTTCCTCATTCATTAAATTGGCTAGTAACAGTATCTACTTCATCTGGTTGTAAGGGTCAGTCGTTGCAGGTCAAGTGCTTGAAACAACAGCTGGTCCACTCAACATTAGGGATGTGCTTAATCTTGAACCATCACCCTCATCTCTTCACTATGCACCTATACATTGGCTAAACTAACTGTATTTCATTGGCACAGCAGGATTTCCTTACACAAGACCAAAAATAACTGTCCAGACTATACCAAGCCTCTGCACCTGCACTGTTAGCAGAGTGGGGGACAAGAGTTAGCAGCACAGCAGGCACAACCAGACTTTCATTCAGGGATGGCATGGTCTCCTCCAAGAGGGAGCTCTCAGCAGCATCTGGTGCAGGTGGGGGAGAATTTGACCCACAACGGGCAGGAGAGGCCCAGCTCCAAGCTAAGCTGCTGAGAATGTGAGCAGGTGTTAAGGGTTCCCATCTACTAGTTCCCACTCACCCTCTGAATACGTGTTGATGTTTAATAAGTAGAATCACACAAATAGAGCTTCTTGCCTGCCCTAGACGTGTATGGCACTGTTGTACCGTAACTAGACATGCTTCCAAGTTACTATGAAGGGCATGTACCTTTTGCAAAGCCAGAGGTTCAAAAGCAGCTGCATTAAACATTCTCTCAGACCTCCAACACTTTCTGCCTTCCTTCCTGGCCAGTGTTTAACTCATTTCTCCGCTTCCCACCTGGGTGAGGCAGTGTACACCCAAGGAGGATGTGCTGCCACCCTAGAAGGCTTCATGGACAGGTGGCCTGGCCGGCCCAGCAGCCCAGGTAACAAGTTCAGTAGGCCTGCTCTACCCCAGGGCTGAGCCCCTGGGCAACTATCCTACAAGCACAGAGAGAGGTGGGCAGAGAAATTGTGAGTGATAAGGAAAAGAGAAAAATAAAAGAGACACCTAAGCATAATTGCAGCCCATTGGAGGGAGGTTTTGTAGCACCAGGCGCCTTCCTGTGAGTTTCTTGGGGGCAGAAAGCAGGGCACAGGGGGTTCTGGGGGATGGCCCCACCCCTGGCAGCACCGCTGATGGATAGTCTCACTCCCTCTCCACAATCCCCAGCACCCTCCCTCTAACACCGGTGTGCGGGTGCCCTCAGTTCCCCCCTCTTCTCAAGTGCGCTCTCCCCACGCCCCCCCCCCCGACTCCTCATCCTTCCCCTGCAGGCTCTGTCTAGAAACTCTCCTCTCCTCCAGCTTCTCCCGTCCCAGCTTCTCCCGTCCCACCTTCTGCCATGCTAATCAGTTGTAGTAATTAGAGCTCATGTCAATTGAGCGCATCCTATGTGTCAGACATTGTATAATCCCTAACGTGTTACCCTTACAGTCATACAATGTAAGTAGGTACTCTTATTGGCATCTTCTTATAAACGAGGACACAGAGGCACAGAGAGCTTGCTCGAGGTCAGGAGGCTAGTAGATCGCTGCACCGGCGGAACTCAGATGTTTCATTCTAAAGCTTGACCTCTCCATCACCTCCCGAGACCCCGCACCCTAACCACAGCTCGCCTCTGCACACTTCTCTCCTCTCCTGGCTGCCTTCCCTGCACTCGCCTTGTTTCTCACAGAACTTGTGGGAAATATGGGAACGGAGCCACTTGAACATGGAATCGGAGCCACCACCCCAGAGGGACTGTCTTGCATGTCTTTCTGCTCAAACCTTTGGATTTAAAACTGAACAAAATAGCCTTTGAACTAAGCCTAAAGCACCTTCGTATTCCAAACAAGTGTTTATTAAACTACTCCCAGACTGGAAGTCAAAGACATTCGTTACACCCAGCATCACTGTGTTAGTCTATTGCACCTACAGAAATCTGTTCTATTGATGTAATTGTCCCTTCCCTTTGTCATAAATACCCCTCTTATAATAAACTGGTAATCTAGTAAGTGAACTATTTCCCGAGTTCTGTGAGCTATTCTAGCAAAAGACTGAGGAGGAGTCATGGGAACCTCTGATTTATAGGTGGTCCGAGGCACAGGTGAGGACTTGGGCCTTCCATTGGTGTCTGAAGACAGGGAGCAGTCTTATAGGAGTGAGCCCTTAGCCTGTGGCCTCTGATGTCCCCTCCAGGTAGTGTTGGAATTGAATGGAGTTATAGTGCATCCAGCTGGTGTTGGTGAGTTCACTGGTGTGGGGGAAAAACCTGTACTGTAGTTATTCACACTCATCTCACCTGCTGATCTAACTACCAGCCCCGTGGGGACTGCACGGGAGTCACTGTGGCTTTGGATCCTGACTCTGCCACCCTAGACAGTCAGGGAGTGCTAAGGAGTCTCCCCTCCTGGCCAAGATGGCACAGGGGAATGTTCTTACACTGAGCCACCAAAAGCTAGAAAGATGAATGGAAAGGACCTGAGTGCACCAAAATCTAGCAAGATAGTTGGGAGCAAAAAGCCATCCTTTCTCTATCCCTGCAAAAACTGCAGGCTTGAGCAGGAAGGGGAATGGGAGTCCACTATTCTCCCAGGTTGCACGGCACCTGAGTAAACTTCTTTCCTTTTGCACCAGCACCGGCCTTGCAAGTTCAGTTTTGTTCCATTAGGCAGCTGAACCTGTGTTTCAGTTACAGCTCCACGATGAACCGCTGCACTCCCCCAAACACCCACTGGGGGTGGACAGCAGTCAACCAGGCTTTGGCGAGGGTGACCCAAGTTTTTCACAGTTTTTCAGGCTAGTCACCATTCTGGCCTCAGCTTTTCTCACTGTCTCTTCAGTTGTTCCACCACATATCAGTATCTGAAGGTAGGGTAGGCCAGAGGGGTAAGTAAGTATAGTTAAAATTCAATCTGATAGCAGATTTGGTAAGTGTTTTGAGGGGGGGGGAGAAGTTACAGTAAGTAATGTTTTTAATTAAATGTATACCTTCCATATTTCTTCTTATAGGAGATGTTCAAAATCAACCACATATGAGAAAACAGAATACATGTAGCTCAGTGGATTGAGCGCGGGCCTTCGAACCAAAGGATCGTGGTTTGATTCCCAGTCAGGGCACATGCCTGGGTTGCAGGCCAGTTCCCGGTAGGGGACGCATGAGAGGCAACCACACATTGATATTTCTCTCCCTCTCTCCTTCCCTTCCCCTCTAAAGATAAATAAATACAATCTTTCAAAAGAAAAGAAAAAAGAAAACAGAATACAAAACTTCTGTTTTGTCAATGTAATCAAACTCATACATGGCATGTAAAAACAGAAGCTTTCAGCAGATGGCGCCAAAGTGTGTCTTTTCTCCACCTTCCTCCGGGTTCTGCACAGTCTGCCAACACCTTTCACCCTCCAGATGGATTTATCAGCAGACGCCAACTCCAGCTAAGACCCACAGCAGAAAATCTCCACTGAGATGTTTAGGGGAAAAGAGCCCCAAGAGTTATAGCCTTGGTTGGTAGAACCAGCAACTTCCTGGTTTCCAAATTGTTTATGGATTTTGCACCAGTTCAGTTTTGAAGAAATTCATCAACAGGCCTGATCAGCCTCACCCCGCCCCCCACCCTATCTACTACCTCCACTGCCCTTTGACCCCATCAGAGCAACAGCCCAGATGTTTCTGGGAATAGTGAGGTGCTGGAATCCTAGGAAGACTCTTGGCCTTAAGACACTGGGAAGCATGAGACTGTGACTACCCAGGCCTCTAGGCATCTTGCCTCCCTCTGTGCCCCAGGCCACAGCCAGGACACAAATGGAGATGGAGGAAAGGGCAACACCAAAGTGGCAGTACTGTCCTATGTAGTCCCCCAAATCCAGGAGTGGAAGCTAAAGAGAGTGAGAAACCAAACCAGCAAAGCCAGGCTAGATATTTATGCCTAAAACATCCATTTATTGCTGCCTTTGTGTGTGGCATTGTGAAACCAAAAAGATACACAGTCCCTAGCCTCCAGAAATGAATAGTTAGGTGGAAAAAAAGTTTATTACACTCAGTTGTTAGAGTCAGCTGGCTGCTGGGGGCTGGTGGTCACATCCTTCTGCCCCTGAGTTCAGTGACATCATGTCATCAGCCTCAAATCAGCCACAGTGGAAAGGTTTACACCAGGGAAAGCAGCAAACACTGTAAATCAGGGCTCCCTCCCCCAGGGCCCAGTGTTAAACCAGCACTGCAGTGGCTCTGTCCCATCATAACCCAGACTGCTTAAGTAACATGGAGCAGGGGCTTTTAGCCAGAAAGCAACGAGAGGTGTCCTGGGTTTGGATTCAAGGTCAAGCTCCCCACCCACTGCCTAGGTCTCCATCGCTTTTTAAAGCAATTAAATTCTGCTTAATTGCAGAGAAGTTTTGTAGCTCAAAGGAGATGCATTTATGCAAAAGGCCTAAACCATCATGGATTTTTCAAAGGTGACCAGTACAAGCTGTAAAATGATGCCTGTCTCGCCCCAGTGTTATGAGGAATACATAAAACAATGCATATTCATTTATTTCTTCATTTATTCAACAATGTTTACTGACATTTCCTATGTGCTAGACACTGTGCTATCTGAGCAGTCACAGAGATGAAAAAACATCTTTGTAAGTTAGAAAGCTTCTATGTAAAAACAGAAGCATCATGCACCGTTTTTTTTCCCTCTTAACTTTCTTCTTGTCTCCCATTCTGAACACGCTCATATTTGCACTGCAGCACATGCCACACTCTATGCCTTCGTTTAAACTACAATCCACAGCAATGACATGGAAACACAACTGTGACAAAAAATCCTTGAAATATTTTGTTGACTGAAAACAGGTAATAACGAAATTATCTGTATTTATATATGAATCTGGGAGAGCATACATTAATGTATTCACAGTAACTTTCTCTGTGTGGTAAGATGAGTGATTTTAACTGACCTTTCTTCTCAGACGTGCGTTTTACTTTTTCTACAAAAGTTACCTATGTATTGTTTTAGTTAAAAATAAAGAAATAAGGCCTGGCTGATGTGGCTCAGTTGGTTGGAGTGTCATCTTGTAACCAAAAGATTGCAGGTTCGATTCCCAGTCAGGGAATATAGCTGGGTTGTAGGGAATATAGCTGGGTTGTGGGTTTGATCCCTGGTCCAGGCGCAAACAATTCCTGGTGTGGAGGCAACCAACTGATAGCTCTCTCTTCTTCTCTCTCGAAGCAATTTAAAAATGCCCTCAGGTGAGGATAAAAATTTTTTTAATAAGAAAATTCGAAAATTAAGAATAAAAAAATGTGAGTTAGCTATTTCCTAACTGAATTTTAAATTTGGACGATTGCAGATGAGGAAGCTGAGGCAGGAGGATGAGTAACTCTTGGGCCAGTTGGACTTCTTTCTCCAAATTTGTCATTACCTTCCTCTCTTTCCAAATGTGTTTGCTTTTGGTGATTAGTTTGAACTTATATGCTCTGTAATAAGAGTCTCCTCTTTAATTATATTTCTGCTTTTTGATGTATGTACTTAGTTTATTATGGTAGCTTTTCTTTGACTAGTTTCTTTTTCTTCTTTTTTTTTAACATTCAACTGACTGCTTTTTGGTTTCTCTGACTTTTCTCTTTGAAAGGCTCCTGAGGTAAACAAGCATTTCTAGTCCAGTCACTGGCCTCTTTAATTATATTCTTCTCATGTTTGCCTCTGGCTTCTACCAGTTAATTTTCTCAGAAATTTTCAAGGATGAATCATAATTCCTCAAAGTCATCATTCCTAGAATCAGAATTTTTTTTCTATTTGGTGTAGGCTAAAGTAAGAGTTTCTCATACACTATTATTTGGTACAAAGGCTTTTGTTCTCCGGGGCTCAGTGTTTCTGTCTGTCAAGTGGATGTTTTCCCACGTCATTTGATGGCTATTTCTTATTGACAACATCTTGAAAAATCGGAAGACCTTCCGGCCTCAGCAGACAGACCCAGTCAGTCTCCTTACATGGTGCGTAAGTGAACAGAGCTGGGCCAGACGTGCTAGAAGCCAGAGCATGGAAGCCGCCTCCTGAGAGGCAGAGCAGGTGGCACTGGTAGCAGGCTGCCACTCTGTCCTGCCTCTGACAGGTTGCCTTTCCCCCGGGGTTGGAAGGAGGCAGGGAGGCATGGAGGAGGAGAGGACTTTCTACAGGACACCTCAGTACTGCTTTCTTAGACCTGCCTGCAACAGGAAGGGCTGTTTAGATCTCTTCCAACTTGAAAATTCAGAAAGAGGAAATATTTGCCTTTAAAGATCGTTCAGCACTTTGTTTTTAAAAAGTGGGGTTTTTAAAAAGATTTTATTTATTTATTTTTAGAGCGAGGTTAAGGGAGGAAGACAAGGCAAGAAATATCAATGTGTGGTTGCCTCTTGCACGCCCCCTACTGGGGGCCTGGGCCACAACCCAGGCTTGTGCTTTGACTGGGAATCAAACCAGTGAACCTTTGATTCACAGGCTGGCATTCAATCCACTGAGCCACACCAGCCAGGGAGACCATTTACCACATTCAAGGTTAAATTGGTCCACCTTGGCCAAGGCATGGAAGCCATAGCTGGCTCCTCTGGGCGCTGGGACTCAGGACCCCCCTCCCCAACCACCACCAGTCTCCGGGTTCCCTGCATTACTCCAGGCGCTTCTGCCCGGGAAAGGACTGCAGCTGTGCTCTTGGCTCGACCTATCCTCAAACGCAAGGAGCAGAAGTAAAGGAAATACTTGATTAGGACGTGTGAGAGCAATCCTGCTCGGAGTCGACCGGAGGGTGGCGTGGAACCAGAATGAGCTTTGGTGCTGTCCACGGGCGGGCGAGGAAAGAGAGGGATCGTGGGGGGAGGTGGGCAGAGGGGCGATTTCCTCTCAGACCCAGGCAGTTTTCTTAGCAGCTGTCCGTGGTTTCCATAAGACCCGCCTACCATTTAGGAAGGTCTCTTAATTAGAGGGCCGCAGGTGTGGATGGCTGTCTCCAGCCCCTGGCTGGGTGCAAACGAGGAGGCGAAGCCGGTGGCTCCTCAGGCCCTGGGCCTCGCCCTACTTTGCCCCTCCCCAGCTGCGGGCCTGAGGGTTTCCCCCCCCCCCCCCCCCCCCCGGCCATAGTACGTAGACCTTCCTTCAACACCCACGACCAAGAAAGGCGTGGAAAACATAAGACAATTCCTAGATTAGGAAACTGGGAGTTGGAGAGGAGGAATAACTTGCCTTGTGTCACCGCACGGCCGATTCAAAGCCCCGCTGGGACCCGTTCTGCCCCTCTGCCCACCCGAATCGTGCACCCCATTCCCTGCCTGCCAGGCCTCGCATCCGCCAGCTGCTGAGCAACCCACACCAGGGCCATCCGCCGCACACACGCAGCGACTGCTTCACGGTTACTTTTACCTCTTCAAGTCGGGAGTACGTTTTTTCAGGTCAAGGAGCACGTTTCCTTATTTTTCATCCCAAATTACCTGGCCAAGCTGGGCACATTACTACGCGTGCGCTGGGTGACGCGCCAGCAGGAAACCCACCTACGCCACAGGTCCGCAGACCACAGGTCCGGGCGCCTGGAGTGACGTTGTGTCCTCAGCTTCAGTCACTGGTGTTTCAGAGGCTCTTTGCAACTCCAGAACTGAATTGTCCCTCTCACCGTCTGGTGCTATCCCTGCTTAGTCCCTCCAAGGACGTCTCTTTCTTTCCGGTTTTTTATTCCTTTCCTCTATAGACGTATTGTTCTTTTTTGAACATGTATAAACTGGAGTCCCAAGCTACCTGTTTAAGTTATTCTTTCCCATATGTATGTGAGATATACACGTTGATAACATTGGGTTGTTTCTGTTTTGTGAATCTGTCTTTTATCACACAGTGCCATCTGAGAATCTCTGATGAGTAGAAGGACATTTTTTACTACCCTAAACTATGTCCTGATTGTTTTTTCTTCTCTTCTTCCTCTTCTTTGTTTCTTTCCTTTGTTTGTTTGATGTTCCTTTGGGTGCTTACCTATCAGCCCCTGGTTATCCCAAGTGGCCTCACTCTGAGCAGCAGCCTCTCCTAGTGTCGAGGGACCCACCTCAGGGTGCTGGGGCCCATGTCCAAGGGAGCAGTGGGGTGGCATCCTCATCAGGGACATTAGCATGTCCATAGGCAGTGACATTTAATGTGCTAAACCCATTCACTGGGGGATGTCCTTTTCCAGGCAGAAAAAATGAAAAGCCTTGTTTTGTGAGGATTTAATACAATACCACATTGAACAGACATGCATTTACTTTGCTGTTGTCTCATGGGGTCTCTTTATTTTCCTTCAGCTCTTTACTTGCAAAGCAGAGGTTAAGGGTTCCAGCCTTCCATATTCTCAGAGGTGAAGAAAATGGGACAATTCTAGACTCACTGTGTTGCTAAAGTTAAAGTCTGATACAAACATGATTAACTATTGGTCCTTTGAGGGATGGGCTCATGTCTATCTTTTTTTTCTTTTTAACTTAATTTTTGTGAACGGGCCATACAGATAGCTATGTGGTTCAAAAAATATCAAAATATACAAAAAGGTGTACAGTGACAGTCCTCCTTCACCACCTTGTCCCCATCTGTCCAGTCCCACCCACAGCGAAACACTGCTGGCAGTTTCTCCCGGTTCTGGAGTTTCTGACCCAAGTCCAGACACACACAAAACTACCTGCCCCACAGGACCACATCTCATACCTGCAAGCTCTCCAGCTCCCAGGCTCTGGGCCAGCACTAAGCAAATTCTGGACAGATATCTGCTGATGAGTTTGATTAACAGGTGGGCATCAGACTAGAGGGAGTAGAACTTCACAAGAAGACCTGAGGATGGGTGGATGCTGACAGTGGACCCACCCAGGGCACAGTCTGCCAGCTCCAATCCAGGACCAACCACAGCATCTGTTCTTTTTTTTTTTTTTTTTTTAATGGATGTAAGCAAGTCATTGGTTGTTACAAGGTTGAAAGTAGTGACTTCATGAGGAAGTCTTAGAACAGTGCCTGGCACCCCAGCAATAGAAATTATCGTCACATTCCCTCTCACCTCCTGGCCACCACTCACCCCAAATGACCTGTTAATCCTATGTCCTGGGCTGACCTGTGTCCCCTGAAATTCAGACCTCAGAGAATGAGAGTATTTGGAGATAGAAGTCTTCAAAGAGGTGACCAAGCTCATGAGGGTGGACCCTAATCCAATCTGACTGGCCACCTTACACAAGGAGGAGAATGGGGCACAGACACACACGGAGGGAAGACTGAGTGAGGACACAAGGTCCCACCTTCGACCGACACCTCTCAGGCCAGCCCACCTCTGCCCTCCCTGACCTTTGGGTCCTTGGCTAATGTCCCCCTTTGTGCTTAAGTTCATTAGAGCCGATTTACTAGGTTTTCAGTACAGAGTCCCCACAAATACTGTCCTAAAGAATGAGACCCTGACTCAGCTGCTCCGAGTCAGTGATGGTTGGCTAGGCTCCAGCCTCCCTCCTGCTCTGTTAGTGCAGGGACATCCCTGCAGCCAGCGGGCTCTCACCTCTGGACCTTTAGACAGGCCACCAACCAGAACAGCTGCCCTCACTGCCTGCTGACACCTGCCAGGCCTCCCTTTCTGGCCATGCCATTCAGATGCTCCTAGGGGGGAGCCCCCCTCCTCCTGCTTCCCTGTGTCCCTTGGGCGTGTGTCTGTGTGCCTTGGGCTCTTCAAGGCCAAGGCCAGGGTGGTACCACCTCTGCATTCTCAGAACCTGCCATAGGTCCTGGCACATGGTGCATTTAATTGGCTGGGGAAGCCTGTCCCTGGTGGCCTATCCCTCAGCCCCTTAGGGTGCTCACAGAGGTGGCAGCCACAGGACAGCAACAAGTCAAGTGGGATCCTGGGCAAGGCCAGACATATGACAGCTCATAGTGTAAATGCTACTACACAATGGTCGTTGCTTGAGGGGCACTCAGACTGGGGTGGGGCAGAGCTGGCTGCCTGCTGGCCCCAGACTCGGAGTCAGTGCCTGGTTGCTATTAAAAGCCGGCAGGCCAGATGGGGGCTCATCTGGGGCGTGGTGGGTTCCTGTGCTCACTGGACAGTCCTGTGCTGGACGCAGGTTTCCTAGGCCTGCTCTGCCCTCAGAGAACTGCGTGCCTCCAGGGAAGGCCTCTGACCTCCCTAAGCCTTTCCTTACCCAGTAGCCAGAGACAGCACTAGTGTAGAGTGATGGAATGAATGAAATACTGTGCTTGAAATGTCTTAGTCTAACGCCTTGAGGAGGATTTTTACTTGGTTTGCTTGCGTGGTTTCCCTTGAGCCTATTTGATGCCAGTCCCTGGCCTCCTCACCTCCACCTCCCTATGTTCTGACCTCAGGATGGTCCCAAACCTGCTCGCTGTCCCTGCTGACAACCCACATAGCCTATGACATCGGACCTCTTGTCTCTCCCCTTTACCAGACCTTTCTTTTCCTGCTCACACTCCCAGTTCCCACTTGTACCTCGAGCCCTCCCCAACTCTCTACTTCCTTCTCTTTCCGTCTCTGTCTTGTGACCCTCAGCCCTGGAGCTGGGGAGTCACATGTCTCCTAAGGGGCTGCTCATCTCAGGGCCATGTGCAGCTGAGTCACTTCTGTTACAGAGGGAATGAGGTCAGAGGAGGTGGACAGCCCAGCCTGCAGCCCTCACCATGATGTAAAGGCGGCTCTCAGCCCCTGTCACCCTGGTGGAACTGTCCGCAGCAGCGCCATTCACCACTCTGAGTGAGTGGCTTCTTCAGGACACAGGGCTCAGCATTCACGTGCGTGTCTTATTTCATTTCACCACAACCCTGCAAGGCTGATTGTCTAGTCTGGACAAAAAGAGCCATGGTGATCTGCAAGGCTATGGTGGAATCAGCAAGGGACCTGTCCATCCCGGGCAGAGCCCAGAGCCACTCACCTCCTGCCTCAGCGGCTTAGTGCCAGCATGCCAAGGGCCTGCTTCCTTCTTGGGGCCCCCACATGCCCCAGCTCAGCCTTGTACTCAGCTCACTGCAAGAGACCTCAGGCTGTGCTTGGAGCTAGCAGAGACTCCTGATGCACCAGCAGGGGTGGGGGCAGGGGTCACCCTGAAGCTTGGTTGTGGAGCTTGTCAAAGCAAGGCAGCAGTGTCCCATGACCTAGATGTGCTGAGGCAGTGCATGTTGGCAGCTGCAGCCACTTTGGCCTCAAGGTGGCTCTTCCTATAGGCAGAGGGGATAGCATTCACCTTCCCACTGGCTCCCAAAACCGCTTCTCAACACCTATGACTGCTTCTCCCCAACTCACCTGAGCTCCTTTCCCAGGCTTTCTCCTTCCCTCAGTTTAGTTGGTGCTATGCTGAATTGGGTCTCCAAATCCTTACGTTGAAGCCCTATCTCCCAGTGTAGTGGAGTTGGGGCCTTTGGGAGATAATTGAGTTTAGATGAGGATGTGAGGGTGGGGCCCTTAGGATAGGATTAGTGCCCCTTCAAGGAGAGATACCAGAGTGCTCCCTCTTTCCAGCCTGTGGGGACACAGCAAGTAGGTAGTCATCTACAGACCAGGACGAGATCTCTCACCAGAACTGCACCGTGCTGGCTGCTGACCTGGGACTTCAGCCTCCAGAACTGGGAGGAGACAAATTTCTCTAGTGCAATCCCCCAGTCTGCAGCATCTTGTCACAGTGGCCCCAGCAAATGAACATGGTTGGTTTCCTTATTCTCAGTCCAATACAAGGGATCAAACATGATTCCTGCTGGAATTATTACCCCTGGTGCTGTTTTCATGTTTCAAGAGCACAATTAGCAAGTACTTTTTAAAGATTTGCTTCTAGATGCTCCTGAACAAGGTGTAAATTTTCCATCTACTTGAGAAGGGTCAGTTGGACAGTGTGATCCCAGGGTACCTGCTGGAATCCGGAGTCCTAGCAATGCAGCCACCCCACCCCCAGGGCCCATGGTCAGCCTCCCTGCCTCCTCCTCTTCCTCCTCCCCTTTCTCTGTCTCCACAGGACAGGATGCAGGAGGCTTCCCCCTGGCACGTGAACAGGGAACGTATTCTTCCCTTTCTAAACACAAATTGGCCGCTGTGCACACAGAAGGAAAATGCCAACGAGGCGCTGGGTGTGCCTGGGCCCACCACCAACTGGCTGGCATTTTCTGAGGCCAGCCTGTGTTTTCCCTTTCAGCAGATTGGGCCTGAACCAGAAGGACAACTGAAAACTTCATCCTCCGTGACCGGGACAGCACAGCAAACTAGGTAATGAGTGTCCCTAATTCACAGGCTAAGATTGGTGGGTGCACAAGGCAGCCTGAGGTGCTTGGAAGACCAGGGCTCAGAAGTGACAGAAAAGTTCACTGAAGTTTTCCCAAATGACAACAGCCCTAAAAGCCTACAGGACTAACAGGAACACACTGTGAAGCTGAAACTCTCTGGATGTCAATATTAAAAGCAGTATCTGATCAATTGTGCAAGAGGAAAAAAACAAGCTTTCTATTCTCTCTATGGAAAATGATATTGCAGATTCCTTCTTACATGAAGAAGACTACACAGTCAAAACATATAGGGAGGGGAATTTAGAGATGATGCCTCGGACCATCAGTGAGTAACAATGCTTCGTGATTCTTCCAGGTTTTGTGATGTTGGTAGCACTGATCAGCTTCTCAAAATTCGTAATTGATTGTTCTATATAAATATTCCCTTTAGTACCTACTTTTGTACGTGCAGTTTTATTTTTCTTTTCTTAAAGAGGGTCTCTAACATTGAAGAAGCTTCAGGATCCACGAACACTGGCTCTGGTACCGCCTCTTGAATGCTTTCTCAGAAGCACTTCATCTAGCCTGCCCTGGCCCTTGCCCTTGCCTGTGGCCTGAGGCTGTCAGCAGGCCTTCCTCCATGACCTCTGGGCCCAGCCACCGCCACCCCAGCGCTCAGCGGGTATGCAGAGGGAGCGCTGGGACAGTCACTACAGCTAGTCCCCTGTTGGGCAGGAAGCTGGAAACCTCAGTCTCAGGACAGAGTTCCTGGTGGGAGAGGCTCCTTCTCCCGCTAGTGAGACTCAATGCACCTTTTTTCTGGAGATGAAAACGGGAACCTAGAAGAAGCACGTGGCAGCAGCAGGCAGCTCCAAGGCCTTTCCAAGGACTGGTAGAGAAGTGGGAGAACCACTTACAATGGCCACCCAGGGCAAAGAGGGGCATTTCATCTGTTTTCAGGTGAATAAGTCTTCGCACTCCTGACCCCTGGGGGCCCCAATTCATACTAAATTCCCTTTTACCCCAGATCCACTTAATACTGTTACAGAGCAACAGAAGGTCCGTTATTGTCCACCGCCTTATGGAAAGATGCCTCTCAAAGCCAGAGATTTGTGAAAAGGAAAGGAAATATTTATTTAACGCTATACAGAGTTAAAGTAGTGACTTAATATCTTCATTAAAATATCAAAGTCCTTTAGGATACCCACAGACACCCACAGTGCTACCTATCTCCCTCTGCCCTAATTCAGGGTACTGTAATTGCAAGGAAGAGAAGCACACGTCTGGGATCCAGGCTCTTGACACTGTCAGCTGTGTTGTTGTCCAGGCAGGATCTCTAATTAATCCAAAACCATGTGGCACCTTCTCATGGCCTACTGTCAATAGTTCTTTCACCCTTCTTCCAGGCAGTCTCTCTTGCTCCCAGGCCACACAGCCAAAGGGAGCACCCCAAAGCCACGTGGTCCTTCTTCTACCAAAGCTGTGGGGAAGGGGTCCCCACTCTGGCAAAGCCATGTGGCTCTCCCTCTCCCCAAAGCTGCAGGGGTCTGCACTCTGGTGAAACCGCGTGGAATCTCCTCCCTCTAGCAAAGCTGCAAAAGGGTCTCCACTCGGGCAAAGCCAAGTGGCAATTCTCTGCTAAAGCCACATGGTGATTTTCCCTCACAGGGCTGTGAGGGTCCTAACTCTCGTGAAAGCGCATGGATTCTCTCAATGGCTGCCGCGTCTCTGTTTAAATCCGGGCGCCAAATCTCTTCTGTACCCCCATTTCCGACTCCTCCTACAATCAGTTACACCTGCCAGCATTCCCATATATTCCAAGTATTTTGGGGATATCATCATGAGTCTGGGCAGGTGTGTCTCCATTTTCTGGAGCCAATCTTCTCCAAGCTCCCACGCAGGCGCTTTAACTAGGGTTCCTCCCCCAGTCACCTCTTGGGGGGAGTCCTTTCCATCCCCCTGGCTCAGAGCATGGCCACAGCTATTTAACATATCTAAACCACCAGCCAAAGGCTATAGATATGTTAAATGATCATGCCATGGATTAGCAGCTCTGCATGTCCCTGCTCCATGTGTCCCTTCCCCCAACTCATACCTATGGGGGAAGGGGTGAGGACATCTTATATGTCCCTCTAATATTCCCTGGACACCCTGAGTTCTGGGCCCCATTCCAAATCCCTTTTTTGGGGGCCCCCCTCCTGGCTGCACCCTGCATCAGTACCCAAGTTTTAATGAGATTATTGAACCATTAACAAAACACTGCTGAGCACCGCCCACCTGTCTGCTCCCTGAGTGGGCAATAATTGCCCTAGATTGGATTTGTTATAAATAATTCTGCTGGGCCACCTGGCTGAGGTAAAACCTGACATGCTTGGGGGGGGGGCGGGCAGGGCAGGGGCAGCAGGACATGAAATACTCTAACACAGATTTATGGTGAAAAATGCACCACTAGGTAAAACTACTACAAAATCACTGAATGGCACACTTGAAATGAGTGAATTTTATGATCCTATAAAGTTTTAAAAAAATCTGATATGCTTCCTGCCCTTTAAATTTAGGAATTACAAGCTTGAGATAAAAACAAATAGGTGCATATTTCACAAAAAGTCATTGAAATAGAACATTTTACACCAGAATGACCTTAGCCTGCAAAACCCTCACCACTTGGACCTTCTCCCTTACTTCCCCTGGAGTGGCCTGGCATCCTGAAACCTTCGAAAGCCCTGGCATTCACAGCTCAAGCTTGCAATTTAGACCAAAAACCCACAAGGAATGCTAACTGTGTCCTGAATGGCTAAGAACGAAAACTGTAGCCAGTGAGTCAGTGGATCATTCAATAATAAATCAAACACCTAGCATGCATCAGTCACAGAAATGAAGAGATCGCCTGTCTTTCTGTCGTCTTGGCCTGACAAAATGTGACACAGCATCACTTAGAGCAAAACAAATTTTTTAGAAGTGGGACCTGGAGGCTGAAGCCACATGACACCCAGATTTCAGGGGCTGGATTTAAAATATGTGAAAAAGCATAACTCTGTGTCTACTGCAGTGCTGAGTCATTTCATCTCACAATGCCCACCTGTGGACATGAGTGTGTGTCATTTCCCCTGTCCAGGGGGTATGCCCTCTTAGTGACAGACACTCCCAACCTGTGTGGCCCTTTCCGGGGCCTGACTGAGCAGGCTGTGGTTCTGGATCCTGTGGCTCACCAGTAGGAATCAGCCACACCGAATACCTCAGAGGCCACTTTCCTGGGAGAATACCAGCAAGGATTTGTTTGTTGAAATGAACACCTACTCACCACCTTGGGAAGTCCCAGAAGTGGAACACAGACAGATATGCTCACCGGGCCTGGAGGGAGGGCAGGGTATTACGAAGGCCAGGAGCTGTGCCCACTGTGGTCAGGTGGCCAGGGCAGTTGCACAGTGGGGGTCCCAGGATACCGCATGTGTGTGTGCGGTAGTGATAGGGACTCAAGAGTTGGAAAATTTTAGTTTAAGGTAAAAAGTTATAAGCCTCATAAGTAATGTATATGTTAAAGCTTTTGTTTCAGAAACCACAGATAAGGCCTGTCCTGGCTGCTGGGAAAACAGCCAATCTCCTGGGGCACTACTAAAGATTACCACCTGGGGACAACTGGAGGCATCCGGGCCTTTGTGTTCCAGGGAGAGACAGATGACCACCCTCCCCTGGGAACAGCTAACAGCTAACAGGACAGGAATGTTGCAGTTTCTTCTACCTGACCCTCCCTGAATTTCAAAACCCCTCACCGTACCTTCTTTATTCCCTGCTATAAAAACCTTGGCCTGGGAAGAAAAGACAAGATGGTCTGTTAGGGTGTGAACCCACCAACTTCTGAGATCACCGGCCATCTGAATAAAGCGCACACAAAGATTCAATCGCTGTCATTGCTTATTGGGTTTCGTAGTGACAGGCAGTCGGGACGCTGGTGACTTTTCCGGTTTCAGTGGGAACAGGAAGTTCAGAACTGGGAGACACACCTGATGGCAGCTGGACCTGAGCGATCTGCTAAGGGCCAACACAAGTTCATTTTTGGCCTACCTTCTTCTCACCTTTTAAATAAAAGAATTTCTGATGACAGCTGATAGATAATAAAAAAAAGGCAATTTCATGCAAATGTTATATCTGTCTCACAAAAAGTTAATTCTAAACTTTTAGCTACATGCACATACTCAACGGGAGAGGGCTATAACAATACGGGAAGATATTTGTCATCATATTGGTCCATGGGGGGACTTTCCTTCTCTAGGAAGTCAGATCTGAAGATTCCGGCCCCCAGGTCCCCGGCCACTACTGCTGCTGGCATGTGGGCGCACGGCCTAGGCTCTCCAACCAGACGGCGCTGCCTGGTCTCTGCACTGGAAGCTCTTGACTCTGAGGTGCATGGAGTGCACGTAATCTACTCAGAGGTTCCCGCACCCTTTCATGCGCCCCGCTGCGGCCTGCACTGCAGAAGGTGGGCCAGTCGAGTCTGTGCCTTCCTATGCTCCTTTGTCTTCATCTCTAGATGGTGCACGATGTACTTCTGCTGGGGGATATAGGTGGAGGTCTGTCTTGAGATTTCTTGGAAAAGTTTTGCCTTCCTGGTATAGGAATCCTTCTGTCTTCTCCTACCTTCTGCCTTGAATGCAAATATGGCATCTAGGGCTGCAGCAGCCATCTTGCAATCTCAAGGGGACCACTCTGAAGATTAAAGCCAATAAGCCCAGGGGAATATAGCAGATGGGGAGAGCCAGGGTCCCTAAGCAGATTTTTTCAGATGGCTGCATCTATGCCTGCAACACTTGACTTCCAGATATGTGAAAAAATAAGCATTTATTTTTAAATGACTGTTGCCAGATTTTCTGTTCTTTGTGACTGTCTCCATTTCCAACTAATGCAATATCCAGCATTGTGTGGTCAATGGCACAAACCAGCATGTCCCAGCCAGCATGGGGCTAGTGTTGTTGAACCAGTTCTACAGCATTATTTCTGGTCACTCTTCTTTCTGAAGTCCTGAAGATTTCACGAGCTACATAACATGTATTTTAGTACATTTCTTTTGTGCTTAAATTCACCAAAGTTAAAAAAAAAAAAAGAAAGAAGAAGATGAGGTCATTTAGACAAGGAGAGAACACTGTGAAGATAAAGGCAGAGACCAGGTAAAAAATTAACCTCAGTTTATTTCTGTTGCTTGCCATCAAGAATCCCGATAAATTCAGAAACTGACCCCAGGGGTGGGGAGGATTTGAGATTGATTATGTGGTCTGGTTGGATCTAAGGACAATAAAAATTCAGGCAGTATTAAAACAGTTCAGGACACAAATGATCCCTGTGGTCACTTGCAGTGAATATCACCAGCACAGTAAAGTTACGGTTGAGAAACCAAGAGAACAGCACGAGACACCAAGAATCCACAACTCTGGGTGAAGTGGTCATAGACGAGAATGGCTGGAAAGCTTAGGAAGTGAATGGCAGTGGCCTGAATCCTGGCTCGAGGCAGTCTGCAGAACAGGACTTCGGCAACCACAGCTAAGCCAACAGGGAGGTCTGTGGGTTCCTGATCACAGTATCTGCTAGCTTTACAACCTGCTCCTGTCCCATTGACCGGTGATTCTGAGTGGGGACCTAGGAGACTGAGGATGCAGAGAGCATGTAGCTTCCCTGCTCCCTGGATAGAGGCACTGCTTCCCATTTGCTTCAAGACCCATAATGTTCTTGCCTCAGGAAGTCACTTTGCAAGGAGGAATGCAAGTCCCTTTGTGCCTCCTTCTTCTGACTTCAGACCAAAACCCTAGGTAAATACTAACACGTCCTTCATGTTGCAAAACCAAACTTTGACAGAGGAGATTCTATTCCAAAGAAACAGTAATACTTTTCTCTTTATCTTGGTAAAAGCCTTGGGGACATTCGTGGGAACCAATCCTGAGGGTGCTTCACTGGGGATAGAACAGGACACTTCCTTCCCAAGACAGTGTAACTAGGTTGAATGAATCCTGGTGACCCACACCAAGAGAGGTCAAGATGCCTGAATTTCTTTAACATCATGTAGGAGCAGCAATCCAAGGAACTAGGAATGTCGGTGTGAACATACTGTGCATGACCCACTCACCAATCCCTTAATCCCAGCCTCTAAGAGGGACCAGAAGATACTCCTTTCAACGAGGTTCTGAGAGATACATTGGTGAGGGAAGGGCTACCACCTCTCATAAGCACTGTCATGGCTATTTTACACACAGTGCTGTGGAGAGCGGCTGGCATTAAACAGACCCCAGAATCCCAGCTGTCCAAGGCCAGTGGGGCGCAATCACCAGGAGAGGGGCGACCGTCTCAGCAGAAGTCAGGGAAACCATGCCCATGCCCAGGACCAGTCTGGGGATCAGACTCGCCTGCCTGTCAGATATCTTTGATGGAAAGGGATTGATCATGAGCCCCTAGGACCAAAACAGATGGGCAGCCCTGTGTGGTCTACATAATAGCCCATGTGACAGAAGCAAACCGAAAGTTCTCTAAGTCAACAACAGACAATCTGGTGTCCATACCAATTCTTAGACGGAGCTTGAATGCCATAGGACTGGTAGATGCCTATAACACCCCCACTACGGTCCAGTTGATGCACAGTCTTGGAGAGTGGCCATGGGTCATCATAAACTTAATAAGGTGGTGACATCAATATAGCCCCTCAAGGAAAATGATTTTTTTTCTCATTCCCAGTAAACAAAGAACTCCAAAAGCTGCTTAGTCTCGTCTGGCAAGGATGACTTCCACCTTGCTTCAGAGTTATGGCAGCTCTGGTGCCACGCCACAATTCCATCTGTAGAAATCACAGCCACCTTGATGTTCCTTAGGGCATCAAGTTATAAGGATCTTGGACAGGGAATAGTAGTTACTCTAGATGTCAGTAAGAAACATGCAAATTGTAGCATGGGAAATAACGCTCATGAACCTACAGAGCTGTGACCTCAGGGAGGCTTTTCAGTGAGTCCACAATCTCGGCTGAATGACGGTGTCCAAGTCTTCTCTAGGATGGTGTGGAACCTCATACGACTGACTCCAGGAAAGAGAGAGACAATGCTTCAAGGTCCTACTTATGAACACAGCATTTGTCACAGCCGGGGCTTCTAATGACAAACTACGTTCTTTTCAGTATCATAAAATAGAAAGTTTTTTTTTTTGTTTTTTGTTTTTTTTTTGATGTGGCGTGGTCAGATTTATTCTTTAGAAAGAGCATTCCAGCTGCTCTGTGCAGAATGGATTGAGGGGGTCAAAATCGGAGATGGGGAGACTAATTCTATATTTTCTTTACAAATAGTGATAGGGAAAGAGGGAAAGGGTAGTGAAACTAGAAAAGGAACTTGACACCAAAGGTACACTTGCCCCTGATGAAGCACCCGAAGCACTTTGGGAAGGTGTAAACACTAAATAAATGGGAGGAAAAGCAGGGCTGGATTCGGGCTGTAACGGGCCGGTTAGGAAACAGACCACACAGTTAGGTAGGGAGTTGGATACAGGCATACCCCTTTATCAGGCTTCACGGGTTTTGTGTTTTTTTAAGATCTGAAGGTAAGACCCTCCATCAGCAAAAAGATTAGTACTCGCTTTGTTGTGGTGGTCTGGAACCGAACTGGCAGTATTTCCAAGGTCGGCTTGTAATAACTTAAGAGAAGAAACTAAATCACAAAAAATTACCCAAGCTTTGAAGAATCGGGTCCCTCTCTTCTCTATACGGGAACTGCTCGCCTAGAAACGCTTCCAGAGGCAGCGGGGCATCCTCTCCTAGCGCAGAGCGCCCTACACCACCCGCGCCCCCAGGATAAGGCTAGAGAGGCGTCCTGTTACAAAAACTTAAGTCAACTTCACCGCTTCCGAGCAGCCACTCGCTCAGCCGCAGCAAATGCGGGGCTTGCTGGTCTGGCGGAGAGACAGCCCTACTGGGCGGGTAGGATCGCGCAATAGGAGGCAGGGCCAAAGAGCGGTGCTACTTCCCTCGGAAGTCCTGCGGCCCCTGCCGCCTGTCGCCCAGCGCTCCCGGGCACCCGCTGAACTACTTGAGAGGTGAGGGGCGCAGCGTCCCCACCGCGCGCACTGCGTGCTACCGCGCACTGAGCGAAGCGCGCGGCGCGGGTCTCCGGGAACAAACGGGCGCCACCGGACCGTTCTTTCCTTCGCAGTTAACAAACTTAACCTCAAAAACAAAACCATCTTTGACATTTATAGATTTAGAAATAAGCATCACCCCAGCATGAGCAGGCACGGAGTCGTAATGTTTTATTTTTAAAAGAAAAAAGACTTGGAAAGTTTGTTGTTTTTGAAATAAGAAAATTAACTTCTGCTAAACAAGTAATCATCAGAAAGTGCGAGGCGCGGAGCTCTACCCCAAGAGTGGCAAGGGCGGGCGGGTGGTCTTGGGGCTCTTCGGTGGCTGAGGGCGCGGCATCTGGGGTTTTGCGGGCGCGCGGGGCAGAGACACTCAGGGCAAGGGGCGGAGCACCTTTGGAAGCGCGGGCGGAGACCCACATTGTGCGGGGAGGGGGCGCGGCACCCGTGGGCGTGCAGGGCGGAGACGCGCATTGCGGGGAGGGGGCGGGGCACCTGGGGACGCGCGAGGTGGAGACGCGAAGTGGGGGAGCGGCGCCTGTGGGCGCCAGGGGCCGGACGTGGGGTGGGGCGCGCAATGTGGGGCGCTGTGGTGGGCGCACAGGGCCGGCCTTGGAGCGCACAGTACAGGACGCGCGCGCGGAGCGGGGGTGCGCGGGCGCGCGCGGGGCGGAGGTGCGGCGCCGCCAATCCCAGACAAAGTCCGCCCCGTACATCATGTGGTGCCGGGAGGAAGTCGCCTTGTTTTCTTTCCTCCCGCAGCCGGCCGGGCATAGCGATGCGCGGAGACCCCCGCGGAGTCGGCCAACCCCGATGAGGCCGGAGCCCCCGGCCGCGCCGCAGCTCCCCCGGTCCGATGGAGGCTCCGCGCTGGGACCCACTCCGAAACGACTCGCTGCCGCCCACGCTGACCCCGGCCGTGCCCCATTACGTGAAGCTCGGCCTCACCAGCGTCTACACTGCCTTTTACTCTCTGCTTTTCGTGTTCATCTACTTGCAGCTCTGGCTGGTGCTGCGCTACGGCCACAAGCGACTCAGCTACCAGAGCGTCTTCCTCTTCCTCTGTCTCTTTTGGGCCTCCCTGCGGACGGTCCTCTTTTCCTTCTACTTCAGGGACTTCGTGGCGGCCAACGCGCTCAGTCCCTTCGTCTTCTGGCTGCTTTACTGCTTCCCCGTGTGCCTCCAGTTCTTCACCCTCACACTCATGAACTTGTATTTCACGCAGGTGAGTTGGGGGGCGGGAGACACCTGGCGAGGGCTCACTGGCAAGTGGCCCGGCACAGCGCTTGATGCGGGGGCGATGGCAGCGCGGGGGCCGATCGCAGAACCAGGGATTGAGAGTGCGAGGTTGGTGGGGGGGGCACTGGTTCTGGGTCGTCTGCGCCTGTCCTACCTGCAGGCGTTTCTCAGGGAATGCCCTCATCCCCAGAAGAGGCTGAGGAGGACAGTGAGGGCCGGAAGGCCACCTGTGAGTCTGTGCCCTTAGCGAAGCACCATCTAATGGGTGCCTGGCGCGCAGCATCTTCGTTCACACATCCGAAGAGGTACTGGCAGGTGTGCCCTCTGGGAGGTGAACTCTAGAATTTTCCCTCCACCCTCTCACCCCAGCCTGGAGAGGTTGTCTGTACTTTTGGACAAGACTGACTTTTTTGAGTGGTGGCAGATGGGACCGTGCTTGTTTAGGTGAGATGTTTAGAACCTCCAGGCCAGGAGCCCCACTGACTTACAACTTAATAACCCACTCCCCAGGAGTGCCGAAGAGCAGTCCTGGGTGACGACGCTCAGCGGGCGTCAGGCCCCAAGCACAAGCCTACACGTTTGCTGGGGCGCCTTTACAGGAGTCATTTTATGGGGAGCATTGTTAATAAGCTAATGGGAGAACATGCATTAGTGAAAGCAGAGTAATTGTAAAGTACTTTGCAAATATCTTGTTAAGAATTGTGTAAAGTTTAATCACTCCCACCACCACCGTCCTCTCCATCTCTGATTCTCACTAGCTTTCCAAGCACCGAAATGCCCGTTCTCCTAGGACTGCGCTCACAGGGAAGGCCCAGGCATGTCATCTGCTGAGGGTGATTTACGAGCTGTCTCCTGGGCAAGAGGCTTGGTGCAGATAAGCACTACATTCCTTTTAACAGTATCTGTTTCTCTAAAGAAAATGTCATTGATTAAAAAAAAGATAAGAAGTAGAAAAAAGATTGATTGCTCTGGTGTAGTAGGAGCACCTGACTAAAAATTTGGAGGAAATACTTGTCACTAAAAGGTAGCCTATGTACTACTTAGAAGCTATTATACTCATAGTGATGGATCAACACCAGAGCCTTCTTACTAGTCCCACGTCTCTGCGTATTTTCCAGTGGACAAACGATGTGTGTTATGTCTCCAAATAATACTTTTAAGCCCCCAAACCAGTGCAGGCAGCCAGCTCCTCTGCAGACACTCCAGCTTCTTAATTGGCTCGAAAGGGGTGGTTTCAGCAAGACACAAAAGTCAGGTGGGTTGATGTTACTTCAAGAACTGTGACAAGGGTCACATTGAGAATGTCATTCCTGTCCCTTTGTGAGGCTGCCCTGGTAATCACATGCAAAGTCTGCGGGATTAGGGGCAGATGCTGCATGGGTTTTTTTGTTTTGTTTTGTTTTGTTTTCCTCACCATCTGCTGGTTGGGAGTAAATGCTGAGCAAGGGAAAGAGTGACCAGGCAGACAGCCACTCAAGCCGAGAGGCCGGTGGCCACGGCCCTGCCTTCTTTATGTCTCCGGATCTTTTGTCCTGTTTCTAGGGTGGCTGGCAGGAGTGGGTAGTACCTGAGAGCTGGCATCTCGGACCTGGCAGGGCAAAGCCATTCCCTGGCCACCTGACGAAACTGATGTTATGGGGAGTCACAGAGGGGCCACCCTTTTGCTCCCAGCCCTGTCACCACTCAGTCCTGCCCCCTTCCCCCCATGTCTGCTCTTAGATTAACACAGGTTTCCAATACTGGAAGTGCCATGGAAGCTTAGGAATCACTGCTTGGGGGTGATGGCATCTCAGAGCAAGTAAATCAGATTGTGGAGTGGGGGGTGGGGTGCTGTAGCAGCCACCATTTAAGCAGCAGGTGTCGTGCACAGTTCTAAGGGGTGTGTCTTAATTATTCTTCCCAGCAACCCTGTGAGGAAAGTACTGACAGGGGCCCCATTTCATAGAGGCAGGTTAGGTAGGTCAAATGACTTGCTCAAGGTCACAGGGTGAGTGCACGGTGGAGCTATGGTCACCTATGTCTATGACATCTGAGTGTGAGGCTTATCCCTTATGGTACAGTATTTGAAACACCTCACTGTGGAAAACACGCCCTCAGCTAATGTGATTCCTGGTTCTTCAGGAGCCGACCACCGGGGTGGGGACAAAAAGTGCGCATGACCCAGTTCAGCAACAACTCCAGGGATTTCTAGGGGGACAGCCAGGCTTTGGAAGACCTGAGTGGAACCTGGGTCCTCAGGGACAAGGCAGGTTTGTGCTAGCTCCTGAGGCTGGAGGAGAGGGCCTGGACTCAACTGGAAAGGGGCCCTGAGAGGTGAAGGAAGGTTTTTTCTGTGGCTGTGATGCCTTTTACGCTTCCCAGCGCCTGGCCCTGCCTGCTCACCTCCCCGACAGCCCCACAGGAGTCTCAGCACTCGCTCCTGAGGTCTGGGGGCAGAGGTGGCATGCCCGCACTGCAGCCCATGTGGCACTGCCTGGGGCAGCTGCGCTGCCGCAGTCCGTTCCGTCCAGGTCTGAGGGCTGGGGCGTGTCCTGTGCCCTTCACCTCTCCCTGTCATCATCTTTGGAATCTGGCTCTTTTGGGGCTGGCCCAGGGAGGGGCAGGGTTGTCTTGTGTGACTCTGTGCCTGTCCACCTCTGAGTCTTGCTCTGCTTGTGTGAGACTCTGCCAGGTGGCTGTGTCCACATCATGGGGTCACCTTCATCCTGTTTTCCTTCCTCTGCTCTGTCCCAGTCCTTTCCCTTTTTTCATCCCAGTCCGGTCCTCAGGTGGGGCCACACAGGTGATGGGCTGCTCCCCACCCAGTACCTCCCTGAGGCCTCCATCTGCCCCTTTTCATTCCCTGCCTGTCTGGGGGCCCTGCTACCTGCAGATCCCAAGTTCCTGGGACCCTCAGACCCGCACGTGCAGGCTGACCTCCGCCAGGATGCTCTCCCTACAGCCGCTTCACTCTGGCTTCACTCTGATGTCCGCATCTGCGGGGCAGCACATTGCCCAGCTGAGCGAGGATCTGTCAGGGAGCGGGTCCAGGCCCCCTTTCTTCCTCACCCCTGAGTAGGACCCTGGGGCTGTGTCCTCAGTGACCTGGGGCGAGCGCTGGCATCACCCCAAGCACTGCACTCTTGGGTACAGGCTGATGACTTCTCTGCTGTCCTCTTCCTCCGACCTCTTCCTCTTCTGACCTCTTTCTCCCATGGGCTGCGAAGTGGGTAGGTGCTGGTAGCTGGACTGGTTCTACCAACTTTCAGCGGCTGTGTGTGTGTGTGTGTGTGTGTGTGTGTGTTTGGGGGGGACACATCTGGCTTGAAGGCTCGCAGCTCTCCTGGGAACATGGAGCATTGAGGACCTGGTGTTGCCAGCTCTGGCCAGTCTGCCAGTCCTGGGAGACCCTCAGCTCCCTCCCGCCCCAGCAGTGGCAGGGCCTGGGCTCAGACTGGCCTTTCCTCCAGGGCCTGTCCCTGCAGCATCGTATTAATGGGCCTCTTGATGGGGTTTTGAGTGGGGCGGGACCCTGAGGCCTGAGTGTTTTGGTGACCCCTGCCACTGGGCCGGGCAGCCCCTGGGCAAGCAGGTCTGCCTGCAGAGCTGGGGAGAGGGCTGTGGGTGGCAGGTTGTGTTGTGGTGGAGGGCTCCGTGACGTCAGGTCAGGGTGAACCCTGCTGTTCTCAGAATGGCAGGTCAGGGTCTCAGGCCGTTGGGTTCCTGAGTTTGGTTGAATGGATCGAGACCCTGGGACCCTGCTTCGCCTCTGCTCAGCCTTGCCTTGGGCCCTGCGATGGAGCCCTGCAGTGCGAGGCAGGAAAGGAGAAGTGAACCATCTGGCGGGGGAGGTGGTGTGACCGATGGATGCTGACACAGGAGCCAGCACCGCACTGTGCCTCAGAGGGCAACTGGGGAGCCACAAGGGGGTTCTCGTGGGGGCCAGGGGTGCATGTGGGGCCTTGTGCATGGTGGGTGTTGGCACTCACCAAGAGGCCTGGGTTACGGCGTGTGGGTGAAGCCCTGTGACTCAGGAGGCAGCCTTGGAGCGGAAGGAGCAGGCGCCCTGTGGGCAGAGCTGGGTCCGAGTCCTGGCCTGGCCCCCTGGGTATTGGCCTTCCTTGCCAGGAAAATGGCAGCCGTGCAGCTCATGGTGGGCAGGGGCAACTGAAGGGGATGCTGCCTGCTGCCCCCTCTGCTCTGCCCCCTCAGTTAGGCCGCTCCTCCCACGTCTCACAGCCAGGACCCAGGCTCCTGAAGGTCAGGCCCTGGCACTCTGCCCTCACCATCCCCAGAGCCGACATGTGTGCCCTGGCTATGATGCTGGCCTTGCCTTAGGGAGAGCATGGGGGTAAGAGCTGCTCCCAGTGCAGCCCCTCAGACCTTGAGCGGAATAGACCCAGAGGCCTGTACACGAACCTCTGGGCCTGGAGGATTCTAGAGACTTGGCCCAGCTCACCAGCCTGGTGGGAGGGCAGAACCCAGCTGGGCTGGCGCCCTGCTGCCCACGCACCCTAACTTGACAGGCACTAGGGTTCTCACCCCTGCTGACTGGGAACCGGGTGGCACTGGACCACGAAGCCACAGCCCTCCACCCACCAGGAAAGGGGTGTGGGGGTCTCACTGTGGCTCAGTTTCATCAGGGGTGTTCACCAGATCCCTGTGGTGTGCCCCAGTTGGGGAGCTGGGAAGGGAGAGCCTCTAGGCGTCTTGGGGATTATGAAGACAGAGGCTTTTCAGAAACTCACGTGGCTTGCCAGTCCCCAAGTGCCTGACTTCAGAGCTGGGGCCCATGGTCACTCAGCAGCCAGCGGATGGGCTTGGCCTTGCCTCTGCGCTGCACACTGGCCCCGGCACTGTTTCCTCCTGGTCACTCGGTGGCCTCGCAGCCACCAGAGCTGTCTACACAGGGTCAGCAAAAGTAGGTGAACAGCTATTTGTGTGGAGAAGAATACAATAATCAGTAATAACACAAGGATAAACTCTGTTTACATACTGACCACGATGAACTTACCGTTGCCCCACTCTGTGTGCGTACCTGTGAGCATCTATGTGAACCCTTGTGTGTGGCTGTGTGAGCACATGTGTATGTGCCAGAGCACATGCCTGTGTGAATTCCTGTGAGCGTGTGTGTGACTGCCTATATAAATGCTTGTGTGAGTGCACCTGCACACGGGACCAGAGACATTTCCTATTAGCACCCAGTTTGCCGTCCCCACCAGCACCCCCAGGCAGCAGCAGCAGCAGCAGCTCCCTAACTTATGACTCATAGCCTGCTTTCCCAGGCCTCTCAAAGCAACGGCTCAGCTCCTCTCTGCGCCACTGTTGCTGCTGCAGTGCCTGAGGGGCCCCTGCCAACCTCAGGTGATCAAGTTGCATGAATGCCCTCAGTGCTCCTGGGGACAGTGATACTCTCACAGTGTGACCAAAATCTAGCCTTGCTAACCACAAGGCCTGACTTCCCACCAGCAGTGGCTAAGCTAGCATGGCTGTGTTGTCCTTGTGCAGGGCCCTACCAGCCGGAAGGAGGCCTGCACTGGACCCCACACTCCCTGGTACCTGCTGGGATTTGCTCCCCGGCCTGCCCCACAAGCAGGTCTAGCAGGAGAGGGGGATGAGCCCTGGGCTAAGGTGGGCTCCATTCCCTGGGATGGGGGTCACCAGTGCTGTGTCCATTGGCAGGGACTTGTCCCCGCCAGGGTGCCCACCACCCAAGGCTGCCAGTCCCAGGAGGGGCTCATTTGGAGGTGACCAGAGAACACGACAAAGTGGAAGGCTACCCCTCCAAAACATCACTAAGATTCTTAGTGTTGTTTTAAAAACTAAGATTCATGTTTTAAAACATGTCAGGTGATTCCCGAAGCGGCTTTGTCTTTTGGCTCCTGGTCACCTGGTCCAGTGAGAGGGGACAACCCCTTCCTGGTGTGCGGGGCTGCCTCTGCCCCAACAGGCCAGCCTCCTCCAGACAGAAGGCTCCTAGGACAGCTCAGCACACTCCGGCTGTGCAGAGGTCCATGCGGGCTGCCAGTCTTTCACTTTATATTTAATCCTGTGGCTGAAGTCAAGAGGACAAAGTGCGCTCATTCTGCTGGGCTCGTTTCCTCAAACGTGGGCGCGTGGGCTTCAGGAAGGATGCCTGGTCGGTGTCAGGTCAGGGCTTCAGACCTGGGGAGCCATGTATGGCCCCTGTTGCATGTTTGTGTAACATCTCTTTAAAAAGATAAAAACTTTTTAAAGTTCGCAGTCTGTACAAAACAGGCTGCAGGCTGGGCTTGGTTCTCAGGACGAGGAAGCACAAGCCCAGCGCCTGTCTTGAGCTGCCCCTGCCTTTGCTCTGTGATTTTTGCTGGGCAAGTGGGAAACAGGCTTTGGCATCTGGTCTGGTAGTTAGAGTGTCATTCACTCAGGGAACGCATCTGACCCATCACCCACCCATCAGTGCCTGGGGTCAGAGACAGTAAGTTTCTGTGTGGAAGGGCCACTCGCTATTGGGAGGACAGGTACAGGCAGAAACGAAGTGCCACGGGTCACCTGCCCCCCTAGCACACAAAGGGAACCTCTCCCTTGGGAACCAGCAGCTTGGGACATGCAGACCAGGGTGGGCTGGGCATCTTGGGACAGTGTGAGCACCGTGCCCCTCTCAGTGGCAGGCACTTGGTAAGCTCTGCAGCCAGCAGAACACCTGGTAGACGTCTGCATGTGATGAGACCAGCTCCCAGGCAGCACCCACCTCCCGCTCCGCTCTCCCTGCTCCCCATACCAGAGAGTGTCAGGGGCCGTGTTGCCCATCAGGCAATGTGACCTGGGGCAGAAAGGGAGAGGCACAGGCAGTGAGTGAGCCCGGGTCAGAACCGCCCTCCTGTCCTGATGAGATGCACACACCTGTCCCCACAGAGGTCCTGGTCCCGGCTTCCACACAGTGACATAGGTTTCCCCCCAAACAGGGATATTCATTCCATCCATTCAATAACCGTGTTTTTAAAATTGGGGTAAAACTCTCATAACACAAAATTAACCTTTTAACACGAACAACTTAGTGGCATTTAGTACATTCCATTAGTTTGCAACTATCACCTTTGTTTAATTCCAGAACGTTTTCGTCACCCATAAAAGATGACACCCCCCACCCCTGAGCCCTCTGTCCCCACTCCCCCTCACCCCAGCCCCTGGCAGCTGCCAACCTGTTGTCTGTGTGGGTTCACCATTTCTGGATATTTCCCATCAAAGGGATCATACCACGCGTGGCTGTAGTGTGTGTCTGCTGTCACTTGGCGTCATGTCTTGAGGTCCCTCTGTGTTGTATTGTATGTCTGTCCTTTTCAAGGCTGGATAGCATCTCCGTGTTGTGTAAAGCACAGCTTGTTTACTTGTCCGCCCCTTGATGGACATTCAGGTTGCTCCCTTGCATGGTTTTACGGGCCTGGCATTCTCCAGACGCTATGCAGACCAGACTAAGGTCAAGCTTCTGCCTTCATGGAATTTAGTGTTGAACAGGCAGGACAGCGTATATAAGTAATGTGTCCTTTGTGCTGTTGGCCAGTGTTACTTAGTGACAGTCCTCACCGTGGTGACGGGAACTGTGGGATGTTTCTAGTTGAAGGTTGGGGACTTAATTCACCATTTCACTCCTGTATGAATCTCCCTCTGGGATACTCGTTTTAAAAAGAACTGGAGACTTTTGCTACTATACCAATAGGAATCAAATCCATTTGCCCTGGTTCGTTCACGGCAGCTTCCTGGGGTCCAGACCAACATTAGGATGCACAGGTGGTGCCTGGGATGGAGCTGGTTGACGCCCGTTCTCACCCGTCAGGTCTGCCCTTCCTCCCACAACAGTCAGCCTTTCACAAATTTGATGGCAAATGCTGTCCCCACCCGAGACCCCTTTGCTTCGGGCAGTGCTTTCTCAGTTCCTTTCCTTATTTCTGGTGGGATGTGGTTTCTCCTTCACCATCCCAGTCCCTGTCTCCAAAGGTAGACAACCCAGTGTGCACAGTGAGTTGGGGCAGAACAGAGAGCAGTTTCTGTCACCACTCTGGAGGAGGCATGATGGCAGGCAGGACTCTGGGAGCATCCTCCGACACTGCCTCAGTCAGCTTGAGCAACTATAGCAGCCGACACCTGTTCCCCAGTTCCGGAGCCTAGACGGCGAGGTTGGGGCACCAGCAGGGCTGGGCTGTGGAGCGGGCCGCTTCCTCTTTGCAGGAAGAGGCTGCCCTACCCTCGTGTCCTCACGCCGTGGGAGAGAGACAGGGACGGACAGACAGAGACAGACAGCTTCCAGCAAGGGCAGGAGTTTCCCAGAATTATCACTTCAGAGGCAGAAAGTTATTTTTGGAGAAAAATAGAGGCATATTCTGTGTAACTTATTTTGTGGTTTTTGCATAATTTAGCACAAGGATTAGGGTGGGTGGTGGGATGATGCCCTGCATGGGGTTGGGGGGCCCTTCCTTTGTGGAGCCTTTGCCCCTGGCTGGCTTGCTTGGTTGTGACGCCTTGTTTAAGCTCATTCGGAACAACCGGAGGCAGGACCCTGACTGGTAAACTGAACCGCATTTGTGGTAGGAGCAGCTCAGAAACAAAATGAGGATAATGGTACCTCGTGTAGTCACAGCCCTGTTCACTCATGAGACCGAGAGGCTGATCCACACAGTCAGCGTCCACTCGGGCCAGCAGGCAGGCAGATGCTCGCCCCTGGGAGTCAGCGGGATGGCAGGGGCAGCTCGGGGCCTGTGTGACCCGGCTGCTGCCAGGCTGCCGAGCCCACTTAGAAGTGTGGCTGCGCTGTGTCTGCCTGGCCTCACAACCGGAGGATGCGGGCTGCCCTCTTAGAAGGCCTTCCTGGCATAAGGTTTTCAAAAGAGGGGCACCTTAGTGAACAAGATACTAACCTTTGACCTCACGGATAGACACGGAGGCTGGGGACAGAGAGTTCATCAGGGGCAGGTTCGTGGCAGTCTGGCCAGCCACAGCCCCAAATCCAGATGCTCAGATGACAACATGGAAAAGCAGGGAAAGTGAGACCAGTGGTCTATGTCACTAGGTTGGTTTTGGGAGCCTTCAGGGGTAGAGGTATGGCCCCCTGCCCCTCACAGGCTTACCAGTGCAGGCCCAGCCCAGGGCAGCCCAGCTGGTGAGTGCACTGATGGATGGAGACTCTCAGAGCCATGGAGGGTGGAGGAGAGAGGGGACCTGGAAATAGGAGGGGCCATAGGAAGGAGGGAAGCAGTGGAGACAGGTTCACCTGCAGGGCCTCTGACCCTTCACCATTTACTGAATGAGCACAGAATAGGGTCAACAGGTGAGGTGAGTTCCCACTTCATGGGGCTCCCAGTCTTACTGGGGGTGATACACACATGTACAACACATGCATGCACACAGGTATGTGCATGTACATGCATGCACTCACATGTGCACACCCATGAGGAGGGCTTCTCGGGCCTGGGTCATCTGGGTGACAGGACGGTGCAGCTCTCTGGGATGCTGGAGAAGCTGAGGATACCCTGGGGACGCTGGCCTTCATGGAAGCCCAGAGGAGGGACAGTGTCACTGTTGGTCTGGCACCACAAATGAGGAAGTACCCCTAAGTTCCGGTGGCTCCATGTTCTGAGGGTCAGCATGCGACCAGGAAGTGAGCAGGGCTCACTCCATGAACCTTGCACTTGCCAGGCTTGAACACAGGAGCTGGCATGGCGAGGACCTGACCTGGAGGCCTGACACCCCTGGACTCGGCCCATGTGGCTCCAGGCCTGCTGCACACAGAGTCCCATGGCCAGGACTGCATAGACTCCAGTGGCTTTAAGAACATGGACAGTCTGCAGACAGAACCTGCTGCCTCAGAGAGTGGACCAGATGAGCTGCACAGAGGAAGGAGCCTGTGTGTGGGTTTTAGACCAGTGACGGTCGCTGGGACACAAGGACACCAGGCCCTCGGGTTTGCCTAACTTCTGCATTCTATCAGGAAGTGGGTAGTGCAGAGCGGCCACGGAAGCAAATGGTAAATGTGTCAGTGGTGCCTGACTTTCTGAGTGTGGAGGCTTTGTTTATGATCAAGAAAGCATCTGTGTTCATGGTTTAGAGTCACGGTTTGAGAACATACGCAAGGCGACTGGCAGGGGCAGCAAACACGGTGTCCACATGTCCCAGTCCACCTCATCCCCGCAAATCCTGTCTGCTTTGCAGATGAGGGACTGGAGGCCCAGAGAGGTTAGGTGATGACTCCACAATCACAGCTGGTCACTGGTGGAGCCAGGATTCAAAGCCAGTTACTCGAGCTCCTGAGTCCACACTCTAGTGTCCCTGCACTGTGGGCAGATGCAGCTGTGGCCTCTGTATGGTGGGGCTTCACGCCTAGTGTGCTGTGCACGGCCTGGAGCTGGCATTCAGCATCCACACGTGGTGAACACATTACATCATGATGGGTAAGCAGACAAGTTGCAGGCAGGTCTGGCAACCAGGCAAGATGGGACTAGATGTGGTCTGTGAATGCAGCAGGAGAGTGAGCCTGCCTGGTGTGGTAGTGCCGGTTCAGGTCGTGGAGACCTCGGCAGAGCAATGAGCACTAAAGTCCCAGGGAGGCATGCTGGGGGCTTTGGTGGTGCCCAGCGTGGCGGTGTTAAGGTTTGACCGAGCTTCGTGGCAGGCACGTGAGTATTTGCCATGTTATTTCTTTGTGTAGACTTGATATATTTTTACAATAAAGTTTAATCCTAACAGGCAAATGAATTTGCATATGTACTAATTTACAAATTGTGTGTATGCCTGAGACACTGGTTTCTTTTGTTCTTATGTTACTCAGTATTCTTTTTATTTTATTAATTATAGTGAAATGCCCTTCCCATCACCTGATCTGTTTTCCCCCATCTTCCCACTTCTCTCTGGTAACTGTTGGCTTGTTCTCTGTATCTATGAATCGGTTTCTGTTCTGTGTTTATTCATTTGTTTCGTGATTTTAGATTCCACATCTAAGTGAAATCATATGGTATTTGTCTTTTTCTGACTTATTTCACTTAGCATAATACCCTCTAGGTCCGTTCATGTTATCACAAATGGTAAGATGCTATTCTTTTTTTATGGCTGAGTGATAGTCCGTTGTATGTACGTAGCACACTTCTTTACCCACTAGTTTATAGCTGGGCACCTAGGTTGCCTCCATATCTTGTATGTAAATAACATACTGGTTTCTTTAGACTCTGGCCTGTGCTTGATGCAGTTTCAGACTGGCTCTGTTATTCCTGGGGTCTCCCAGGGGCCTCAACCCCCAGGCTGAACCATGGCACATAGGATCAGGGGTCCAGCTTTGGGGTCCAGAGCCTCTTAAGGAGCGGGGACTGCAAAGTGGCTAAGGGAGAATTTCAGGGAGGGGTGGCCCAGGAATGGGGACACGGAGACACGGGCTGCATTTTATTGGGGTATTTGTAAAGCAAAATGTCTACATAGAGGTTTTGAATAAAGTCCATGGATGCACAGTGCTTCATTTAGTCGTCACACATCGTCTCTGGGGACAGAAGTTACTCTTGTTAGTTTGCTTAATGCACAAGGGTCACCACCCTACCCATGAAGAATACTCTGGGGCATTTCTGCCAGAAGCAGCCAACATGACTTTAGGAAAATAAGTCAGACAACGAATGCCGACTTCAGTAGTAGGAGAAAAACAGACAGGAGGTCAAGGTTGGGAACAGAGTTGGTGACATCCAGGGACTGTGATTTATTGGCGAAGGGGGGTAGAAGTCAGCAGCTGCTTCTAGATCCTTCTGCTCAAGTGCGTCACATACTGGTCCCTGGGCCTCCTGCGTCATCTGAAAGGTGGTGTGCAGGGCCTGGGGTCACGGAGGGCTCTGAGTGTGCCCACAGGTGGAGGCTAGGAGGCCGGGCCCTCGGAGGAGGGAGCAGGTGGGGAACTGGCAGTCTCTGCCGCCTCACCTGAGGCCTTCCTGGAGTTCAGATCTGAATGGAACCTTGGGAGAGTCACCGGACTTTGCTTTCACTGGCATTTTTCTAGGTAGGATCTGAAGTGGGAGAAAGGATGCTGGGACCTAAAGGGATTCGTGATCTGGGGAAATACCTCACTGCCATGAGATGATGGGGGTTTCCCACAGAAACTGCTGCTTTTCCCCAATGTCATCGTCGGTCTCACTCCCTGCCCATCCTCCCATCCCTTCACTGCCATGTGGAACCCTGGGAAAACTGTGCTGTTTTCACAGACAGTGTAGGTATGGAAGGGAGGGGAGAGAAGGGGAGAGAGGAGCCTGGACCCTGCCTCACTCACTGGGGGCTCCTGGTTAAGTTTCCCTAACAAGCAGGTGGGCCTCTTCCTCCACCTCAGGGTTCCAGCCCTACCTCACCGTCCAGCATCAGTGGCCACCTTTTGCTGCTGCCGCCTCCTTCCTGCCTCAGTGTCCAGACCGTCTGCCTCCCCCACAGAGCCCCTCCACCACACCCCTGGTTCTGCTTCTCCCTCTGTTCTGCCATTTGGGACCTGGGTTCCTCTACACACTGGGTCCCTCAAACCTAAAAACAAGGTCCAGCCCTGGCCAGGTGGCTCATTTGTTTGTAATGTTGATCTGTACACCAAAAAAAGTTGTGGTTTAGATCCCTGGTCAGAGCACATACCTAGTGTGTGGGTTTGATCCCTAGTTGGGGTACATATGAGAGTCAACTGATCGATGTCTCTCTCTCTCTCTCTCTCTCTCTCTCTTCTTCTCTCTCTAAAATTAATTTAAAAATGTATCCTCTGGTGAGGATTAAAGGAAAAAAGAAAGTAGGTCCAGTGCCCTTGAAGAACCTTTCATTTCACAAACACATTTTTTAAGTATTTTTTATTGATTATGCTATTAGTTTTCCCAATTTTCCCCCTCCGCTCTGCCCGCCCCCCAACCCTCCAGCATCCCCTGCCCCTTAGTTCATGTCCATGGGTTTGTACATACAAGTTCTTTGAGTCCTCTGTTTCCTATACCATTTTTTTTTAATCTTTCCCCGTCTATTTTATGCCTCCTAATTATGCTGCTTCCCTGTACCTTTTCCACCCATTCTTCCCTTCCCCTTCCCCACTGAAATCCCTCCATGTAATGGTGATGTCCATTTCTCTGATTCTGTTCCTCTTCTGGTGGTTTGCTTAGTTTTTGTTTTCGTCGTTTTTTTCTTTTTGGTTCATTTGTTGATAGTTGTGAGTTTGTCGTCATTTTTCTTTTCATATTTTTATCTTCTTTTTTCTTAGATAATCCCTTTATAATAATGGCTTGGTGATGATGAACTCCTTTAACTTGACCTTATCTGGGAAGCACTTTATCTGCCCTTCCATTCTAAATGACAGCTTTGCTGGATAGAGTCATCTTGGATGTAGGTCCTTGCCTTTCATGGCTTCAAATACTTCTTTCCAGCCCCTTCTTGCCTATAAGGCTGCTTTTGAGAAATCAGCTGATAGCTTTATGGGCACTCCTTTGTAGGTAACTCTCCTTTCATTTTTCTTCTTCTAGGATTCTCTCTTTATATTTAATCTTGGCTAATGTAATTATGATGTGCCTTGGTGTGTGCTTCCTTGGGTCCAACTTCTTTGGGACTCTCTGAACTTCCTGGACTTCCTGGAAGTCTATTTCCTTCGCCAGATTGGTGAAGTTTTCCTTCATTATTTGTTCAAAAAAGTTTTCAGTTTCTTGCTGTTGTTCTTCTCCTTCTGGCACCCCTGTAATTCGGTTATTGGAACGTTTCAGGTTGTCTGAGAGGTTTTGTAAGACTCTCTTCACTTTTTTGTATTCTTGTTTCTTCATTTTGTTCCTGTTGGATGTTTATTTTTTTCCTTTTGTTCCAAATTGTTGCTTTGAATCCTGGTTTCCTTCCTGTCACTGTTGATTCCCTGAATATTTTTCTTTATTTCACTTTGGGTATCCTTCGTTTGTTTTTTCATTTTTTGACCAGGCTCAAGCAGATCTGTGAGCATTTTGATTACCAGGGCTTTAAATTCTCCATCAGCTAGGTTGGCAATTTCCTCCTTGCTTAGTTTTCTTTCTGAGGTTTTGCTCTGTTCTTTCATTTGGGCCATATTTCTTTGTCCTGGCACACCTGAGAGGTTGTAAGGGGGTGGGGCCTTAGGTATTCACTTGGCAGGGCAACCTGCCCTCTTTGCTGCCCTTCGGTGCTGCCTGTGGGGGAGGGGGGCCAAGAGGGAACAGTGCAGCTCGCCTGCTCGTCTCTAGCGCACTTTCCAACAAACTCTTCTGTGAGACTGGAAGTTTCTTCCACCACGGCAACCCCTGTGGTAGTCCACAGTCAGCTCTGAGTCTCAGTTTCCCCCTCAGTCAGCCCGCTGCCTGGTCCGCAGTGTTGCTGTGGTTTTTGTGAGTTGGCCCTCATGGTCCACCACCTTACCAGTCTGGTTGTTCTGGTTGATTTTTTTCTTTAATTCCTTTGTTGTTGGAGTTCCATGCAGTTTGGTTTTCTGGCGCTTTGGTTGTTTATTGATTTTTAGATTGGTTGTTATCCTCCTTTTGATTATGTGAGGAAGCAAAGGGTTTCTACCTACGCCTCCCTCTTGGCTGAAACTCTTGCAAACACATTTTTCAAGCACAGCTGATGCTCTGGAATTGACACACCACGCCCACTTCCTCCTGCCAGCAGTCCCCGTGGGCTCTCTTCTCCTCCTTTGACCAGCTGCCAGGTTCATGCTGCTGACCCCCCAGGCAGCATGAGGTCCTCACTGTCCTCTACCCAGGCCCCTTTCTGTTGGGGTCTTTGGGTCTTGACCACCAGGCCCTGCCCTGCTGCTGGCCTGCTCCTTGCCTTCCTCTCTCCTTTACAGGATTGAGACGTGATTCACATTCTATCCAGTTCCCCACCTACATGTGCTGTGTTCACTGTCACCGCATCATCCCCTGGAGAACCTTGTAGTGTTAGAGTCACTCCGCAGCCCCTGGCCCCAGGTACCCCCTTATCCACTTACCCACACATTCTCAAACCTCCTCACACCTCTTCATACCTCCGTTCACCTCACACCTCCTTAGTTACTCACACCTCCCCTCATCTCCCTTCGCCTCACACCTCCTCACACTTTCCTTCACCTCATACAACATCATACCTTCTCACACCACCCCTCACCTCCTCACACTCCTCATATCTCCTCTTTCCTCCCCTCATTTCCTCACACCTCCTCACACTACCCATCACCTCTTTAACCTCCCTCACCTCTCCACACCTCCACACATCTCCTCACACCTCTCAACATATCACATCTCCCCTGACCTCTACATACCTCCCTATATATCCTCACATCTCCCCTCACCTCCACACACCTACTCACATCTTCCCTCAGCTCCTCATACCTCCACACACATCAGTCACACCACACCTCACCTCTTCACATTTCCTCACACCTTCCCTCCTCCTACTTCCACATACCTCTTCACACTTTCACACACCACCTCATACCTCTCCACACCTTCCTATACCTCCCCTCACAACTCCTCATAACTCCTCACACACCTCACATCTCCCAACACATCCTCACATGTCCTCTCACTTCCACACCCCCCACACTTACCCATACCTCCTCACCTGTCCCCACACCTCCTCACACCACACCTTACTTCCTCACACCACACCTCACCTCACACCACACCTCACACCACATCTCACACCTCCCAATACATCCTCTCACATCTTCTTTCACTTCCACACATCCCCTCATACCTACCCACACCTCCTCACACCTCCCATTACCGCCTCACACCACATCACAGCTCCACTCTGCTCAAACTGCTGGCATATCTGTGTCTGGCTGTGAGTTTCTTGAGTGCGTGGACCAGCTTTTCCTTATGTTCACAATTCTGGAATCCAGATTTAGTGCTCGCTTCTAGTTGAACTGTCGTGAACACGATCAGTCTGAATGTGTCACCTTTGCATTTTTATCTGGCTGTGCATGATCCCTAGGTACTCCCTCACAGAGTACTGGTCTCCCTCCGCTCCGAGTCTGTGGGCCTGGCTTTGCACCTGCAGGCTGAGCCCCTGCTATGGGCAGCATGGTAAACCAAGGCCGTGATCGTTCTCTTTCCAGCCAAGTCCCTGCTGGGGTCAGCAGGAGCCAGCACAGACTGCAGGAGGTGGGCAGGCTGATGAGAGGTCCCAGGCTCAGCCCAGGAGGTTTAGCTGCAGTTCTGGGCCCTCATCAGTGTTAGTGAAATCTCTTGGAGCACAGATGGGAGTGGGGTGGGTTGGGCAGGCAAGTTTGGATTTTTTTTAACACTTGGTTCAGACTTTTATGTACTTAAATTAGTGAGGACAAAAATTGTACTGTAATTAATATATGTATACACATATTTATGTATACTGGTGTATACCTCAGTTTAATATGCCAGGAACTTAAATACAACTTTGAGGAACTTTAAAGATTAGCTTGAAGGGTAAATGAAGTATTTCCAAGCACAGTGTGAATATGCCCAGTTGGATTCAAAGCATATAATTGCCAGAAATGACTGAGGATGGATAGAACTTTTACAAATCATGGTCAAGGCTTGTTTTCAGGTTGTCACCTTCGCTTTCAGCTTAGAGAGGATAGAATGATCATTGATTGCCTGATTGTTCCTTTACCGGTGACAACTGTCTTCCTCTGGGCAGGCAGGGACGTGATGGTGATTTGAGTTTGAGTTTTGTGGGGCTTCCCCATCTTTTATTTCACAAGTCATTCTACGGGGTGGGGCTGTGGGTCCTTTTTGGGGTCACCAACCCCGTGAACCCCTCATACTTGATTGGAGCTCATGTTCACGGGGGTAAACACTCAGCATCATTTGAAAGTTGTCATCACTTCTCATCTGTTGTGGTTATTTTATTATTATTGTCACTGTCACTACTGTTAGGGCTGCAGGGAACATTCCATCTGTGCTTAGTGCCCCAGGGCAGTGTTCCCTGGTCTGCGGGGAAGACCTACAGTGGCTGAATCAGTTTGGAAACTGATGTAGCCCCATGTTTCGCTTGAAGGTTCACACCATACGAGCCTTTCAAAGGCTCTGGCAGTCGCTGCCAGGAAGTAAAACTGTTTGGCCATGCAGATTTCCATAGGCTTGATCACAACACTTATTTCCAGTAACATTTAAAATTCCTAGTTCTGTGGGCGCACTGTGAGAAGCTCTGCTTCTGAATAATCTCTTACAAGTGGAATTGTTGAGGCAAAGTGTCTGATTGCTTATAGGGCTGGAGTACTGGACCAAGTATTGGACAGTCTTGGCTGGAACCGCTGTCCTTGGCTATGTTCCAGGAGGGTGCTCTGGGATGCAAGCTGCCTGTAGAGATCATGCTGCTGCACTGGACTCCGTTCAGCCCACCCCCCACCAAACCAGTGGATGGAGCTGCAGGGGTGGGGCTGTGGGAAGTCCAGTAGCGCCTTGTTTTGCTTATAAAGGAAGGTGGTTGGGGAGGGGTGCTACACTTCCAGTTGGGAGTGTCACCTACATTCGCAGCTCTTGGCTGGCTGGGTATGTCATCCTGCGGGTTCCTCATCCCCGAGACCCAGCACTGACCGAGTGGTGGGAGTGAGCTGGGAGCCGAGTAGCCTTGAGCTGACCCTGATACAATCACACACTCACGCTGACCTCTGGTGACCAGGAGCTGCCTGGGCCAGCTGGGGCAGCGTGTGGCCAAGAAGGGCTGCTGTCACCATGAGGCTGAGTCTGCAACCTGCAGATCAGTTCTGTGAGCTCCCACTCGCCATGGCTGGAGCCTGCTGGTCATCCTCTGTTGGTGCTTCCTCTGTCCACGTCTCACCCCTTCACAGCGACTGTGAGCCCGTGGAAGGCAGAACTGGTCACATTTTTCCTTGGTTCCTGACCTTGCACAGAGCTGAGTCCGTGGGTGGGGGATGCTGTGGGTGGTGGCAGGGCTGCTGGGATAGGCTGTGGCGTGTGAGAGTGACTTGCGGGTAAGTGACTTGAGGGAGTCCCCCTAAGTGTGGCAGAATATTAAACAATAGTTGCATATTTCCTTGACACAGTCAAACACTTTGAAAAATTCTGTAGTTTCTTCTGCTTTGAAGTCTGTGGAGACTTCTCTTGGTTACCGAAAGTGATATCCCCGAGCACCGATCAGCAGGAGGGCATATTTTTGAGAGCTTTGTCTGTGGTGCATGAGTCGGTATTAGATTTGTAACAGCACCTCGGAGTCACGTCTGCATCTGCTCCTTGGTCCTGAGAGACACAGAAGGTGATGGGGACAGCCTGAACCCCACGGGGGCTGTCAGACAAAGCTGCCTCACGACTCCCGTAAAGTAAGGGCCCTGAATTCATGTCATCCATTTGTCTTACTAGATATTTTTATTTATTTATGGTGCCACCCCTGCCTCCTACCTGCTTCCCAAAAGGAGTTGGGGATAAAACTCATGTCCGAGTTTGGAATGCTCCCCTAGGAAGCTCTGAAAATGATTTTTTTGAAAGGTGAGGTGGATGTGCTTGTTGTAAGGTCTGTAGGAAGCCGTGGTCCTTGCCCCAGGCAGGGATTCTGTGGGTCCTCCCTGGGGGCACCCGACTGGCGGGTGTGTGCGTGCAGGTGGGCTGCCCGTGCCCCTCGAGCTCTTCATCTGTTGTCAGCCCCATCCTGCCTCTGTCGGTGTCATCTTGCACAGTGTGTTCTGGGAATTGGCCTGCAGAGTTAGGCAGAGGGTCCCTACCTCAGTGGCTGCTGCACCAGCAGGTCTGGCCAGACACTTGGGATCCACCGGGGGATTTCTGGGGTTACTTTCCAGGATCCCTGAAGGAAACTGATTTCTCACTGCTTCCTTCTCAGACAAGGGGGCGACAATACCTGACCCCCATGTGCCCCCGGGGTCCCAGAGCGGCTGTCCCCTCCTGAGCTCCCACCAGAACCAGGCTCCTGCTCCCCACCCTCTTTCTCATTGTCCTTCACTCCCTACAACTGGGAAATTCCCCCTCAGGCAACATCTTTCTTCCCTTCAATATTTGCAAGCTGAGGAGTTTTAAGAGAGCTAAGCAGAGTGGAGGGGATCTGTGAGGGGTCAGCGGCCAGGAAAGCTGCAGCCAGCCGAGGTCATGTTTAGGAACTCCACACAGAAGGCTTTGCTAGAAGATTCTCACCAAATCTTCTCTGAGAAAGTGTCCCATTCTCTGTCCTTCCAAACCTTTCTCTCCTTCTCCCAGTGCTTCCCCCTGACCAGGACCCAGGATGGCAAATGGCTGAGCATACCCCCTGCCATTCCACTGGCCCCCTACCCCCAGCCAGCCCTCCACCCTGTGACCACCTGGACAGACCAGCTCTGTTGGCTGGGGCTAGAGCCGACACCTGCCTGTGGTCCCCTCTCTGCCTTCTCAAGGCTCCATCAGGCAGGTGCTGCACCTGTGGGCACGTTCGAGGGTGTGCAACCTGCTCAATATCTGGAGGACTTCCAACACACAATGTTTCTCCCACAGACCACTGTCCAGTGTGACATGTCTATGGTCCAGGGGCAGTTTGCCCGTGCAGCAAAGATGGAGGCCCGAGGACATGCACACTCAGTCAAACTGGGTTAATTTGGTGCTTGGGAAGCTCCTAGTAATGTAAGAGGAGGGTACAGGGTTTATCTCTGGGACGAGTACGGGTTCACATATAAACCTTAAAGTCATAGAAGACCTTTCCTTTTTTTTTTCTTTAACATTATAACAATTTAACTACCTTTATTTTAAAATTGTATGTACTGCCTAAAAAGCATTTAGTTTAGCAAACTTCTTCATCCAGTGCCCAGGGAGAGGGGGAGGGGAGTCCGGAGCAAGATGTGAGTGCCTCAGGGTCAGCCTGTTGCATCCCCAAACCACTATGTTTTTCTGTCATTGCAGGTGATTTTCAAGGCCAAGTCAAAATATTCTCCAGAATTACTCAAATACCGGTAAGTGCCAGGGCATTCTCCTGAGAAAGCAGGTGAAAGGCTCACATGCAGGCCGCCCCCATAGGCGACAGGCGGCTGAACTTTCTGGGTCTCACAGCATGTCCACCTGGTTTAGGAACGAGAGAGGCCAGTGCCTTTCAAAGCCCAGGAGGAAGGGGAGGAGAGCACACCCAAAGCCCATGTGGGCCCTGAGCATGTGGGAGGTGCTGGGAGTGCAGGCCTCAGTGGGAGGCAGAGGGTCCCTGACGCTGGATGGGCCTGGCATCCCTCCTGTCTTCTCCCCACCCTTCTGCAGTGCAGCTGTGGTGGAGCCTACCCCCTGCATTCCACCTGGTGGGTGGCCTGGTCCTGCACGTAGCCACCACCACCTGCCTGTGGGCTCTGTTCTCCGGAGCTGCAGGGCCTGGTTACGGCAGTGGTCACCCCGGCACCATCCAGCAAATTTAGTTTTGACCATTAAGCACTCAGCTGGGTACCCTGAGGCTGGGTCTTGAGGGGGCAGGTGGTAAACACTGAGGGTAAAGGTGTCCTAAGCAGTGGAAAAACTTGCAGAATCAGGCCAAGTGCCATCGGTGATGTGTCGGGTGCGTGGGTGTCTGTGCTGTGGCCTCTGGGGACTGGGGGGATTGTGGGAATGTGGTGGAGGAAGTGAGGTCTGTGCCAGGATGAACGGCAGGGGCTCGCAGTCTAGAAGGGAAGGCCTGCATCCTGGGTGTGTGCAGAGGGCTGTGGGAGGAGAGAGCTGCAGCTCTTCCCAAGTATGCAGAGTGCTCCGTGACCCCCAGGAGAGAACCAGGGGCTGAGAGAGGTCAGACTTGGGCAGAGGGGAGGGGAGGCCAGGCATATAGGGACTCGAGGCAGGTGCAGCACAAGGGACAGAGTCCTAATGTCCCTGCCTGGGAGACCTGCACACCAAGGGCAAATGTTTGAGGAAAGGTGACTTTGGCCACGTATCTCCTTGAATTAAAATGAAAATTTTATTATTTTGTTACTTTAAAAATATGCAAAAAGGTATACACATTATATTTTATTTAAATATAAGGTCTGTCCAGAAGGTTTCCAGGCATGTAATACATTTATTGAGGAAGATACAAGAAACATTGTACATAGGACAATGACACCTCAGTCCCCTTCAGAGTAGGCACCTTGGGACCTCACACACTTCTCCCAATTGCCATCAGCTGCCCTGTTGTATTTTTCTGTATCTCATCGAAAGTCTGAAATCTCTTCCCTTTCAAAGGTGATTTTAGTTTTGGGAAAATACAGGAGTCACAGGGCCCCAAATCTGGGCTGTTGGGGGGCTGAGTCACCTGGGTAATTTGATTTTTGACCAAAAAACTGCACGAGACATTATGCATGAGTCAGTACATTGTTGTGGTGAAGCTGCCAATCACCAGTTGCCCATAGCTGCAGCCTTCTGAATCATCTGAATAGTTTCCACAGAGGAGTGTTCAAGTGGAACACAAAATTTGATGCAGATTCATTGCTCTACTCGCTCAGTCATTTTGAATGCAATGTCCACACAGCACACATGCTCACTCAGTGACATCTACTGCCCCCACTGAGTAGTACAGTGAAGTTGTCATTGTTCACGCATGAGCATTCCAGGCCACTCTCCCTGGCTGCAGGTCACATCAATGTCACCCAAACCGTTCTTATTATATTAACAAGGGCTGGACTTATCCCCGACTGATCTCGTATATATTTTAAATTTATAAAGACTTAGTTAAAATTCTGAAGGTGTATATTTTATTTCCCATTTTATATCTAAAGAAACAAGTTCAGAAAGTTACATGACAGAATCAGCCAAGGTCTGAGGAAGGAGACTTGTGGTGCGGTGTTGTTTTTCTCTGATCTTGGTGCCGCCTTGTCTTCCTTTTAGGTTATTTGGTTCTTGTCTCTGCCATACAGCTTGGCTGGTGACACTGGTCCAGGGCAGGAGTTGAAAGGGTCCAGGTAGAGAGCCCTCCCATCTCTATCAGTAGCCTTTTCCTCTGAATCCTTAATCTCATCCTCTCCCTCCCTCTGCCCCCCCACCCCGAAGCACAGGAGGCTGGGGTAGTGGGGGGCTGGGAACAGAAAGTGAGTGAAGGGTAGGTTGGGGGAGAATATTCTGATTGGAGCACAGAGCTACCTTGTCTTGGGTGCTTGGTTGAGGTTGGGGTAACTATATGTGGGAGCTTCCAGAAGAAAACTGAAAGCACAGGTCAGAAAGAAGGATTTTACATATTTTATACCTCTGCTCTTGGGGGATGGGTCTTTCAGGTGAGAAGTGAGCCACTGGGACAGACTTGGGTGGGGTTGGAGAGGCAGGCTGCGCTGTGGGGGTGGCGTGGGGGGCTTTCAGTGGGAGGGGTTTGCAGAGTGGGAGGGGAAATAAAATGGAGTCAGTTGTTGGAGGTGAGGTGTGTGGGCTGAGAAGGGCATCTCAAAGCCTGAGGTTCTAGTGGGAGAAGACTGTTAATGCAGATCAGACCATTCAGTCTCCAGGTGTAAAGAAACCCTGGGAGTTCTCCATTTCTCTTAGGCAGGTGCCATTGCAGCATTTCAGGCTGGGGTTTATCCCCTGAGACCCTTTGACAAATGCTGAAACTTCCCACCCCAAGCTAGTCCTGTGGGCTCTTCTGTGTTTCTGAAGCTGATTTAGTCAGCCCCGCACTCCCCGCCAGCCGGCTTTCTCACTCAGCCGCAGGCTCCAGTGTTGGGGACTCGCTGCTCGCTGCTTATTTGATTCGGGATTTGCTCTTTCTCGGTCTGTGTTTGTGAATCTTTGGATTAGGAAATATGAACACGGGGCATGGGAGTGCACGAGAGTACTTTGATTTAAACATCTTCAGTTGTTTTTCCTCCATTTTTGATTTCTTATTTAAATATAACGAGCCAAGCTTCACTTTTCCCTTTCTGTAAGAAATCAAAGGTGTTAGAACTTCATTAATACTGTCCCCTCACGTTGGGAGGTGGTGAAGTGCTGTCACCTGACCAAGCGGGAGAGCGAGAGAGTGGGGCGCTGCCTGAGGACTTGCCTTGCTCTGCGCTTGCTGACCCAAGACCGGAGCTGCTGCTTCTGGCCTCACAAGCAAGTGCTCGTCCCAGATGCCAGGCCCCACTGATTTTCTTTTTCTTTTTAAATATAATTTATTGATTATGCTATTCCAGTTTTCCCATTTTCCCCCTTTAGTCTCCTCTGCCCTGCACCTCCCCCCACCAGCATTCCCCCCCACCAGCATTCCCCCTCCCCCCACCCCCATTAGTTCATGTCCATGGGTCGTACATAGAAGTTCTTGGCTTCTCCATTCCCACTGATTTTCTTAATCAGTTTTTTCTGTCATCGTGGGCTGTTTATTCTGACCCTGTGGTTTGGGTTGAAGAGAAGTCATTTTCAGGCAGCGCGCAAAGTACTCTTCCTGTGGAAACGGCCGTGTGCAGCGAGGCCAGCTCCGATCCCCGGTGATCTCACCACCATCCAAATCTCTCCCTTTCTTCCAGAGCCGCAGGCCAAGGGGGAAGCGTTACGTTCTATAAGGTACTTTTTTCACTATGAAAGTTGTATAAGTTCACTAGAAAAAATTACGAAACAGAAAGAGAAGTTGAGAATTTATACATGTGGAAAGAAGTAAAACACTTCTACCAGTCCCCTCCCCCCAGCGTGAACCCCTTGAACCATAAGGGGAGGAAGTATCGTGTATCTTTGTAGGTTCACATAGTGTACGGCTTCCAGGACAGAGCTGGTATTTTTCTCTTTCTCAGTTTTGCTTCCTCACTTTTATCTTAACAGCAGGTCAGGTCGTAAGTACTTCTTCCCCATTGTTTCCGTGAGAGGACAGCAGGCTTTTCTGTAGCAGGTGGTCCTGTAGGCGCTGAGAGTCGGATTTGATAGAGGTCCAGGGGCAGGGAAGTTTTAGGGAGAAAGATGGGCTTGTGTAGACAGGGAGATGGGGACAGCAGAACAGTGAGGAGACTGGTTGAATTGCACCCATCGGTTGGTCTGGCTGTGAACTGCAGGGGTTGGGTGGGCATCAATCAGGACACTGTCTGTTAGTTCTGGTCAGAGGGCATGAGGCCTGGCTGTGGTGGGGAGAAGGCGAAAGGGGCAGAGTCGGGGGAGCGGGAGTAAGGAGCCTGTGCAGTTTGACCTGGGATTGAAGGTGTGTGCGTGAGTGTGACTGTGTGAGTGTCTGTAGTGTGTTTGCATGTGTGTGTATGAATGTGAGTGTGAGAGTGTTTGAATGTATTAGTGTGTTTGTACCTGAGTGTGTCTTAGTATATATGTATGTGGAAACGTAAGAGTGAATGTGAGACTGTGTTAGTGTGTTTGTGTACGTGAGTGTGTGCTAGTGTGTATGTTCATGGAAGTATGTGAGAGTGAATGTTAGAGTATGAATGTGAGTGTGAATATGTGTTTGTGCGTGTGTGTGTGTATGTGGAAGTGTTTGTGACTGTGGATGTAAGAGTGAATATGTGTGAATGTGCATGAGTGTGACTGTGAGTGCATACCTGTGTATGAGTGTGTGTGTTTGAATGTGTTAGTGTGTTTGTGTGTATGGGTATGTGTGTGAATGTGTTTGTGTACTTGAGTGTATGTTTTTATGCAGAAGTATGTGTGAGTGTGAATGTGAGGGTGAATATGTGTGAGTGTGCATGTGTTTGCGTGTGAGTGTGTCTGTGACTTATGACCAAAGAAGCCCTCTGCAGTCTGAAGCGTCAAGGTGGAAATTATTTATGGTGGAATTGTGGTTGTTCAGAAAACTGAGGGAGGAACATTAGGGAGGAAACATGGACATGGTCTGAGGTGACCCCAGTGGCAGGCTGGTTGGCACAAGAGTCTGGATGAAGGACAGAGGCAGTGGCCGGAGGTGGCTTTTAGAGCTTGGTCATGCAGAAGCTGTCTCTGAAGGAAGAGGGTGTGGAGGAGAGAGCCCAGGACATCATTGTCACTTCAGGGAAAGAAGAGGAAGAGGAAGCCAGGGCTCCCCAGGGCCAGGTCAGAGGAGGAGGGAGGCCTGAGGAAGGCTGGGGAGAGGGTGCCCCGAGACTACACCTTTGAGTTAGTGAGTTGGTTGTGGGGCCTGAGAGAATGGGGTTGGCATCAGGCCCAGGACCCCTGTGAGGAAGTAGTTTTCTAGAATCTGCTGTTGACAAAAGGAGGGGCTCTGGGGGGTGAGGACAGAGGGGACAGCAGGAGGCATGGAACCCCCAGTCCTCAGGCAGCTCTCTGAGGTGGGAAGGAGAGCTTCTCACAGGTGAGGACACGTGGCCCAGCACGCCAAGAGCCTCGCTCTGCCTATGTCCAGCCCCGTCTCCTTGGTCACGCCAGGCTGGTGAGGACGAGGGGCGAGGCTGGGTGGTGAGTCACCACGTGCGACAGTCCGAGCTGGGAAGGGCGTGGGGGCCACCATGGAGCAGTTGGTGGAGCCACTGTGAGAGACAGGCCATGCCCGCTCCCTGGTGCAGCACTGCCCTGGCCCCTGCGTCGGCTGTGCACTGCTTTTTGTAGCAGAGGACGAGGACTGAGAACTTCTCTCCATGGTGGCATCTCAGGTCACCCCATGGGCGGCCGTCAGGAAGGCCAGGCGTCCGGAGGGTGCTTCCTCCAGGGGCCGTGCCGTCATGTGGGTGGGAGTGCGCCCACCATGCCCTGCGTCCATCACAGAGGCCCAGCAGATGGTGATAAATCCATGAAAACAGGGCTTTCGAGGAAATAGGAGGCAGATTTTCCGTGACTCCCAAAAACTTGCCTTTGTCTCTCTCTCCCTGCCCCCGACTTCCCTACCTGAGACAACATGGTTGAGAACGGACAACCGTGGTGATTCCACAAGCCACATGCTGGGCCAGCTGCCCGTGGGCTCTCTCCCCGGCTGGCCCTCCCAGCAGCCCAGCACGGAGCCTCACCTCGTGTCTGTGTGTCTGTCTGGGGGGAAGCAGAAGCTTGGCCTAGGTGCCCCAGGAATTACATATTTCCCTGGCTCTGACCTACCCTCTTCCCTAAGCCCCACCATGGGCCTTACGGGAGATTTCAGGAAGAGAGGAGACACTCCCATGTCAGAAGGACAGTGTTCCACGTGGCCAGGGTCCTGATCTTAGCAACGAGAAAGTGTGGAACAGAGTCCAGGTCCTGAAGACGAGGGCAGGCGGTGTACTGAGCACTCGCCGTGGGCCCAGCCTGATGTTTTGGCACAGGGGACACAGTGCTAGGGCAGGGGGCCCTTCCTGAACTCAGTCTGCTCCAGGAGATGGTGGCACCCAGAACTGAACAGCCATACCGGTGTGCACTTCATGATGGGGACCACAGTGGGTAGTGCGGAGGGCTGGCTGGGAGGAGCTGGGGGTGGGGTGGCGCGGGCACTCCACCCAGAGGGACCAGCAGGGACCATGACAGTTGATGAGAGTGAGGTGGATTAGAAGTGCCTTGACCAGTCAGTGATCACATCCTGTAAAAAACCCAACTTTAGTAACTTTCATGTTTATTTTTCCAACAAAGTTTGTTGCTGCTTGAAAAGCTTTCAGTGCGTAACTGCATGTGAAGGTGCATCAGTGAGACAGCCGAGCCCGGCCCGTCACCGTCCCTGCAGCACCCCTGGGCCCCCGGCACCCCTGGGCCCCCGGCCCTCCCGCACTGCTCTCACCTCCTTCAGTGGCATTGCCTGCCCAGGTCCTGCTGGTCATGCTTCCTCATCACCTCCAGGCCATCGCCTCCTGACTGGAGTCTCATCATCCTTTCCCGATCCACTGTCCCTCTGCGTACCCACGTGTGGGCCGCCAGCCCCTGCAGCTTCTCTCCCACCCCGTCTGCCCCTGCAGGCTGTCTAGCCCCAGCAGGGCTTCGGAGGGAAGAGCCTCCGTCCTCTGTCTCGACCTTGAAGGATGCAGCTGCTCAAGTTCAGGTTGTTTCCCCCAAAGGGCTGGACTTGTAGTGGCTGCATGAAAGGAGAGGGATCCGCCTCACACTTCTGATGCAGATACACATCTTCACCTGGACTCACGCATGTTTGCTGAGCTCCTGCTGGTTCAGGGTGACGGAGGCCTGAGAGAAAGAGCAACACCTCCATCTCCCTGGGGAGGCACGAGGGTCAGACCATCTGCGTACTTCAGAGTCAATGGGGACCTGTCTGAAGTTAAAGTACAGGGACCAGGAAGGCACAGGCAGAGGTGTGCCTGTAAGGGGTACAGGCGGCAGGAAAGGCTTCTCAGGCGATATTCGAGCTACAATCTGAAGGATGAGGAATAAGGCTGAAAAAGTTCCTTTGATAGAATGTTCTGAAAAATCAGGTGAGGGACTTTGCTAGTGGAGAGGAAATTATTATTGCATTCAAGTTAGCTGGGGGGCTCTGGGGTTGATTACATGGCCCTGCCACCTGCAAGCAGGAACTAAAATCGCAGCTGCTCCTCCATCTCTTCTCTCTCTGTCTCTCTCTTTTTCTGTCCTTTTCTCTGCGTCTGCCCCCTCCTGCCCCTTCTCACAGGCTCCTGTCACTGGTGTCTGAGCTGGGACTTGAACCCAGGCCTTTGTGTCCTGGTCTGCGATGCCTTTGAAAACACCATCACTGTCTGGCTACAAAACCACTTCTGGATGATGGTCTTTTTGCTTTTGGACTTGCAAATGTTCATCTGAAACCAGCCTGGTTTCGAGCCTAGCAAGCCTGTCTCTCATTTGCATGTCTGTTAACTGATGTCTACCCGAAGGAAGCGCGAGGTGGACAGGTCATGGGTTGCGGTTTTAGCAGGTCTGAGAAGTCCTCAGAGAAACCTTACACAGGTCACTGAGGAAGTGTGTGTGGCTCTGAGAAGCTACGAGTTCACAGTGGCCAGTGACCAGGACAGCCGGCAGCATCTGCCCTGGGCAAGCTGGTGTGAGGGCTCCCAGGTACGAGTGAGTGCCTCCCGACTCCCCCTTCTTCAGTGGCATTTTTTAATAAACATGACCTCGGTCCTCAAAGACAGCCTGCAGGGTGGGTGTTATTTAGTGTGTTTTCCGTTGTTGGCACCAAGGCTCACACAGGCTAACTTTCCCCAAGTCCCCAGAGCACACTGGAACCTGCTCTGGGAAGTTGGGGACCTGCTCTGCGGCTGAGTCCGTCCTCTGAACTCTGGGCGAGCGCTTGGATACAGTGAGCAGGTGTGCACGCCCCGTTCAATCCTCAGTCCGCCCAGAGACAGGGGAAGTGAAGCTCCAAGAGCTAATGTACCTTCCTGAGGGCACAATTGGTGGTCAGCCTGTAACTTGAGTCCTGGATTGGCCACCTCCATAACCCACCTGTGAAGCTTTTGTTAACGTCGGTGGGTTCTGTTTATAGCAGTTCACCAAAAAATGTCAGTTTTCTTCTAGGTTGACCCAGACTATGCAGCCAGCATGCATGTCGTGGTGCCTCATACATCTCTCTCACCCCTTCCAGGTTACCCCTCTACCTGGCCTCACTCCTCATCAGCCTCGTGTTCCTGTTGGTGAATCTCACCTGCGCCGTGCTGGTAAAGACGGGCAGCTGGGAGAGGAAGGCCATCGTCTCCGTGCGAGTGGCCATCAATGACACGCTCTTTGTGCTGTGTGCCGTCTCACTCTCCGTCTGCCTCTACAAAATCTCCAAGATGTCCTTGGCCAACATTTACTTGGAGTCCAAGGTAAGGTGGAAACGTGGCCAAGAGCCCTCCATTTAGTGTGTTCTGAAAATAGTCTCCCGGTTTGCAAACAGACTCAGCAAACACCTTTCACAGCCGACCTGCAAATGATTAGGCACACCGTGGTGGCCAGAACCCAGCATCACGGGGGTCACGGAACTTTCCATGCAAGCAGCATTCCATCTGGGTGGCTTGGTGTATGGGAGTGTGAGGAATAATTCCCTGATTTATAGATACGGTGGCTTAAGCACATTTTAAAGGACAAGTGGGGAGATTGTGCTAAAAATGTTACAGAAACACACATCAGTGTTGACTGGGTTCCAGGCGCTTTTCTGAGTGCGTGACGAGTGTAGCCTCACGACTGTGAGAGTCCGTCTTCTCTCCACTTTATGGATGAGGAAGCTGAGGCACATAGGTCACTAGGCCCCCAGGTGTGCAGCTGTAGAGCCCAGCGTCACCCCGGCCACCTGGCTGCAGGTCTGCCCTCCCATCCCTGGGCTGCATTGCAGTGGAGACTCCGGTGCAGGCTCCTGCCGATTGGTGCGGCCCCTGAGGGTCTCCATGGCAGTGGGAATTGCCCCTGGAGTTCAGGACACCTTTGGTGTCGCTGACTGTTCAGGGAGGGAGCCAGACAAGCTCCACACAACCAGGTGTTCTCCTTTCCTTTCCCAGGATGCAGAGGGGCTGACAGGCTGCCCAGGCTGGGGCCCCAGCACCCCAACCAGTCTGACCCCTGTTCTCCCTCTGTCGAGAAGCCTAGCAGAGTGTGGAGGGTGGAGAGCAGATGCCGGGTGCTTGTGGGCTGCAGGATCCCCGCCCCACGTCACTCGGCCTCTGGCTCAATTTTTGCATGTGAAGAAGGGTTGAGTGGTCTCTGGTTCCTTTGCTCCTGGAATTCTGTGGCTGCGTGTCCTGGGCTATACCCTGGTCTGCCTCCTCTGTGCTGGCCCGTCTGGCTGTAGGGCAGCTCTGACTCCCTCAGTGTCTTCAGTGTCCAGTTGGTTCAAACCTGTGCCTGCAAAATCCTGGAAGTGAGTGTAGCAGATTAGTTTTCCATCTATAAATTTTGATGAGTTTTAAACTTGATTTTGCCTTAACTTTCTCTGTTATTTATATTATCTACCACCTAGGGGCCATCCATGGCTTTTAAAAACAGAATTGCAGTTTTAAGAGGAAAGTTAAGTTTTAAATTGTTAGCTACCATTGGGGCCACTTCCATGGCAAATAAGCTAACAAACCTCTACTGTCAGAATTGAATAGCTTGTACTGAGTTAGTGACTTCCAAATGCAAACCTCAGATATGAATTTCAGTTTTCTTTAACTGTCTGTTTCTAGATGGGGGGTCCTCTAACTGACTTTGGAAATGGACAGCTTCATAATCTGGGTCACGGTCACTGATTCCCATCTACTCTAAGCCCAGAGTCCATTGGAACCCCATCCTCCCAGCCTGGAAGATGCTGGGTTTTGAGGAAGTGCTCGATGCTCAGAGCTGCGGGCATCTGCTTGGCTCTCTCCAGGCCACCATCCCCGAGTGTATTTGGTTGTCCTTAGACCAGAGGCAGGTGCTGGGCTCACAGGCTCCTCTTGGAGCTGCATGGTGGTCCTTGGAGATTTCACAAAGAAGCAGTCTGACCTTCTTGTTCTTACAAGCCCAGGCCTTGGGCAAATGGTCCACATTTTAAGCCTGTTAAAGGAACCTCCTAATCGAAGCCCAGGCTTTAAAGCTTCTCCGTGTGGATACTTTGAGATTTCAGAAGGGCAATGGGATGTGGGGTCTGAGCCCCAGAGGTAAGGGTCCTGACAGGGGGTAAGCACAGGGTGTTCTGGGAGGAGGCTGGTGTCTGCACCAGAGCGGGTATGCCCCTCACGGCTTCCACTCTTCCAGGGCTCCTCCGTGTGTCAGGTGACTGCCGTTGGTGTGACCGTCATTCTGCTGTACACCTCCCGAGCCTGCTACAACCTGTTCACCCTGTCCTTTTCTCAGAGCAAGAACGTCCACTCTTTTGATTACGATTGGTACAATGTGTCAGACCAGGTCAGTGAGTGCATGAGGTGTCACTGGGAGGGCCCCTCTGCTTTGTGGCACCCAGAGTGGCAGAGAGCAGAGAGCTTCAAGCTCTTTGATGTTAAAGAGCTGGGTCACCTTGAGGGTCACTCACCTGTGAAGTATCTGCCTCCTTGTCTGTGAAACGGGATTGTAGCACCTGCTGCTCAAGCACAACTGGGACATGTGTGCCTGCGCGCGCGTGTGCACACACACCCTTTCTCCTTTGCACCTTCTGGGGGCTCCTGTCAAGCTGCTTAAACATTTTTAAGTGCTTCCATATAAATGTAAATGCTCTTACCGAAGGGTGAAATTCGCACAGGTAAAACATTATATTTAGGTTTCAGAAAATACATGAAACTACAAAGTTATGAGAATCTTTTTTTGATGGAGTGGGAACACTAACAGATTTGAGAAGGTCCAGAGGAAAGTGCTCTAGGACATGAAAGTGTTAGCAAAAGCTCATTTTACCCATGGTCTCAATGGGATACTCTCTCCCTTCTTAACATATTCAGAAGGTCATAATTATAAAGCAGAGGTACAAAGGTAGTGAAATATTAACTGGCAACCTTGTTCATAGAAGCTCAGAATAAAAAGGAATGAGAATGAGCTGGCATTCTCTCATTTGACTAAACACCGATTCCCCTCTCCCTCCTGTCCTGGACGGAGTGCTGGGGATGCGGAAGTGAGCACACTCCCTCCTTGCAGAGAGCTGATGTCCCCAAAGAGGAGACACACAGAGACACCATTACAATAAGGAAATAGAACTTCTAGAAGAGAGTCTATTGGATTGGATTGCAAAGGCTCCTTCGCTTTTCCTGGAAAAACATTGAATACCCCACTGCATAAATATCTGCTTCTGAAATCCCCAGCAGCGCTCAGAACCTGGACTGGATTACGGTTGTGGGGGAAAGAAGGAAATGACTGTGATGGGTCAAACCTGTGAGGACAAGCTGTCTTCAGAAGAGGCCCAGTGAGGTGTTACAATTAGAAAGGATTGAAATGGCAATACAAGCCCCCCTCCCCCTACCCAGACCAACAGCACACACAGGATGGCAGGGCATCGGGCAAGGTGCTGCTGAAGGTGTGCCCTGTTTTCAGAGTATCACATATATAAAAATACAAACTTTAAACATGATACTCATAATACAGAAAGGATTGTTATTGTAGTAAAATATAAAATTTACTTTTTTAACAATTTATTGGCCATAGCACAGTGACATTGCCGCAGCTGTCACCACTGTCCCCTCCAGAACTTCCCAAACTGAAACTCTCAACCAATTACAGAACAGATTTTGTTTTAACAAAATAATTATTTCAATTTTTATTTTCAAGTAAGAGCTTATAATAAATTTAAAATATGGTTACAATTTCTAAACTTCTGTTGTTTTTAGGGCACATTCACTTACAGACATCTGGACTGTGTGTGGCAGCCAGTGGAATCCAAGAACAAGGCTGGGCCACAGTTGCACATGCCATTTGGTAGAATGGCGTGTTGAGACATGTCACAGGTGGAATGCGAGATGCAGGTTTTCTGAAGAGTCCATGACTTGTTTTGGTTACCATACTTAAATACGCTGTGACAGCGAAGGAAGATCCAAGTTAGGTGACCGGTCCTGTACAGTGTGATCTTGGCGCACTGGTTTTGAAACAATGGCCTTTCTGGTCAAGCGGCCAAACACTCCCTGCACTTCCCTTGCACGCCTTCCATCCACCTGCAGGGACAGAACTGTCCACCCAAGGCCGCTTGGTCACCTCTCTGGTCCAGAAGCCTGATGTCCTGGACGCTGAGAACTCTTTTCTAGAGGGTCTCACCTGCACTGAGCTCTGAAGAATGAAGAATAGGACAAGGCTAGTGTGAAGAAAAGTTTACACACTGGCACGTTTATCCTAGGGTGAGAAGTAGGGTGACTATTACATACTTCCCTTAAGAATTTGGCAGAAGGCAACACATTCTCATTATTCAGCTGGTGAAGAAAAGACAGTCAGCTTTAGTTGAGGAGTCAATGTGGATGTAAGGAAGAATTTGGAAGGGGAAGTAATAAAACACCAGAGAGCGGCAGTTTGGGAAGAGCAGGACCTGTGGTCAGGACCATTAGTAGTGGGTTGGCCAAAAAGTGTGTTTGGTTTTTTTCTTTACTAAGATGGCTCTAGTAGCACTTAGTTGTCTTTAACCTCCTTGGAAACAATTTTGTTAGATTGTATTGTGTTAGCTGTCATATCAGCGTATGTTTAAAAAAACTTAATCAGAATTGGTGAATTGTTGTGTAGCCATTTTAATATTAGAAAATTGAAGAAAATACGCAACATTTTTCAGCCTATTATGCTTTATTATTTTGAGAAATGTAAAAATGCAACTGAAATGCAAAAAAAAGATCTGTGCAGTGTATGGAGATGGTGTTGTGACTGATCGAATGTGTCAAGTGATTTGTGAAGTTTCATGGTAGAGATTTCTCACTGGATGATGTTCCATGGTCGGGCAGACCAGTTGAAGTTGATAGCAATCAAAGGGAGAAATTAATTGAGAACAATCAACATTTTACCACGTGGGAGGGAGCCGACACATTCAAAATACCCAAATCAAAAAGTTGTTGGTGAAAATGAAAAATGTGTCTTATTTTACAGAAAAAAACTAAACAGACTTTTTGGCCAACCCTGTGTTACCTGGCTTCAGCCTGCACGTTTTAGGGGAATGGATGGCACTGGATCAGAGGTGCTCTCTGTTCACGGTAGGAGGCACAAGTCCAGCTGAGTCCCTCTGCCCTCAGCCCTGACCCTGCCGCCTCTCTTCCCACAGGCAGATTTGAGGAACCAGTTGGGAGACGCTGGCTACGTCGTGTTTGGAGTCGTCCTTTTCGTGTGGGAGCTCCTGCCCACCACCTTAGTCGTCTGCTTCTTCCGAGTTAGGAACCCTGCAAGGGACCTTGTGAGTAAACCATTTTACATTTGCGGAGGGTACCGCCTAATTCTAATCTCAAACATACTGTCAGAATTTTTTTCTTAGATTTTTTGTTCGAGAGCCTCTTCCGTCCTATTGTGATAGAAAAAGTTCCCTTATTTAATTGAAACTGTTATCCCCCTGACTCTCTTTTGAGGGAAATGTGTTTTACACTGTAGTTTCATTTTTATAAGAGAAATGAAAGTGAGTTGCATCTCAGGGCCTGGAGAAAGGGATTAACTACTTTTCTTGATGCAACAACAGCCTCACTAGTATTTGAGCCTTGACTTGCCAGGAACTGAATCTATACACTTATTTTAGCAAAGGAAAATGGGAATTTCAGTTCTTTATCCCTATCTTGTGCTGAATGGGGTGATAGGGAATTAAAAACATTGTGAAAAAAAGACTGCTAAAGCCACTCCCCTAGTCTGGTCACATTTCTACTCACCAACTTTACATGAATGTGTTTATGAGGGCAGACAGAAAATGCAAAACCCGGCAGTGAGGATGTCTATGAAGCTTTGCTGCATAAATTATTCCAGCCACACTAACTAGTGATAGAATTTTGAATCACTGGTGTATGAAACCCATGAGAAAGTATAACAAAACGTAATTTTTGTCCAGTGTGAGTGAGCAAAATGTGAGTGATAAGGAAAGCTAATATGTAATAACCAGCCTGTGGTGCTTTGTTTTGTGTTTTTCTTATTCATCTCTGGATAGTCACTAATGAGCCAGGAATAGAAGATAAGTGAGACCGGAGTGGCAAGTGGTGGACCTTGAGAGACATTGGGCCCCTCTTTGAATGTTTCGTAAAATTCACCTGTGAAGCCATGTGGTCCAGGGCAACATTTTCTAGATCTCAAGACCTATTCCTGCCCTTTCATTTTCGTTATCTGACCTTGATGTGCTTTGGGAACACTCAGAGGCTTCTGTCCAGTCAGACCCTGAACACTTCCTCATTGGATTGGTAGATTGCTTTGGGCAGTGTGGACGCTTTGATGGTGTTAATGTTTCCTACCCATTGGCATGGTATATGCTTCCGTTTATTTGTATCTTCAATTTCTTTCTTCATTGTGTTGCAGTTTTCTGAGTACAGGTTTTGGTTAACTATATTCCCAGGCACTTTATGTTTTTGATGCGATTAAAAAGGGCATTGTTTTCTTAATTTCTTTTTCTGATAGTTTATTATTGATATATAAAAATGCAACCTATATCTGAGTATGAATTTTGCATCCTGCTACTTTGCTAAATGTATCAGTTCTGGAGTTTTTGGTGGAATCTTTAGGGTTCTCTCTATATAGTACATGTCATCTTCAAATACTGACAGTTTTACTTCTTCCTTTCCAGTTTGCATGCCTTTTGTTTCTTTTTTTGTCTAAGTGCTGTGGCTAGGATTCCCAGTACTATGTTGAATAAGGGAGGTGAAAGTGGACATCCCTGTCTTATTCCCGATTTCAGGAAAAACACTTTCAGCTTTTTCCCATTGAATATGATGTTGGCGCTGGGTTTGTCATACATGGCCTTTATTATGTTGGGGTATGATCCCTCTATTCCCACTTTGCTGAGTTTTTATCATAAATGGATGTTGGATTTTGTCAAATGATTTTTTGTTGATATGATCATATGATCACATGATTTACCGTATTTTGCCATGTATAATGTGCACTTTTTTTGGCCCAATTTTTTGAGGGAAAAATAAGGATGTGCATTATGTGTGGGTAGTACTAATTCTGTATTTATATGTGTTTTTAATTCTTTTATTTGTACTCATGTGTTGAAAGTATAACTTGAGGAAGAATAACAATATCTGTATGCAAAATAATACCCTGGAATACGATCATCAGTTTTGTTTCTAAATAGAAATAAATAAATAAATGAATTAAAAAATTAAAAAGAAAGATTTTTTCCTGAAAGTTTGGGCCAAAAATGTGGGTGCACACTATACATAGAAGCTCATTATACATGGCAAAATATGGTACATGCTTCCTTTTTGTTTATGTTGTGATCATTTTAATTGACTTGCAAAGAGTGTACCAACCTTGCATCCCAGGAATAAATTCCACTTGATCATGGTGTACGATCTTTATAAAATATTGCTGGATTCATTTTGATAATATTTTACTGAGGATTTTTGCATCTATGTTCATAGGGATATTGGCCTACAATTTTCTTTCTTTGTAACATCCTTGTCTGGTTTTGGTATCAGGGTGATGGTGGCCTCTTAAAATGAGCCTGGGAGCCTTCCCTCCTCTTGAATTTTTTGGAATAGTTTTCTTTGAATGTTCGGTAAAACTCATCTGTGAAGCCATCTGGTCCAGGACTTTTGTTTGTTGGGAGTTTTTGATTACTGCTTCAATTTCCTTAGCAGTTACCAGTCTGTTCAGATTTTCTGTTTCTTTTTGATTCAGCCTTAGATGATTTTATGTTTCTAGGAATTTATCCAGGTTGTTTATTTTGTTGCCATATAATTGTTTGTAGTATTTTCTGACAATCCTTCCTGTTTCTGTGATGTTGGTTGTCATTTATCTTTCATTTCCTTGTTCTGATTCGTCCTTTCTGGATTTGGGTGCTGTTCTTTGATGTAGGACATGTTTTCTTGTCTGTTCATTTTGGCCGACAATGTTTGTGTCTGTGTATCAGGTAGATCTGCCTCACCTTCTGTTCTGGAAAGAGTGGCCTTGTGTAGAAGGTGTCCTGTGGGGCCCAGGGGCACAGTACCCCCTGATCACCTGACCCAGGTGCTCTAGGGGTGTTTCCTGTATGGATTTGTGTGTCCTCCTGTTGTACTTGGGCCTCATAGATGTTGGCCCGTTGGGGATGGTGTTGACCCTCAGGCAGCACGACTAAGGGCTGCCTGTGACTGTAGCGGGGGAATTGTTGCTCAGGGGCTGACCCCATGGCTTGGAAGTTGCTGTGGGGGGGCTCTGGTACCAGCCGAGGCCGACCATCAGGTATGTTGGTTATGGAGTCACCTGGGTCAGGTCTGGTGTGGTCTGAAGCCTGTTGGGAGGGGCTCCAGTGTGGGGTGGGGCCAGCTACCACTTGTACTGGCCTTGGGGCTACTTGGTGGGGGTTATGATGCACACCAGGGCTGGCTGCCATTCGTGAGGGGCTTGTGGACCTTTGGGAGAATCTGCAGTGTGAACTAAGACAGGCCACTGCTCTGGAGGTCTGCAGCCACTGGAAGAAGCCCTGGCTGGGGCAGTGCATGGGTGGGGGGACATCTCAGGGAGATGTGGAGGTGTGGCGACCAGTGTTAGTAGGTTAATGGAGAGCAACAGATTTTGCATCTGCTTGTCCTGGGCCAGCTGGGTGGGAGGAGAGCTCAGAAAGGAACAACTGTGCCTGCCAGCACTCTGTCCCCCGAGAGTTCCCCACTCCCTGCCTGTCCATCCCTTGCCCTTCTCCCTGTATGTTCGTTCCAGTCGCCTCTGGAGTTGCAACCCTGTGCTGGAGCTGGGAGCCAGGAGTTAGTGTGTGAGCCCGCTAGGAGCAGTGTCTGGCTCCCAGAGCGTTTTGTCTCTCAGACAGGATCCTACTGGTCTTCAAAGCCAGATGTTATGGGCACCTCTTCCCCACACAGGAGCCCCAGGTGGGGTGCCTGGTATAAAGCCTGGGCCCCTTACTCCGGAGCATGTCTCCCTTTTATTAATCACCATATGTGGGCGGGACCGTGTCTCTGACCCTCCTACCTGTCTTGATGTGGCTTCTTCTTAATATCCTTAGTTGTAGGACTTCTGATCTCGAGTCTTCAGGTGGCCCTCAGTGACGGTGGTTCTGTAGTTTTGTTCAGGGGTTCCCAAGCCCTGGGCTATAGACTGGCACTGTTCCATGGCCTGTTAGGAACTGGGCTGCACAGCAGGTGGTGAGCTGTGAGCGAGCAAGGCTCCTGTTCCCCCTCCCAGCACTCCCTACAGTCCATGCAAAACCTGTCATACACAAAACTGGTCCCTGGTGCCAAAAAGGTTGGGGACCACTGGTTGTAATTTTGATGTGTTTTGATGAGAGGAGGTGAGGTCAGCATTTACCTACTCTGCCATCTTGACTCTGCCTCCTTTTTACACTCATTTTTAGATGAGGAAACTGAGGCTCAAGGTGGCCTGGTGAGTAGGAGACAGAGCCAGGATTCTAACGGAGTCAGTCTGGCTCTTAAGTCCATGATTTTAATTATTGCACCACCCTGTGGCTCTTCTTGGCATAGTAAGGTTTGGAGAAGAAATTAAATTCCTAACAGAGTAAGTCCTCAATTAAGTTTTCCCATAGCTTCTGGGACTTTAAGTGGAACGATGTATAATGAACCCATTTTAACCACTGGCTGCCTGACATAAGCCAGAGAGAAGCTCCTATGGCCTCTCAGCAATGTTATAATGAAATGTCATTGCAGGACCTGCGGTACACATGTCTCGATAATAATGCTGTTACTGTACGTCTTTAACTGCTTTGAGGAAAGTCATCTAATGTCCTTTTGGGAGAAATTTACAACTTAACTCATACTCATCAATTTTAGAAGGGCACACTACAGGTGTGCTTTTAGGGAAAAGACACCTCAGGTGGGGCATTTCTATAGAATGTGATTTACTGTTTGTGTCCATAATTCAGTGGGTGCAAACCAGCCTCTATACTTGATGTTGTACTCAGTGTGGCTGTGCTGTCCACATCAGAATACCGAGGTGCTCAGTGTACGATTCTCCTGTCCTGGCCCCAGGTCAGAATCTCTGGGGTAGATTTTGAGAATCTCCATAATTTTTTTGTACAAATAGCATTGAGATATAATTCCCATACCATACAATTCACCCATTACATGTGTATGATCCAGTGATTTTTTTTGTATGTTCAGGTATGCACAACCATAGCCAATTTTTAGAACATTTTTATCACCTCACAAAGAAACCCTATACCCTTTATCTATCACTCCCATCCCCTCCCCACCCCCAGCCCACCCTCAATGTACTCTCTGTCTTGGATTTCCCATTTGTGACTTTCATGAAAGTGGAGTCATGCCATGTGCAGTTTTCTGCGATTGGCTTCTTTCACTTAGCATAGTGTTTTCAGGGTTCACCCACAATGCGGCGTGTATCAGGACTTCATTCCTTTTCATGGCTGAGTGATAAGGAATGGGTGAGTAATTTTTCCATTGTACTGATTCACTGTCTCTTGTTAGCCCTTCATCCACTGATGGACACTTGGGTTGTCTCCATGTTTTGACTGTTGTGAATAACGGTGCTATGAACATTCATGTACAAGTTTCTGCCTGAACATGTCATCATTTTTCTTGGGGATACAGCTCAGAGTACAATTGCTGAGAACCATGTTTAACTCATTGACAAGGTGCCAGACTCCTCCCCACAGAGGGCAGAACGCTTCACACTCAGCAGTAGTGTGTAAAGATTCCAGGTCCTGCACATCCTCTCCAGCACCTGTTACCTGATTCTTTGCTGCTAGATGTCCTAAAGGCCATGCAGAGCTATCTCACGTGGCTTTCTGATGACTGAAGATATCATGCACCTCTCCATGTGCTCATTGGTTTCTTGGAGAAATGTCTCTTCAGATCCGTTGCCCATTTTTAAATTTGAGTTGTCTTTTTATTTATTGAGTTGTAAGATTAGGTATGACTTCTGGAGGTCAGGTATATGATTTGCAAATATTTTCTCCTATTCTGTGGGCTGTTATTTAAATTTCTTGATGATGTCCTTTGAAGCACAAAAGGTTTTAATTTTGATGAAGTCCAACTTATCTGTTTTTTCTTTTGTTGCTCATGCTTTTTGTCTCATAGCTAAGAATTCTTTGCCAGATTCTAGGTCATGAAGATTTGCCCCTGTGTTTTCTTGTAAGAGTTTTATGGTTTTTACTCTTACATTAAGGTCTTTGGTCCATTTTGAGTTACCTTTTATAAGAGGAAAGGGTCCAACTTCATTCTTTTGCATAGGTGTTCCTGAATTGCTACAAATAGTAAATTATAAGGTATCACACCTTGTGTAAGTTCTACTTTGCTTCCCACATTTGGTGGATTTGTCTTAGAGAAGCAGGGATTCCATATGGATACTCTCACATAACAACTTGGGTTCATTCTCTGTTGGTTAACTTTTGAATGGGCCACTCAAAATGTACAAGGATATCAGACAACTGCTGGTTTCTATGCCACACTTGGTTTGCCATATTATATAGTCCTGACCTGTCTACTTGGAACCAGTCAATTTGAAATTCTTTGAGAGGTAAACTCAGCCTGGGTACAGAAACAGGATGAAATAATCAGAGAGGCAGGGTATGAAAGTCAATAAGAAACTTTTTCAGAATTACTTCACCATCATTATTTCATTACTTTAAATTGTTGTAAATGCCCGCCTTATTATACAGGTTTGGATCCAATGTGGGACTGTCTAGTCTGGTTGATTTAGGCATTGTCTGGTTTTTCATTAAGGGATTGATACTCGGAGAATTCATTGTTGTCAGCAGAGCTCTGAAAGATTTTGTCCACACTTAGTAAAAAACTAGAGCCTCTTGCTCTGGCTGGTGTGGCTCAGTGGATTGAGCGTGGGCCTGCAAACCTAAGGGTCCCCGGTTTGATTCCCAGGGCACATCCCTGGGTTGTGGGCCAGGTCCCCGGTGCAGGGCATGTGAAAGGCAACCACACATTGATGTTCCTCTCCCTCTTTCTCTCTCCCTTCCCCTCTCTAAAAATAAATAAATAACCTTTTAAAAAAAGTAGAGCCTCTTAAAATAAAAGCAAGTGAAACAGACATAGCCATGGACAGGGGGCCTCTGTCCGGAGGAGCAGAGCATCCTGTGTCTCCTGGAAGAGGTCTTGTTCTTTGCCTGGTGGGAGGCCCAGTGTGTGACCATGCACTAACCCCGCAGCTGTCTTTCTAGACCAGTCCTAGGATGATCCCCAGCCATGGATTCAGCCCCAGATCCTACTTCTTTGACAACCCCCGAAGATACGACAGTGATGATGACCTTGCCTGGAACATTGCCCCTCAGGGACTTCAGGGAAGGTAAGCCCCTCCCCAGTGTGAGACACATGGTGAGGGCTGCCCCAGTGAAATGGATTGTAGCAGGAAAAACCACCGGCATGGGAGTCCTGAAACCAGGGCTGGGTGAGAAACCTGCATGTGAGGCCATCTGCAGCCAGAGCACAGCCTCTCCCATGATCATGTGCTTCTTACCTGGGCCAGGTGCTTCTACCTGAGCCAGGCCAGGAGCACAGTCTGCAGACAGGAGGGTGGTAGCCCCTGGGGCTCCTGTCCCCATTCCTCAGCCACACACCACTGCCCAGTAATCGTCATGTCCCTCTTCTGGCCTGTGTGCCTCTGGAACTTTGAGGCCCCCAGGATAAGGAAGGGAGGACAACTGCTCACCTAGTGCTTGGTGTCCCCAGGACCTTGCACTGTTCTTGTGGAAGGGAAGCTTCAGGCCACTTAGAAGTAAAAGCTGATGGTAGGCAATTCTTTGTGGATTTAAAGACCTATCATTAACATTTTACCTGAAACCCTTCCTCCCCCCGCCCCCGTCCCCCAGGAGGAAATGAAAAAGGAGGAGATGTAGAAGTCCTTAGAAAACCACAGAAGAGCTCTGAAGAAAAGGGCCGGTGTTTTAGGGACTGGGGAGTGGAGTGAAAATCTGGGAGAACACATTGCTTCCTAAGTGGGCTGGATGGCAGAGGCCCTGGTCAGATGGAACAAAAAATGGTGCTTGGGCAAAAGCAAAGCAGACCCATCCAAGATGTAGGGGACATGGGTCATCCGGAAGCGAGTCCATAATGGACAAGGGCATCCCCATGTCCAAAGTTGTCCTGACCTTTTTCCCTAAAACTGTTCCATTACCCAGTCACCCAGCTGCACTTCCTGCTTGCCATGTATGTTCTTCTGTGTGCGCCCTCACCTGCTGGGAGCAACAGAGCTGAGCGAGTCCTCACTACCTACATGGAGGAAGGAAAGACCCCTGTCCCTCCACAGACAGAGGGAAATAATAACAATTGTACATTATCAAGTGCTAATTGTATATTAAAATACTGTTCTAAACATTTTATAGGTATTAGCTTTAAAAAGCCCCACAAGGTAGTTACAGGTGTTAAAACCGAGGCCCAGAAGTTACCTGTCCAAAGGCATAGAGGTGCAGTGGATCATACGTGCTCTGTGTTGGGATTCACACGCGGTTTGTTGCTAGCACATTTTGTTATAAACAATGATTGGTTTATGGTATAGTAACACTGTACTGGTGGGCTCTGAAGAGCTCAGTAGATTGTTGTGAGGGGACTTCTAGCCACCGCACAAAGAACCGTCTGGTGGAAAAATGGGTGACAAGCTGCCTTAAAAAACCTTGGAATTGTCAGGAGTTCACACAGAATCCCAGTGCTGTTTATCTAAAGCAGACACGTCATCAGTAATAAGCACAGTGTTTCCCTGAGATACTGCTTTCTTTTTAAGTTTTGCTCCAGACTACTATGATTGGGGACACCAAACGAACAGCTTCCTGGTTCCAGCAGGAACTCTGCCACCAGACTCAAGTTTGGATCCTGACAAACCCAGCCATGGGCAGCACCAGTGAATGGTTTCCTGAACGATTCCTCAGGTGGAAAGCTTCAGGAAGACTAACTTAATGATGGCTGACTTTTTAGGGCACTCTTCCTTAAGAAGTAGGACTTGATTTTTATTTGTTACAGGTTTCTAATGGCTCCATAGGACTAAGCAATAACTTAGAATCTAAATTTTAGATTGACGAAACCTTAGTTTAGTACTAAAAAGGGAGCCTGGCTGCCTATTTCAGTGGGTATAATTTAAACTTCAAAAATTCTGTACTTTTATAAAAATGTATTTTATATAATTTAAATAGTAGTGCTAAAATATAGTAGGAGGTTTTGAGAATGTTACTGCAGTATGTTACAGTTTGCACAGACTTTTATGCATAACTCACTTTAAAAGTAAACAGTATATGGTCTGAGGACTTTTTTAGGCTTTTGGACTACAGCATTCCTCGAATCCTTGCCTCTTCCGTCACATGGATCCTGACCTCCGCGCTGGCAGCCTCTATGCATGGCTCCAGTGGCAAGGGTGAAACTCTAGCAGAATGTCAACAGGCTGTGTACGAGCTCCCTGGCTCCTTACAGTTCATTACGGCCCAAATAGTTGGTCCCTCCAAGAATCCCAATTTTGCCAAAAGTCTGGTACTCTTTTCAGGAGGGCGCTAGTGTCTACACTCAGATGATGATGTTGAAGGTGTTGGTGGTGTTGACTTACACTCGTAAACCTCCTCCGCTCCCCTCAGAGATGTGAGCGGTTTTTCAGCTGTGAAGCAGAATTACCTCAGGACTACAGCAGGAGCGCACCTTTCCCGGCGCGCTGAACGCCCCTGCTGCTACAGGAACACGGAGGGGCTTGCAAAGGGGGTCAGGAAGAAAGACCCTGGGCCCTGGAGCCGAAGGCAGCATGGAACCCTAACAGCATTCCCTTAATTTCCACCCACATTTAAAACAACGCCCTTCATTTTTCAGTAGTTCTGAAAGCAGCCTGCTGGAGGCGGCGCACTTCAGGTGGGAGAAGGCGGGGGGGGGGGGGGGGGCTCCCTCACGTGACTCCCACCTCTGTCATGTGAGGGGCGCTCTCCGAAGGCTGCTGCTGTGCTGTCTCATTGGAGAGAAACACCAGGAAGTACTGGTTCTCCAACTGCAAGTGCCATTCCCAAACCTCACATACACACTTGCATTCTGCAGTTGTAAAACTGCCTGTTATGGGAGGCTGTGGCTCTTTAGGGAGGCCACACAGAGATGAGGTGCGAGAGGAAGTGCTGTTAGCAGAGGGATGGATTCTGCTCTGCCTGGAATCTCATCGCTCGGGGAGGTGAAAGGAACTGGGTCTTGTCCAAAAGTCCTGCCTCCACGAGGAAAAGCCCCATTTTGGCCTTCAGGAATAATTCATCTCCGGGCACTGATTTCACAGACGGCAAGCCCACTTCTCTCATCTCGAAGGGATTTACAACTGGGATCTCCAGTTTTAAACAGGCCACGACTGGGTTTTCATTTGTGCAGAGCACCTCTTCCATGCATAACCCCCCTTTCTCGCCTTTCAGTACGTGGAAGAGCTGGGGTCACACATCATGTAAAATAGTTACTCCAGGGGCAGTTCTACACTGAAGCAAAATTTGCACTGATTATTCAGGTGACCCTAAGATAGAAGTTGTTCATCTAAATAGCTCTAAGAACAACCTTGTCATTTGTCACCCATCTCTGTGACTGATCCTTAGGGGAATTTACAGGCAGAGCTGATATATGCTCAGAGCTCCTTTAAATCAGGCTTTCAGGACGTGCTGCCCATTCAAGGGTAGAGATATTTTTAAAGAATACAGTGATTAAAATATCACTAAAACTATGTAGTTATTACATCCACCCTATGATAAATACTTTATTATTCTGTTATTACTGGCAAGAAAATTGAAATACCCAGCATTTACTGGTAAAAACCATAATCTGTTTTTGTGATAAAGCTACTAGTATTTATTTGAACTATACTTTTTTTATTAGAAAGGATAAAAATGTTCTAAGTGCCCATTTTTCTCTTTTCCCTCTTTTTAAAAAGTAACGCTAAAGCACACCTAGAGTATTAAAACACATGTAGAATATTAAAAACTATGTATCAAACTATTTTTCTCTTGTAGTACATGGTCATATATACCCTGTGAAATGTGGCAGATTTGGATGGAAAACTAAAACTTCCTTTAGTTTCTTGTGCTGCTAAGTACACTAACAAAGCGACTCCTTGTGTGGAATAGTAAAGGCTAAGAGAAGGCAAGGAATGGAGATTTCTGTCCTGAAAGCACCCAAATGTCCTCTGATATTAAGGACACACGAGGAAATTAAAGATAAGAATGTATGGGGAAGAGTCAGTATCCCCGCACATTTTGTACCATCGCCCATCTCAGCCTGATTCCTCACTAAATGGCCGCCTGTCAGGTTTCTCAGCAGCTGTTGGAATTTTGTGGGGACAGCCAACACTAGAGGGGACTCCTGAGAATTCTACCGACTTGTGTGCATCTTCATCGGCTTTCTCATTTTTATAATTAACCCAATTTAATTGAGCTGATGATTAAAATGTCAAGAGTGTGTTACACACAGAGCTGCGGACTCTTAAATTTTGTCTTACAATATACTCCTCAGTCACAGGACACTTCCCATTTGGGCGTGTCAGGCACATGGTTAACTGCAAGTTACCATGTTCAGCTGCAAAGATCAGGCAGTCTCTAGGACACTCCCAGATTCTGTTTTACCAAAATCCCCAAGAACTGCTTTCTGTGGCCTCGAGTGCTCAACCCCTATTGAGAGAAGAGGACCAAGCATTAGTGCACCTGAGAGTGAGAAGGGCTTTGAGAAAAGGGTTCTCATTTATAGTTACCTGATGGATATCACTAGAATATTACTTTTATTTTTGACAATGAAGGTGAACTTACTTTAGAAATAAATGGGTCTAAATATTTGAAACTATCAAGATTTCCAACGGAAGAGACTTGGTTAAAAAACACCTCGCTCCCCTTTAGATTGCAGCATGGCAAAACGCAGACTAGCAAGGTCTGATTGAAAACACAGCTAAAGTGCATTTCCATCTTTCACTTCCACATGGAGGAGCTGTTGGAAAGCCTCAGGCAAACAGTGGAATTGTCATCAAAGACTATCAATGAGCTGATTAAAGTGAGGAAACATTTATTTAGAAAGGGACACTGAGGACAAGGGAGTGGAATTCATTCAGTGTCTACCAAGTGCCTCTTATATGATGGACACTGGGCTTGGTACTTGCCATGTGTCCTGGGTCTGGTGTGCAAACTCAGCAACACCGTGAGGGCAGCCCTCCTCTTGGCCCTTAGCAGGGATGTAGAAAGAGCCCTTGCACCAAGGGTCCAAATACCTTGAAGTCTGCTAGTGATGTCCCTGTGCTCCCAACTGTGTCTCTGTTGATTTCTCATACCTGTCCCCAGCTCCTCTGGCCCTGGGCACTGATGGCGTCCATCCAGTGTGGGGGTCTGAGACTTGCTGCCCAGGTCATCAGGTTGGGGTTCAGAGTCCTCAGATACAAATCCACAGACTCAGCAAACCCTAAGGGTGTCTGCCTGGTTCCTCCAAAGCTGGACTCCTTGGCCTGTGGCTGGGGCTTGTCCTCTGTTTTCCTGGAAATAATTATACCTTGCCAATGTTAATTCTGTAGCCTGCAAACCTGGCCTGCCCTTTGGACCTTGGCTGCTCTACCACGCAGAACATTAGACTCTGTCTCAGGACAGATCTTCTGCCCCTGAACTTGAGTGTGGTCAGAACAGGAGCTTAGAGGGCTGTTCTCTTCAGCTCGATCTGTGGCCTTTCTTGGCTCTGAGCCTGTTTCCCAGGAACCTGGTTCCCCTACAACAGGTCCTCCATCTCTTTACAGTTCTAGGTCAAGGTGGTCCTGGAGGGCATTAACTGAGGTATAAAAGGGTATATTTAGGATAAACAAACTGACCAGGGCCATTCAATTGGTCACCGAGTACTCTCAGTGAGTTCACTGGCCCAGGGTCTGGGCATCAGGTTTGTAGACTAACACCTGTCCACGGGAGCAGCACACTTCCCCATTTGGGGGAATATGCAGTGAAGGAAATCCACGTGGAAAGTTAAATTATATCAGAAGGTGAATGCTCATTTTGCACTGACCAGGGGTGTTAAGTGGACGATTTCAATCAATCTGCGACACCTGAATGCCACTGTCAAGCAGACACTAAGAGCCATTCACACGGAAGGCACCTCTCCACTGGACCTGCTTTCTGTGTGAACTGTTCCTCCTCAGTCGATAGACTCTTCTCCGGGTGCGTCTCTCTAAACTAGATGGGACCTAGTTAGGCTACAGAATTCCCAAGTTCCATGCTGGCAGGGATAGCTGTCTGTTTTGTTCATGTCCCCAACTCCTAGAACGGTGTGTGCAGTCAGACCTTGCTCTTCCGGTGACATCGTCTGTAAGGTAACTCCTTGCACCTGCACTTTCAGCCATGCGTGCTGACTTAACAGGTATAACACTCATTTACAAATACCTAACTTTTGGACAAAGAATTCATACTAGAATAAACAAGGAAATAAGGATTCTATATGTAGTTCTCAAATTTGAAGCTAAGTCTTAAAATAGAAGCAATGAGATAAATCTACACAGGCATGCCATGTCTTGCCTCTCTGCCCTCACCCTTTGGGAAATAACACAACGGGCAGTAAAAAGGAGATCTTTATCAAGTAAAGTATCAAAAGAACAGGGACACATTAAGTGGTTAAAAATGCAACCCTAGTGAGAAAACATTGAGTAGGGCAGAGTTTTAGCATGATCCATAATGTTAAAGGGTTTTTTAAAGCTCATATGGAATGAACAAGAACTAAAGAAAATTATTTTAAAAAATGGAGGGGGAATGAGTTGGGACTAATGAACCAGATATTAGAACACAGACCCTGAGTAATGAAAACAGTGAGGTACTGGTGCATCAGTAAATAGATCAGTGAAATAGAGCCCAAATACAGAGCCAAGTCCACAGAGGGCTTTAGGTATGATAAATGCAGCATCTCACACTGGCAAGGAAAGGACAAACAGTTCAGTAAGTGATGCTGAAATAGCTGGGTAACCACCTGGGATACACTCCAAAGGAATAAAAATTTAGATCAAACTAAGCTGTAAAAGTTCTAGAAGAAAATACAGGTAAATTATTGCTGTGGAATGAAAGGTCATTCTAACTATGACTTAAAGTCCAGAAACCACTAAAAATGGCAAAGTCAAAAGATGATACATTGGAAAACTATTTTTCAGCTCATTACAGTGACAGGACTAACATCCCTAACCTGAGAAAGCACTCCTGCAAGTTCATGAAAAGATCAACCAGGCAGTATGAAAATGAGTGAAAGAAAAGAATGCAAAAGGAAATACAAATGGCTCAGACATTAAAGGGAGCCAACCTTGTAATAAAAATACAGACTAAAGCACACGGGTGTGTAATTTTCACCTATCACAATGGCAAATATCAGAGTTTTGAATAACACCTGTGTTGTAAGCTGGTGGGTAAGCAGGCATTGTCTGAATTACAGGTGGGTGTGGGGATTGGCAGCTTCCACCCATGGAAGGCAGTGTTCTAGAATCTTTCAAACCTACAAACGCATATGGTCTTGTATCCCAAAATCCTATGTGGGTGCATAATTATATACAGGTGCATAAGTATATACATGTGAAATGACATATATGACATCTGGGAAATATCCAAATGCCCATTAATAGGGGATTGGTTAAATGATTGCATGTTCATATAATGGAATACCAAGCAGTTACTAAAAAAAAGAAAGAGTAAGCTATCTAGTGACATGAGAAGTCCACCAAGAAAAATTAAGTGGAAAAAAAAAGCAAATAGTATATATGTGATGCTTCTCTGTGTAAAAATTAGGAAAAAATAAGACTTCACATTTCTATTTGTTTATATATGCCTAAAACAGTATGAATGGAATCATAAGACACCAAGACCAGAGGTTATTTTTGGAGAGGCAGGGGTAAGGTGTGCAGTATTGTATACAAAGAAGACATTCCACCACAGAGCTTTTCTATTTTTTGGTTTTTGAACCATGTGAATGTATTACCTGTTCAAAAACTTAAATAAGTATACTTAAAAAGCCTCATGATTCAATACAATTCAAAAGATGCTGAAATTCCCCACTGTTTAGTGGAATGGTAACAGACCAACTTATAAAATGATACACAGGAGGCTTTGGAGTCAGATTTCCTGGTTCTAGATTCTGGTCCCACAACCTGGGATTTGTGACTGTAGACACGGGACTTAGCCTCTCTTACCCTCAGTGTTCGTGTTTGTAAACAGAAGTGATCGTACCTGCTCAGTGCGCTGCTGTGAAGGTGAAATCCTCCATGCAAAGCCCCTCACCCAGCGGCTGCCATTGCGATGAGAAGGAACAGCCTCAGACTACTTAAGATTTCCTCCTTTCTCCACAAATTATAATCAAATCCTCATCTCAAAAAAGGAAACATTGAAAAAGGAGGAAAAAACAAGAAAGATGGAAGAAACATTTACTTCAATTCACATTTTCTACTATATGGTGGGTACCACAGCACATTACTTACAATTCTGTTCAAAGTCAAAGGTGCACCTGTAGATATTACTTAAAATAAAGCACCCATACCTTACGTGTGTGTCTGGATTTTGTTTTACCGAGTAATTTCCACAACACCACCCGCCCAGTCTGCTTTGGTGAGTGGCTATGGTTTCAGCAGGCACTTTAGCTCGCAAACTGCCGAGAGGTTTACTTTGGAGCCCGAGTTCCCAGCTGAAGGCAGCACTCATGAAGATTAAACCAGCTGTCCTTTCTGAGACCCAGTGAATGGCCCCTGGGTAAAGCTGGACAACATGGCGCAGTGTTTCGAGCACACAGAGACTGCAAGTACTGAGTAATTCATGATGTCAAAATGTCAAAAAACGTTTGACTTAATCAAATTTCAAAACTGAAAGCTATTACCATTCTGTCTGATCCTCCTCATAGTCTAAGAATCAACACAGGAGACACGTTTAAATTTTACCAGTTTTAATATGTAGCCTTTCTAATGTACATAAATGCCACTTAAGAAAAAAAAACACTCATGCCATGGAAGGAAGGGATCTTTTCCTTCATTTTCATTACTTTACCACTGGTATAATCATTTCTGTCATTATATTATCAAGTGCTGGGTATTCAAACTAGGTGGTGAGATAAAGACAATATGCCAAGAGGCATTACCAGCCAAGCATTTTTACAAAGCAATCAATACTCTTAATACCACTTCACAACAAAAGGTGTGCAGACTGGAAAAACAGCTGTTGTCACATGAACCATAAAAACATCAACAGGCTCACAAAACAGATTCTTAGAGCTTACACAATTACTTAAGAAATACACACAGACACAAAAATGTAGGCTGTACCCCATCATCTAATTTATAGTAAAATAAAGTTAATAATATAAATTTCAGCTTAAACATACTTCATTTGTTTATTTTCTTGGTAGTGAAAAAACTTGTGTAAATTTTGTAAAGCACTTTACCCTAACTAGACTTTTGGATTTCCTACAACTCTTATACACAATTTTTTCCAAGGCCTGAAGCCAATCAAAGAAAAAAAAAGCAATGGGAATGGCCACAGATTTTTTCCAGTACATAAGAGTTTAAATAATAGGCTTTACCTTTAACTGAGGGAACAGCGAAGAAACACTACCAAAAAGATTTTTAAACTTACAGTAAAAATAGACAAAGTACAAAACTCACATTTTCTGAAACTCTGAATGAATACTAAGAATAATTCTTATTAATTTACCAGCAATTTTACTTATTCACTTCACATTTACCTGAAGGTCCCCCTCTCCTACCATATGATACTTGTATCCTTAGAAATGAAAAAAAGTGGAGAAGGCTCTAATCAAGCCAGCCTATTTTATTTTGACTTAAAAAAAGAAAAACACCATCACCATCAACAACAAAAACCCAGCTCTATAAAGATTAGAAACTGGGTAAGAAAATAGTTAGCTAGTGAGACCTTCCCCCCTCCAACCACATCCCTCCCTCCAAGGATGATTACATATTTTTAAAAGAGAGGTGAGCCAACTAAACAGTTAAAAAACGCACCACTATACCAAACGAACACACTTCAGACTTTTGCAGAAGAGAATGGGTTTAAGAGCACTTACTTACTTCATAAGACTGAAGTCTTAAGAAAAAACTCTATTTTGTAGCCATATCACTTCCACATAGATGCAACCTTTCAAATTAACCACCCTGCATCTACTAGCATCTACTAACATATTTTTAAAGAATCAATATTTTAAATATTGAGGATATTTAAACCCAGGTTTAGAAAATGACTGTTTAGGACAAATGAGTCATCTGTTGGTACGAATCACTTGAAGTACCATTTGTGTACCACAGCTACAGAGACCAAGTATGGAGAGGGGCACTTAAAAGAATCTTGAAACTGCTTAAACCCCCCACCAAAGAAAATCAGATTGAGAGGATTGCATAGATTGTGTTCTAAAATAAAATCCTTTAAAAATGCTTACTTTAATTTAAAGTAGTGAATTTTGTGCATATTATGTTTTAAATTGGCATTATAAACCCATAAAATCCCATTCAAATTTTATCAGGATGGAAACTTAAATATTTATGCATTTTTTGTTTTGTTTTGTTTGAGTAAATGAAAATTTTTGAAATTGGAGTAGAAACAAAGAAACACAAAATCACAAGAAACTCATGTCCAGGTTCTGAGTAAAGAGCCCTCCCAAACAGCCCTCTCCACACAGGAAATGGGTCTTGGTGGCACAGGGGACAGCACTTACTTACCTTTACTGCAGCAGGTCCTTTAGACCAAACCAAAACTACAACAGCCACCAAAAACTGAGATAAAGACCAATGAAATTGAAGCTGAAGTCCTGAGGCTTCCTCAGGAACTTCTGAAACCACATACTGAAAGGGCCACTCATCACATGAACAACCTGCACATCCTGGAAGGTGACACTGAGCCAGGCAAGGCTGCCCACACGTCAGAGCCACTGATGAACTGTCACCCTGAGACCGGCCCTACACGACGCTTGTTCCCTAGCTCCCCTTTCCCCTAACAGACTGTTGACAGTGTTACTAGAATGGAGACAGTCATTTCAGTTTGACAACTGGAAATAAAGCATAATAAAACAACAAAACCAATTCTAAACAAATAGCAGAATATTCAACAGATGGAAACATGAAATTAAACAGAATTAGTATAACTTACATGTTTTAAATGTATATACCTCTTTTATAAATATCTCTAATTGACAGTCTATTAAGAATCATAAATATTCAAGTGAACATTTGAATTTTCTCTTTAAGAGTTCACAATTCTTGAAGTCTTTGAAGATTAGTCTCCTTTTGTTGAATGTCCAGGAGTAAAAGTTCTCACGTAGTCTCTTTATGCCTCTAATTAGACATATAATAAGCCTTTATTACCTACTGTGTTGTAATAAGACTTTAAAATTCTGTAACTCTCTTATACTTGTAGAAAGCCTATTGGAGGAAAAAGAAAGCATATTAGTATAGCTAATATGATACACACATATTTCAAATGATTGATATTATACATGAGCTATAATTCAAAAGCAAAATCCAGAATAAAAGATTGCATTCAATGCTGAACACTGAAGCTTTCATTTTAAATAAGTATGCTGTAATTACTTATTAAGCATTAATAAAACACAGGGCTATGGTTCTTCAGTTTTGGTTAAGAAGGGGCAAAGGAAGCCAGTTACTTATTATCAATACATTAATGACAGGAACAGTGATAAGAATAATTCATTATCATAAAGAACCTCAAAACATGTACACTTAGTCTATAAATTCATTTTGCACATTTCTCCCCAGATGTATGTCTGCTCCTTTCTTGCTGCTCCCCAAACACACTAATTTGTTTTATACTGTTAGTTCCCAAATCATTAAAGGTAAAGATTCTGTTCATATTGCCTACTGCTGAATCCCACATTTATGGTGTTCAATAAAGGAAGGAAGGAAGGAAGGAAGGAAGGAAGGAAGGAAGGAAGGGAGGGAGGGAGGAAAGGGGGGGGAAGAGAGAGAGAAAGAGAGAAAGAAAGAAAAAGAATGAATGAATAAAATGCTTTGGGTCCCAGGCCAGCAGTAAAACTCTGGAATGGGAACCACAAAATAATTCTATAAGCTCAATTATCCTTATGTACAAGTCAGGGTGTATACAATAAATATCTAACATCTTTCTATAACTGAGCATAATATAGTATGCAGTAGTCAGCTCCTTTCTTTACTCTAAGTACTTAATAAATGATAACTTTTCCTATACCAAGAGCTTAGGATATGTCAGGCAATGTTCTAGCACATCACCACATAACCTCATTAACTGTAAAAAAAAAACAAACAAACAAAAAACCTACAAGGTAGATAAAATTAACCCTGATTTTACATTTCAGGAGAGCAGAGGCTCAAACAGATCAAGTTACTTCCCAGCGGCAGCCAGCTGGTAGGTGCATACTAACCAGTTCATCAGATCCAGCACCATATGGCCGCTCAACAAATCCAGGCTCTCTAAGCTCTCAAAACCATTCATTGTCTTTATATTCTGACAGGTTGTGGGATTAATAGAAAATGAATTCTTACTCTAATCATCAGAATATTAGAGGATTGAAACAGATTTTAATTATTAGGAAAAAAACAATATGGCTATTAAACAAAATAAATGTATAAAATCATATGCTGTACCTCAACAAAGCAGCTGTTAAAAAAAAAAACCTACCAAAATATACATGAAGATGTGGTAAAGAGCCCAAGGCCTAACTGACTAAAGAAGAGAGCTTAGTAAATAGCAGATGTGCTCAGAATGTGGACACCACACTCCAAGTCTGGTTTGGGCAGAGAGAGAGGATCAGAGAACCCATAGGTTACTGGGCAGATTAAATTAACTACGGGTGTCTCTCCCGGGAACACAAGCTGCCCAGCACTGGGGCACGGTCTCTGGGGAGGTGCCATTCAGACCTTCCAGTTTATCACCCGAAAGATGTTTCCACCTTCTCCAGTATTATTCTAATAGACACAGGAAGGCACGCAGCATGCCTGCGTCTACCTCCTATTACTTTACCCTTTTAGAGAGGCACGAAAGTAGCTGTACTATCCAATAAGAATATTTATGCCATATGTCTGTTCCCTGGAAAATAAACCATTTGATATAAACGATGAAACTATCAAAAAATGGCTGCTAGTATAGGAAAGACACTTGCAGAGTAGTCAAGATAAAGAAACCACATTCTCCAGGATTCAGTGGCCAGAACCAAAGACAATGCTCACTGTGTGTGTCTGCCCACTAGCACCACATGACAAAGCCACCTTGTGCTGGGTGCCCTAACTGAGGTATTAAACAGGTATTAACTGTATTAAACAGGTTATCAGACAGAGAAAGCCACCAGTCTACTTAAGAAAGACTAATGCATATACTCCCCAATGTTAACATTAATTTTGTGTGTTAGTAGAGCCAAAATTTATTATTTAAATAGTATGATAATTAAGTGGAACATAGAATGAAGTTAACAGATCCCATTAATTATGAAGAACTGTAACATTCATTAAAGAAGTAAGAAATGTATAGAATCTGTATGAAGGAAACAACACAGCTCAACTGAATGTAAAAGGAGAATAGCTAACCAACCACTCTTTGTTTTTCCCTGGGGAGGAAAAGATTAAATTAGGCTGTACCTTTCTGTGTGACCAGCCCACCCTCAGTGTCATCACCCCTAAGAGAAGACAGGTTTCTCCTATCTCATCTAGTCAGAAAAAAAAGCACACTAACCACTCAATGGTGTTTTTGAATCACCCTCACCAACACCCACACTGACATGGGATTCAGGTAGCACCTTGGAGTTTAAGAGGTGCTATCATATGTAACCACCTTGTATCTTCAGGGGAACTCCGGTGAGGAAGGTTTGCATCTGCCTCACTTTGCAGAATGAGCAGACAGTGAACAAAGGGAAGTGATTTGCAGGCACTCACACTCTGGAGCGCAGGGTGCGGCAGGGTCCAGGGTGCCCGCAGCCCTGGCTCTGAGTCCAGCGCCCTCTAGAGAACAATGGAGGTAAGACCGGGCTGTCCAGTAGAACTAGAGAAGGTGAGAAATTCTGAAGAAGTTAACATCTGCGTCTTTCTCAAATTAATTGTATTTGGATTTAAAGTGTTTAAGTTGTTAAAAAATCTTTTTTCATTTAAATTGCATTTTAAATTAATTTTCTCCTCTTTTATCTCACTACAGGCCTCATAAGTGGGTGGACTGAATTATTCATGAAATGCCAATTACAGATGGACATTCTATGTCTATCTTTATTTGAAACTTTTGCTTACACAGTCATCTTCAAATATAGGAAGGCAACAAGTGAAATCTTTGCTATTAAGACATGGAATGAGCAACTAATTTATTTTTAATTTTACTGCCTCTTTTTAACTTAAAAATGCATTTTAAGGAAACATAAAAAATAATTTCTGCATCACTTGGTTCTCTATTTATTAAAACAGTCTTCCTTAAGTTGACTTTTTTTTCCCAGGGCAGCTCAGTATTATTTTTCTGTAATTCTGTTCCTTCTCTTCTGTATTACTCAGTTGGTATTGCATGTATCTCTACAGGCAAATTCAAATTATTTTTGAAACCATCTGTGGTATGAACAGAAAGTAAACTATATATCTGTATACAGAAAAAGTGGGGTAAGAATGAGTGGAAGAAATATGCCTCCTCAGTTTAAGAAATAAGAGCAGTTGAAAGGTGTCATCTCTCTTTCCTTCAGCACCTCTCCCCCACGCTCTCAGGCTATTCTTCTTGGACAAGGGACGTTCAAGATGGTCAGCTAAGGAGCATAATATCAGGGAAGAAGTTCTTCCCCACACAACTGACAGGCAAATTGAGAAACAGTGGCAACCACAGAAGTGCTGTGAGCTGTAAAGAAACTGGCTTTTGAGTACAGCCATAATAATATTTTTCTCTATGTCTGCAAAACAAACTACCTCAGCAGAGAGGACCTTGCAGTTGGCTGAAAGCAGCAGAGAAACCAATCCCACCTTACCTTCCAAAAGCATTCAAAAGAGCAACTATTTCCTGACGAGTGAGTTGGAAGCCTTTCGACGGGCTGTTCTCTGGAAGCTTTTGGATTTCTTTTTCAGAGAATAGTATCTTCAGGGCAGTTCCTAAACCCTGAGTCTAAAGAAAATAGCGATAAACTTACAATCAAAACCATACCATGACCACTATGAAGGCTGGCAGGAATACTCAGTTACTGAGATGAGAGTCGGAAATGCATATGAACTGAACTTTACTATGTTATTAAACTATGCAAAATGCAGTTTCTACTTCCTCATGGACCATGCACATGATAAATTTATCTTGGCTGAATGGTTTACCCATATCATACTATTCCAAACTACTAAAACACCTCTTTTTACCTAGAAAATATGATGATAAGATTACAATGTTCAATGTGTAATCCTGAAGCATCCTTTATAACCTCTAGCAACTCAAAACGTAGCACTAGTGATACCAGCACTTAATTTTTTTAAATATATTTTATTGATTATGCTATTTTAGTTGTCCCATTTTTCCTCATCATTCCCCTCCACCCTGCACACTCCCTCCCACCCACATTCCCCCCCTTTAGTTCATGTCCATGTGTCATAAGTTCTTTAGCTCCTACATTTCCCACACTATTCTTGCCCTCCCCCTGTCCATTTTCTACCTACCGTCTATGCTACTTATTCTCTGTACCTTTTCCCCTCTCTCCTCCTCCCACTCCCCTGTTGCTAACCCTCCATGTGATCTCCATTTCTGTGTTTCTGCTCCTGTTCTAGCTGTTTGCTTAGTTTGTTCTTGTCTTAGGTGTGGTTGTTAATACTTGTGAGTTTGCTGTCCTTTTACTGTTCATATTTTTTATCTTCTTTTTCTTAGTTAAGTCCCTTTAACATTTCATATAATAAGGGCTTGGTAATGATGAACTCCTTTAACTTGACCTTATCTGAGAAGTGCTTTATGTTCCCTTCCATTCTAAATGACAGCTTTGCTGGATAGAGCAATCTTAAACATAGGTCCTTGACTTTCATGACTTGGAATACTTCTTTCCAGCCCCTTCTTGCCTGTAAGGTCTCTTTTGAGACATCAGCTGACAGTCTGATGGGAACTCCTTTGTAGGTGACTGTCCCCTTATCTCTTGCTGCTTCTAGAATTCTCTCCTTCATTTTAATCTTGGGTAATGGAATTATGATGTGCCTTGGTGTGTTCCTCCTTGGGTCCAACTTCTTTGGGACTCTGAGCTTCCTGGACTTCCTGGAAGTCTCTTTCCTTTGCCAGATTGGGGAAGTTCTCCTTTATTATTTGTTCAAATAAGTTTTCCACTTGTTGCTCTTCCTCTTTCCCTTCTGGTACCCCTATAATTCGGATGTTGGGATGTTTAAAGATGTCCCGGAGGTTCCTAAGCCTCTCCTCTTTTTTTGAATTCTTGTTTCTTCCTTCTTTTCTGTTTGGTTGTTTCTTTCTTCCTTCTGGTCCACTCCATTGATTTGAGTCCCAGTTTTCCTCCCATCTCTATTGGTTCCCGGTGCGTTTTTCTTCATTTCACTTATTATAGCCTTCATTTTTTTCATCTAAGTTGTGAGCAAAATCAACCAATTCTGTGAGCATCCTGATCACCAGGGCTTTGAACTGTGCATCTGGTAGGTTGGCTATCTCTTGGTCACTTAGATGAATTGTCCCTGGGGCTTTGATTTGTTCTCTGGTTTGAGCCATTTTATTTTATTTTATTTTATTTTATTTTATTTTATTTTATTTTATTTTATTTATCGGTCTGGATGAATGGTTGTTGGACTTCCGTACAGTTCAATTTTCTATCAGTTCTGGTTGTTTTCTTGTTTCTAAATCTTTGTTGTCCTTGATTTTGGCTGTGAGAGGAGGTACAGTGTGTCCACCTACGCCTCCATCTTGGCCAGGCAATAATTTCTTAATTATTAGCACTAGAGGAAAAAAATCTGATTTCTGTGTAGCCTCCATTACAATAATTCTGTCTCTTGATTTTCTGACTTGCCTTTGTAAAAAAAAAAAAAATACACAAAATATCACTCCTTTTTATATAGAATGTATAGGGAACTTTATATTGATATATAAAGCTTGGCAGAACTTTCCTATTTTGTGACTAGGTAGCCTTTTGATCATTGAAACAAATTCAGAGACCAAAATTTCATAATTAAGTCTTTTTATGTAATTATACTTTACCTTTTATATAGGTATATAAAATACTAACATACTCTATTTATAACCACCAACTTCAGAAATGAATTTGAGATTATATCAATAGAAACAGATGCACTAACCCAAAATTATTAACATAGAGTAACAGGAAAAACACCCTTACACATACACATATAAGCCATGGAGTTTAATATTAACTTTTTTCATCAATAATATAGAAAAACCACACTTCAGATCTCTAATTCAGTGAAAAATGAGGGCCTTTAATAAAAAGTTTCAGCTCCTCAGTGGGAAGATGTAAGGTCAGTAAGAGATTCAAACAGAACACGACACGCACCTGTAATTTGCCCCACAGCCTGCATTTGTCACAGCCGACGCAGTCCATTATACGGGAGATGTTCTTGAAGTGTAACCGGAATTCCTCCTAATGTGCAGAAAATATTTGTGTTCTAATTACACATTTAAAATGAAACTGCCTGTGTCTGAATTATAGGAAGTGAAAGTTTTGAAGTTTTAGTGAATGAGTTGTTTTTCAACAGTGAAGAAGAAAATTATTCGAAACTGTACAGCATAAAACATGAATGAAAATTTAGAAAATCCATTCCACATATTAACTCAAGAAACTTCACCAAGGGGCAATTCTATGCAAAGCACCAACACGAAAGTAAGTAATACCCAGTTTTTACTTTTCAGGACTTCATAGCTGCCTCCACTTAGTATGTGCGTACAACCAGCAGTAAATAGTTACCACACTATGCTTCACTTACTTTTGATGTATTGCTTTGTGTGAGTCTAAATCAGAAAGCTCACCTTAGAACAATGCTGATCCCCACCTCTCTCCCTAGTACCACAATGCTTGTAAGGGTACCCCACCAGCATGGGTGATTACAGGCTGAATGCAGGGCGGGGTGGGGGGACGGAGTCTCGCAGCCCCAGATCCACTAAGGCGGCTCCTCAGGAAAGGGCCCTGGGGTTGTGCCACATGGCTAGGCTCCTGCCTGTGGGCACTTATACATGTTCCTGTGACTAAGGGCAGGATCATGTTATCTGAGAACAACATTAGTTAAGAGAAAGTTTCCTTATCTCTTTCACATGGCAAATTTGGAAATAAAAATAATTTTACTGTACCAAGGTGAACATTTTGTTGCATGAAGCTGGACATGTGTAGCCTGAAAACTCTGGCTACCACAAGCCCAGAGGAGCCAGTACCCTGGCCAAACTAAGACAATATAAGTAGAACACAAAAACTCCTTTGCTCTCCAGCCTCACGTACTTCATGTTTTTTGGAGCAGATGGAAAAATAGACTTAAATTCTACTATATACATCTTTAGAAACAGCAAACAAAATTTCCAGCATTTTGTAGCTGACAGCTAGCTGCACCTTAGTGCTTTATCAGCCTCACCTTCCTCATCTATAGAAAGATACATAATTATGGTGGTCATATCTTTTACACAAGGGTGTTCTGAAGGTCAAAAGTATAATATTTGTATAAATACATAGAAAACAGGAAGCATTACAAAAATGAATTAACCACTTTAGATTAAAAAATGAGTTATCATATTAAATGCCAAAATAGCAATATACTTCTAAAACAACCATGAAACAAAACACCCTTCCAAAACTAAAATATCATGTGGCTAAATTATTTCATTTCAGAAATACCAAGAAACTCAAATGGAGACCACTCAATGCAAATTTTTTAGTTCATGTAGTATATCCACATCTAAAATATCTTGGGGACGAATGTGTTTCAGAATTTTTCAGATTTCAGAAACAGTGCATTCACTATTTATTAAGAAACACTTCTCCAGAGTATGTGGCAACACCCCATAATCAAATACACGAAAGCTTCTGTAAGAATATTTACAAAGCAGAATTTTTTGAAAAGACTATAAATATTCTTACATCAATTCAAGTTAGGTTTTGCTAACTAATTTACACCAAAAACAAGAAACATGATTCAGTTTTTGGAGCCTTCTGGATTTTGGAATTGCCCAAAAAGATTGAGGAGCTGTACTAGAGGACTATTTGCCAGCCAATTTCAAATACTTTCATAACATTTTAAGGGGACAATGTATTCATTAATGTACTTACTGTAAGCAAAGGTAAACAAAGACCTCCTCACATGAAGCTTTATAATGTTCCTAAAATATATTCTCCTTCTTACATCTCAGGTTACAGGAAATCTTTGCCTTTTATGTTAGTCCACAAGGACAAAAACCTAAGAGTTTCATAAATTATTAACATGCCATAAAAGAAACTTTAGAAAAATATACTATTTGTTGCCTTCAACACACATTAAACACAATGTGATTTTAAAGTAAGAAAACTCTCGGAACACTGCCCTCGGAGACATTTACAAAGGCGCCGCACTCATTGGTCACAGTGGTGGCTGAGGGCCTGCCAAGCAGTTAGTCAAATGAGAGGGGAACTGAGAAGCAAGTGTGGAGAAGCAGCCGTTGTACCATTCACAGGGAACCCAATCAGACCAGCTCCAACAAGGAGGGCTGGGGGAGGACAGTACAGGCAAACGAGGTTAAAACATAGCCAGTAAACTTCCCTACTCCCTGTCCCCCAGTCATTTTTACCTTCAATGACTTGGCCCCCTTTTTGTCACCTGCAAACATGGACTTCTCGTCAAAGTGCATGGGAAAGGACCTGATGGGAAGACAACATTGTTAAGTTGCAGACAAAATGCAAGTGCTGTGTATTAGTGCTCTGGTAGAATTTTTTAGCCCTACAAATATTTAAATTCATAATTTACTCATATGTAAGGTTTAGTAACAGGAAAGTGACAAACTGTTCACATATAAACCATTCAATAACAGACTAAAGCAAGATAAAGACAGCTTTGTCATGTATAAGCTGGTAATGTTTTAAGAAAGTATATGAAAAATAATTTAAAAAATAACTAAAAACAATTTATGTGAAAAATGTACATCACTCTTAATATTTTAAAGCACCTTTTAAAATGTAATGCATAGTTTATGTTAAGCACTTCTTAATCCAACATTCCTCCATGCTCATTTTAACAGAAGTAAGCTCAAGCTTTAGACTCAGCATTTTTAAAAGGTCATATTGTAGCAGGCAAGGCTAATGGTGTTCCCTCAGAGATCTACAGACACGGTAACACATGATGCCATCTGAACGTGAATAGCAACCGGAAGACTATGAAATTGGTAGAAAGAGCATTAAAGTGGCATTAAATTTAAAGTTATATTTTCAAGTGCAGCCCATTCTCAAGTGTGGAACTGCAATGCTACATTACAGATGATTTTCAGTGAACATTTCTTAGAAAAAAACCTTGAAGACTGCGGTTCTGTCGACCACTCCCTTCTCCATTCTAACTCTGCCTCTTCTAGTAACTGCGAGAAGCCAGCTGGTACTGCGTTTCAAGCACTGCCTCATTCAAACCCAACCAGAAAGTTTCAGCGCACTGCCTGAATCCTTACTTTGTGTCCTGGAAGATACTCAGGAGGAGGGATTTTGTGTCGGCATCGTCCTCCACATTTCCGGTGTAAAGATCTACGATTGAGCGCTCAAAATACGGGGCCACCTTTGACAAGGCTCTCAGCTCAATTAAGTATAAGAAGTACAGATTCTTTAACCTTCTTGGCCCTTCTCCCTTGGTTTCCACAGGGTCGAAACGGCGTTTAAATTCTTTGATATTAGGTCCCCAGCTAGGTTTACCCCAGGTTTCTAAAGAGAAAGAGAAATATATAATATACTTTTAATAGATAGGATTTTTTTCTCTATAGAAAATAGATATTCCCCCCAACAGTTTTCACACTAATAGAGGGCAAAATCTCCATGTAAAAATCTAATTACCTTCCAAAAGATAATTTGCACAGAGATGTAAATTGATACTAGCATGAAGTCCTGATATAAGCTTATAGAAGACTCTTTTCTCCAGACACAAACCTATTCAGAAAAATATTGAAAAAGATATCACACCCATTTAGATAACAGAAATACTGAAGATTGTGTACACAGGCTTATTTTTAAAGTTAAGATTCAAGGACATTATGAATAAATCAAAGAATATTATGAAAAAACTGGATCAAGATTCTCTCACTAGGCAAGAATATAAGCTTCTGACTTCCAAACAGAGTGGACTGAATGATAACTGGACAAAGAATAAGACAGAAAATGTGGGCTCCTGGAGGTTCAACACTCTGGATGCACTTGGCAAGTCCCATGTTACCCAGAAGGCAACAGCACAGATTTTTCATGGTTTAGGTTAAACTAAAGCAAATGTAATTATCAAGTCCTGTTTGGCTTAACAATAGCTTGAGATCTCATTCCCTAATTCAGAATTTTGCTAAAATATTCCCATTGTCATGGATGGAGACCAAACTGTAGAAATTAAATTGTTGTAGCTTCCTCCTAAAAGTATATGGCCAATTTGGAATGTTTACGGTAACAAGGGATACTATGTGACTTAATTTGTTAAGATATTAGGTGCTAACTTATCCTCCAGTAAAACCTCTAAATCTCTGTTATCAGAGAGCAAAATGATCCGATTTGTTATTTGTTCACCTTCTTTTCCTCCCCACACTTCTGTACGCAGCACTGACTTGTATCCAGGAAAATGTTTAAAGTCTAGAGAAGGGAGAACATGCAAAGCAAAGCTTGTGAAGATGCAGAGGCCCCAAAATGAGACCATATAGTCTAGAAGGCAATTCTAATTGGCAAAGCCCACAAAGGCCCTAACTGAGCAGGTATGGGGGACAAGTGAGGAGGGAGGAGTGGAAATGTACTTCCATAAACGTGAAAATCAGTTAACTTCAAGCAAAATGGTAACAGTAAAAGGTCCTCCAGCCAGACACATGACACACTTAGGCAGCTCTGGCTGGACAGCTTCTCCCACTTGCAGGCTGCTGGGCCTGAGCAGCCGTTTCAGTCACATGTTTAAGCAAAGAGGCAAATTCCTCACAATACAGAGCAAATTCACTACCCTATTTTGAAAGTGGTTCTCCTTTTTTGGGGCGGGGAGGTTAATTTCATTCAAATTCATTTTCAGCAACTGGACTGATTAGAGGACGCTGATGTAATTTTTCCTTTCACAAAAGGACAAGGTTTTCTGTGTAGTTCGGCACGTGGACATACAGTACCTGGTGGCTTTCAAAGGAAGATTTACAGGCTCGACCCACACTCACAGTTGGATGGCTATGGCCACTTTTGTTCCCCAGACGAGGAAACTGAATCTCAGAAAACATGCGTCGGTTGCCTGGAAACAGGAGTCCTTTCCACAGGGACTCCCATCAGTCAGATCCGACAAGAGTAGTCGGTACAGTACATCCCAGAATCCAATACTGCCCATAAACATCATTCTCATCCTTCATTATCAATATTCAGAATCTCTGACTACCTCTTATAACCTAAATGTTACTTTTTCACAATTTGTATCTTTAGAATAAAACTAATTAGAGTTAAGCATCTTCTCCCACATAAGCATGTATCGATACAATTCCTAGCTGTACCTACGCATTAATAATAGTTACCTTAACAACAGCCAATATGTGTACACAGTTCAGTAAAGACAAAGATACAACAGAATTAACTACTTAGCTTAACTCTATAGAGTTCCTGTCAGGTTATGGCTATGAAATATCAATTTTCCTATTTCATTCAACTTACTTATCTTTCATTATTATATTTTAACTTTTGTTTTTATAAATTAATGGTAATTTGATAAGTTTTTTAAAGTATCATATAGCCAACTGTTAAAATCCTAGAATGTTTCCGCTCTCCATTAATAACATCCTACATTTCTAATATTTTCAGTATTACCAAATATAATAATACAAAAGTATATGGTATATTGGGACCTATACCACTTAACCTTTAATTAGACAAGTTTAGACTATATTAACATGTGTAAAAAAAACATGTTTAAAACCTTATGAATTCGACTTTGCCCTTTGCATGTAAAAAGTCCCACTTGAAATGCTGTCTGTGTGGTGGCTGTTAGACGTGGCTGGGAGGAGGGGGTTCGGGGGGGCGTCCTGGGGAGCTGGTGACAGTATCTGCTCTGTGTGTTTCCATAATGCTGACTTTTGGCCTCAATGTTTTCAAATAACTGCATCCCAAAATATAATATCCTAAAACATGTCATTTTCTTTCAAACACTGTCAAAATTAGTTGTCTAGGCAATGACTCCTAAAACTTACAAAAATATGTTCAATAACTCAAGACATTTCTTATGAGAATCTAATAAATTTAAAACACAGAGTTTACCTTCTAGCCATGTGTAGAATGATTCTCCTTAAAAAAAGAACACATATACACAAAGAACCAGGTTAAAATATTTAAATAGTCATTTATTTATTAGAATAAATTATCTATAAATATTCTTATGACAGATTAAGGAATGTCTCTAGAAATGTCCATCATTTCATGTGAAAATAAAGCCCAAAAGTAACTGAAGTATTAGAAGAATGTTCTTATAAATGGTATTTTGACTAGTAAAATTTTTTAGAAAATACTTTAGTCAAAATGTTATATAAATCTTATTCACTAGAAGGCTTAAACATCCATAAGTACGGGGGGAGAGTTTAATAATCTTAAGTTTGCTTTTGATAACTATAGCACTCAAAATTTCAGGAAAAAAAGGTGAATTATAATTAATACAAAAATCTAATTATTATTCCATTTTTTTCTGATCTAGTAAAGCTAGGTATATTTCCTCAATCATCTAAGGCTACTAACTTTCAAGGGACAATTTTTAAATACCTTTGTTTTTAAGACAATTACTCAGCAAAGCTCATGACTAGGACATGGATGGAGGGCCCCGGCTGATCTGAGCACTAATGCTAAGAGAACAGTTTTCTAGACCAATGCTGTTGCTCTGAGAAACGAGGGGCCAGTCAATAAGATGAAAAGAGTTAATGCACTTCCTAGGTTACTGACCCTTATTTTGTTTGATTTTAATTGAGAAAAGCAAAGCATGGTAAGAAAACCCAGCACACAGATGAGCTGAGTAGGAATCTAGGGGGTAAATTAAATTAGATGAGGGGGAATGACTGTGCCTCCTGAGTCCACTGCAAAACTCCAACATCTTCCTACAGATTCATTCATTCAACAGGCTTTTACTAAGGATTGTTCATCTCCCTTTTTTATTCAAACAACCCTAATAGCTAATGTTCCTATTAGCTCCCATGATTCTCAATAATCCGGCCTCTACTCATCTTACTAATTTACCCCTATATCAAGTCTTTCCTACTACTCACAGGCTGTCTGCCCAAACATGCTTGATTTTCCTGTTCTCAGTTCCTAGGCCCATGCTATTTCTCCAAATAGCACACCCTATCCACTTCTAGGATCTCAGCTTTCCCAGGTCACTCCAGTGAAATACGATTTTGCCACCTTTACAGAGCTATATTATGGACTATTTGTGCAATGTATGTGTAGTACTTCTTTTAAAAAAATTTACTGATTTTGAGAGAGAGAGAGAGAGAGAGAGAGAGAGGGAGGGAGGGAGGGAGGGGGAGGGGAAAAGGAAAGGGAGAGAGAAACATTGATTTGTTGTTCCACTTATTGATGCATTCATTGTTGATTCTTATATGTGCCCTGACTGGGGATCAAACCTGCAACCTTAGTACTTCTTTATCATCATTTATAGAGCTCGTTCTTCTTGCTATATATTGTCAGCTCCTAGAGGGAAGGCATAACTTTTTATACATTTTTCTATCCTGCACAACGTCACTATGAACAACATGCCCTTGAATGTAGATTTAAAATAATTATTCATTTGAAATAAGTATTTAGGCAATTTGGAGGCATCTTATGATTGACCAAGTCATTTAGTAACCTTGAGTAACCCACAGCTGATAAATGAGTATTATTCATCAGAGTAAATATTATAACAACAGAGGCTATAAATTTCAAAGTCAATAAGAAAATAAGTAAGTCACAAGACATATTATCTGGTCAGACTAGCCTAATTTCTGTTCCTTCAGAGCATATCTAAGTAGATTATAACAACCAGAAAATGGAGAGGTTGGCATGTGATCATGGTTCCCATTCTAAACATTAAAGGAAAATTATCTATATATTTATTAACATAGGGTAACTTTCTATTACTAAAACTACTCAATTTTTGTCATTATTTATTAGTAGGTATTTTCTAGAAAAATAAGATAAACACTTTCTTTTGAATCATGGGAAAAACCAAACTTTGATCATTAAAAACATTTCCTCTACTTGAAACAAAAACACAAGAGTTCAACTCACCATCATCTTCTCCTGAAAGAGAAAACGGTAGATGAAATTTTAGAGAATGTCTTACACAGTTCAGCTTCCAATCCTGTTAATTTTAATGTGGGGCTAAATTTTCCTGTGTGCTCAACTACTACTTGCACCAGGGGCCATGGTCCGAGTGCAGTCGCCCTGCAAGTGAGACTTCTTAGAGAGGGTACAGCCCCAAAAGTACAAGACTTTCACTTTTCACACAGTAAATAATATCAGAAAGCAACTACAAATAATCACAAAGACCACTGGTGTCCACCAATGACTAACAAATATACAGGAGGTCACTCCTCTCATCATCACGTGCAGGACACACTCTCTCGGACACCATCCTTTCCCCACTGGGATGCGTTGTCCTTTCAATTACTGCTCCCAAGCCCACACACCTTGACAAAAGTTCTTCCCAAACTGTAATCAGTGAAACCCCACTGCCTCTCATTTTTGTAAAAAAAAAAAAAAAAAAAGGTTCTGTTTGTTCATAAGCAGTTGGAAAGCCAGCTGTAGAAGCCTAGCGGTTGTGGCTCAGGAACAGTTCACAATGTGAGAGCTGTGGTCAACAGTCAGCAGGTTCCCATGGAGACAGTACCAGCAAGAGCCATTTCCTTACTCCAGAGAGCCTGCCTTCTCCCTTACCTAGCCCCGTCTCCCTCCTTCATACTTCCTTTTCCTTCTTCTCTCTTCTGCCCTGCTCCTCCTTTTTCTATATAGTACTCGCCTTCCCTCCTCAATTCTCCAGCAGTCTCATAGCTCTGATTTATCGTAATACAGGAAGTGAAGGATTTCTTAGGATTTGATGGTTTTATTAAACAAACAATTATATTTGCTGCTTTAAAAGTAAGTGATCATATTACTTAGCCATCAATAAAGAATGAAATCTTGCTATTTGTGACAACATGGATGAACCCTGCGGGCATTATACTAAGTGAAATAAGTCAGAGAAAGACAAATATACCATGGTTTCAAATATGTGTGGAATCTAAAAACAAAAGAAAACCAAAAAACCAAACTCTTAGATACAAAGAACAGATGGGTGGTTGCCAAAGGTGGGGGTGGGTGAAATGGGTAAAGAGGGTCAAAAGGCACAAACTTCAGGTATAAAATAAGTACGTACTGGGCACATAATGTACAGCAAGGTGACTATAGGTAATAAGACTGTGCTACACCTTGGAAAGTTGCTAAGAGAGTAGACTTTAAAAGCCCTCATCTCAACAAAAACAGATTTCTAACTGTGTGGTGCTGGATGTTGACTAGACTCGCTGTGGTGATCACATCACAATAGAAACAAGCAGCAAACCATCGTGCTGTATACCTGAAACTAACAGTTATACATCACCTATACCTCAACTGAAGAAATTTTAAAAGTTCCAATCCTCAAAAAAAGGACGTGATCATAGGAAAACTGTCCAAGAGTGTTCCAAGCTGTCCTGTGGAACAGAGTGTGGAGGCAGAGTGCGGTCGGGGGAGCATTCCCTTTTTAGTTTATGGAACTTTTATATTGTTCTAAGTTTTGTAAAATCTTATGTAATAAAAACATTTAAGTTGAAAACGGAAAAGTTCTGAAGTAGAAGAGGCAAAGGGTGAGAAGCCATGCATACTCCCTCCCTGACCAGGTGCCCTCTACAGGCAGCGTGAGGACGAACAGGGAGCGAATGCCCGTCACACTGTGATGCAGGGAGCGTCCAGGAGCAGTCTACTCGCTCAACCTTCCCCTTGGTTCTCAGAAATGCCTGAAGATACAAACCTACACTAGGAAATTCAAGTGCTTCCCGTCCTGGTCTGCAGAAAACAGTGGAAGGGCAAGTCAGTTACAGGGCTGCTCCCCAGGGTTGGCTCCTCTTGAGAAGAGACTGAGGATGTACCCCCAGTTTTACATCGAGTAACCCCCAACTGTTTACAGCTATGCTGTCCCACAGACATACACACCAGCCACACATGTAGTTTTAAATTTTTTCTAGTAAAAATTTCTAATAAAATATTTTCTAATACCACATTGCAAAAAGCAGGCAGTACACATGCCCTGCAACACAAGTTTAAGCAACCCTACCAAAACAATAAAGTTCTGTTTAATGGAAGATGTGTCTTGCATTGCTTCTATGTTTAAGTTTAAATAAACTAAAATTAAGTAAACTGTAAAATTTAATTTCATGTGCTCAGTAGCCCGAAGTGGCAAGTGGCTGCCTTCTCAGATTGTGCAGGTTGCAGGCAACCTAACATCCCAAAACTGGGGCCTTACCCAAGACCTAGAGAATCAGAACCTGTATTTAACAAGGCTCCTTGGTGACTGGCATGCACACTGTTTGTGAAGCATGCATCAGCCCTTGGTTCTCAAACTTGGCTGCATACTGGAATCACCTGGAGAATGAAAGAATACCAACGTCTGGGTCTAACCCAGAAATTTGGGCTCAGTTGGCAGGGGATAGGGCCTGCACTTCAAGGTTTCTACAAGCTCCCTGAGAAACTGCTGATATATGGATTAGCCACATGGTAGACCTAATTTTACATAAAGCTCCTAGTTTAGAGCCTGGCACATCTCAGGTGCTCAATAATAACACGTAGTAATCTTGAGACTTCACTAAAAGCATTTAATATGCTTTTGAACATTTGAATTAAGCGACATATAAAACAGCTCAAGCCTTTCTCAAATTAAGTTTAGTTATAATAAAGACAGTTTGTAAACAATCTCTAAAAGCATAAAAATATATTTTAAAAAACCCACCTCGGCCGGGTGCCAGTGGATTTAAAGGACGATAAACAGATCGAGGCCTGAAAAAAAAAAAAAAACACACCCCACAAAACTCAAACCTGAAACAAATTGACTTTGTTTTGTAATTTTTCCCAACAGACACAAACATGCTCCTTCCTCCCCCGCCCCTGCTAGTTACTTGAAACAGTTTTCTTCATAGATGCTGTTCCACACTCGCCATGCAGACGGCCCTTTGTAGCCAGTGTAGCGCTCTGGGTTCAGCAGCAGGTCTACGTACTGAACAGATGGAGACCTCTCATCTAAATAAGAGACAATTCATAAACCATCCCTGTTTCACAATTTGCTTCAACTTTAGCACCACGAAGCAAACAGGACTAACAGAAGGTTAAAGAAACACTACACTTTTCAAATAATCTCCAACTTAATCGGCAGAGTGGTGAGCATACTTGTGACCGTACTTGACCCAGGATTCAGGATTCATAGTCACTTGGACTTGAAAGAGAAAAACCGCCCCTCCCTCCCCTCCGGACAGTGGTGCTCTGAAGTCGGCAGGGCCCTCACCTTGTTGGAGGCATTCACTAGGGTCTTTGCTTTGACCACTAGGATTGAAAAGACCTAGCAGAATCATCACCTGTTATTTGATTTCTTCCCTATGTGTACACCTATCTAAGCACAAATTTGGAAACATTTATTTGTTAGCATGTATTGTTTTGGAAATAGAGATCCTATGACTCTCTCTACCTTTGACTTATGAAGTGAATGGTTCAGTAACTTTGTGATTCAAATTTGATCATTCCTAGACTTACACAATTGATCTAGTTTTTAAAAACATCACTAATTTATTTTTTACCAATGTTAACATATCGAAGTGCTTTTTTTCTCTTTTCAAATCAATACAATAGGCATGATTTCAAGGACTTAAGACATTTAAAATTAAATAACCATTTCCTTCGTGTCAAAACCTAAATGAGCATTTACTAGATCTCCACTATTTGGACAACATTTCAATAGAGATCACTGAGGGACACAAAAGATAAAGAAAAGTGGTCCTTATTATTGAGGCTCACAATCTAGGGAGACAGGGAAACACATGCTTCATGCCTATGGAAAGACTATAACGACCATGCTCACAAATGTATGCTCATGATACACATAAGCTGAAGTGCTACACATATAGGCACTGATGTGTTCCTTTATCTATGTGCTTCCTACTTCTCAGACATATGACATTAAATCAATAGTATGCAGACACCAGAATTAAAATAGTGGTTAAATATGCTCATTAAAATATGACCCCTCTTCATTTTACCTGATAAGTGTACCTTCCTGCTGGTCAACATGCACTGGCCATTCAGTGACCACAGACTGAGATTACCCACAACCACAAGGGGAAATAGCACTCCCACCCATGCTTTGTAAGAACTACCTGGCACTTATGTGATACAGGAAGAGCACAAAGATAATTACAACTATTCATTCCTCAATGAGTTGTGTCAAACTTAGAGTCAACGGAACCCTGATTTTGGAGAATATTGGCTCTATTTCTAGTCCTAACATTGTACAGATATTCCACTTTACAAGGCACTGAAAACTGTTAATTTACAGATGGATGAACAGAAACTGCCTCAGGTCATAAACTGACTCAAGACTTAAACCAAATAATATAATTTTTTAAGTCTTAATTTAAAAACAAAGATTTAAATTAATAAAATGGCTTTTATATATGGTAAAATTCCAACAAAAGTTTTACACACTAGCTTTTATTATACATTTTTAATTTTTTTGAGCTCTTCTTATGTAAATTCACTTGCAAAATTAATTCAATTATGTACATAAGGTTTACAAATATTATTAAACACACATACACCTTTACTGACAGAAGTGTATAGGTACACACTAATAAGGAATGTGTGTATGTGTAAGCCCGTGCCTTTGTAGGGTCACCTACGAACATGCAGATTGGCCTGGTATCAACCCCTTTGTCCAACAAAAGCAACTAAACAACCAGATTCAGATATTAAAGTATAAGACATAAAATATATTTTAAAGGAGCAGAACACAGCAAAATCAATTACATCAATTTTTAATTACCTTCTTAAGTAAAACTTACTTTCTCAATATTCTTAACATGTATTCCCTTGCTTCAATCAAAACTTGTTGAGTAATTTTTAGTACTTTTCCAAACCATGAAGAAAGTGGGTTTTGTTAACCTGTGGGAGGGGTCAGCAAACCATGGCCCACAGAGCAAGTCTGGTCTGCGGTGCAGTTTTGTAAAGAAGGTTTTATGGGAGGATAAATCATGCCATCTGCTTGGGGCTGCTTTCACAGTCATGGCGGAGGTGAATAGCTGCAGCATGGACCATATGGTCCCATGCCTAATGCGATCACTGTTTGTCCATTTACAGAAGTGAAGTTTGTCAATCCCTGACCTATACTGAGAGGACCTCACCACGCCCAGAGGGAGGACTGTGTGTGGGAGAAAGGCCCCTGTAAACACACCAGTGCTGGTGTCCACCCTTACCCCTGGGCCACCTGTAACATGATTTTAGCTCATTCGTTCCTAAACTTTAACTTCTTTCCATTAGTTCAGCTGTATCATTCATTCCTCCAGTTCTCTTTGGATCCTGATTACATCCTCCTCCCAAAGGGTTTTCTCTTCCATCTCCCTCGGAAAAACTGTTCTATTGGCCATGCTAATAAGCATTCCTCAATATTCAAAGAACTTCCACTGAATCAAAATACATAATTCTGGGAATTCATCAACTTGAACTATGTTTTTCCTCCTTCACAAGTACACCTTCTTTCCCTAGCTGGATTTTCTTCTCATTGTCCTAATTTAATGTCAGTGTTATGAGACTACACTGCATTCCCTAGGATGCTGCACACTCCTTCCCACCTCCTAAACCAAATCTTGTTGAAAACAGTGGCAGTGCAGGCCAGTGCAGTGTGCAGGCGTTCCGCTTCTGAACACAGATTGGAGACGGTGGGATACAGACTCAGGGCTGAGCCTATAACCCTCCACTGCCAGCCCTACTCCTGCTGGGTGGGGCTCAGGAGAGCCTACAGTTTGTGAAGCGCCCACATAGTTTTGATGCACAGCCTGATTTAAAAACTACTGTGTTAAACAATATTGTTAGGAATAAAAGTAAAAAAATCTATCACACTCTGTAGGTTATCTATGAGCCAACTACTTAATTCAGCAAATGTCCTGTCACTGTCCTAGGCAGGGGGCATACAGTAGTGAGCTGAAAAGGCTGGGCCCCTGCCCTCACATGGTACCCAGTTGGGTTGGAGCAGAAAGACATGGACAGATAAACTAGGTACACGCCAGGCACTTCCAGGTAGTTCTCTGGGTGAGCAGGCCGCACTGCAAAGAGACAGAGAGTGGTAGTGGTTGCTATTTTGTATAGGGAGTGGCAGCAGGCTTTGGTGGGGTGACATTTGAGCAGAAACCTGAAGCAAAGGAAGGAGCAAGCCATGCATAAAGACAATAACAGAAAAATGGAGAGGGATAGGGGCAGCAGCTTACCTTAAACTGCTAAATTATTTAAAAACCTACTACTTGATCTGTGGGGATCACCTTCCTTTCAAACAACAACAGATCAACAAAATAGTAGAGAGCAGGGCTGTATGGATATGGTCCAAAACACCGGGGTGAGTTCTTTAGATTTGTTTTAATCCAATGATTTCAGACAACTGAGATAACCACAGAATGACTCTGAACTGCTCTGAGAGTATCTTTTAAAATTGTAGGTATACATCATGGCAACAAACGAACATTACCACTCAGAGGAAGAATGGTAATCCAATTAGTAGTGTGCTCTTATGTTTAGGAACTACATAAAATATAAAAGTTACTAATTATTATATAAGAAGCTAATGTTAAAAAATTAGGTAACACTATTTATACTGATGACAGGTAATGAGCATATCACTTAATCATAGCAGGTGATCCCTGAGTAGAATTTTTATTAAATGCCTATAAGAGAAATATATATTCACGTTTACTATAAGGAGAATATATATTTGCCATAAGATTCTTTAATTTAAAAACCTGTTAAATAAGCACTATTAAAATGTTTTGATTTTAATCAAAGAACAGGTAAAGTGAAAAGTTGGGCAGAAGTGACTATCTGTATTAAACACTCAAGTATAATCAGAATGAGAACCAAAGGACAAATGAAAGAATATGCAGTGGAGTGTGTGCCTAACCTAGGCACAATGGCTTGCTTTGCCAGTTCTACATATCATTACGGGGATATTTTATTGATTGCGCACTATTATATCCAGATAACCCAAAGAAACTCCGCTCAGATTTCTTAAAAATTTTCTTGCGGAACCTTGTAAACTGTGGTAATAACACTGTACCCCTCAGTGTCCTCTCCCTTTCCCAGACTACTACTGCAGCAGCTTGCTATGAACTGTTCCGCTGCAGCCTGCACTGGCAGTGTAATTGCACACGAGTCTTTAGAAACCTTGAGAATACAGTATGACCGCTCCAGAAGCTCTGCAATTCAGGAGAATATCTGCTGTCTGTACCAGCTATGCGTGCTTGAACTCCAAATTCTTTCCCAGCACCAAAAATACAACAATGCTAAGGTAAAGGTAAAGACAGAAGCCCAATGAATAATTTAAGCCTACTTAACACAATTCTTGGGACTATTCTCCTATAGATAAAAAAATTCTGAGTTACCTGCAATTAAGAAGAGGGGTAGTTACTGCTGAGCAGCACCCTGTCTTTGTACGATTCCAGGGAACTCTTGGGAAGAGGGCTGCAGGGAAGTAAGTCAGTCTTCCCCAACACTGGAAGGTGTGAACATGCCTATAATAATGTGCACAGATCTGTAACTGAGTGGCTTGACTGGAAGGCTATAGGAGATGGACTTTATAACAGAAAGAATACATACAGGCTTTGGATTTAGTCAGATCTGGGGGGAAATCCTGCCTCAGCCTCCTGCTCCTGGGTAATCTCGGGCAAGTTACTTAGTCTTTCTGAGACTCAGTTTCCTCAAACATGAAATAATACACACGTATGAGGTAGCTGTAAAGATCGGAAGTAACATAGCTAAGGCATCAGCACAGGGTGACATGAGGTGTTTAAAGCTCTGTTGATACTTTAATTGATTTCAATGTCTTATAAAAGGTTGAAAGTAGAAATAATTTAATTATGATAGTTTATTACCATCAAGTTCACAAAAGTGATCCTGTGAGTCATCGTATCTTGCCCAGTCAATGAAAGCTTCTTTGCTTTGATTACTATGGGAAGGAGGAATAAAGAAGAAAATGATTAAATCTGAAGTTGCGAATTTTAACAATGTATTCTAGTATAATTAAAAATAAGATAACCTGTGGTCACTTCTTTATTAATTACATGGTGTCACAAATTCACTTACTGGTTACATGAAGGAATGATGAAAACAAGTTACAGGAATATGAAAAACACAGATATTAACTTCCATTGATATTTTCCTTTTAGTGTACATCAACAAAAATTATCAAGGATGTTCAAGGTAGCCCAGTTTATAGAATCAAAAAATTTGAGACTACCTAAACGTCCATCAGGAGGGGAATAGGTAAGTAAAATGTGGTATATTTATATCAGGAAAATTATTCATCGGTTAAAAAAATGAGATAAATCTCTGTTTTAACATGGATAGCTCTAGAAAGTGAAATGTGCAGTATAAAAAGGAAGCTGCAGAACATTAAATACAGTATATCATTTACATAAAGGAAAAGTAAAATATATTTACATAAAGGAAAAGTAAAATACATAAAGGAAAAGTATATACATGGGTATAGTTTTGTATGCACAAAACTATAATGGGTATATGCACAAAACTATACCCATGTGTATGTAATAAAGGCAAAAGCACTACATTCATGACAGTTGTGACCTCTGAGAAAGAAGGAAAGAAAACAGGATTGAGGAATAGAACATGGGGGATTTAAATTTTATCTTTGATACTCTTCTTTTCTTAAAAAAAAACTATTGTAAGAGGTAAAAAATGTTAACATTTATTCATTTGGAATATATGGGTATTTATTATCCTTTATCTTTTTCTAAATTAAATTTTTTTCAATAAATAAGATAAATAAAACTGCTAATTTCATTAACTTTATAACAATTATAGTACAGAAATACAAATCTAAACAAACAGGGAAATGTGTTGGGAACCGCCCTGCCTGGTTTCAGAGGCTGAAACCCCTCCATAGCTAAGGCTGAGTGAGCAACCTTTGGACCATAAGTCACTAAAGAGACAAGGCTTATCTCCCTGGCAGGGGCGCCGCTTCTGCTCCTTTTACTTCATCCATAACTGGGGGAATGACCTAAGCCAGGCACGATCATGTGGAGGCTCCAAGGAAGGACTTGGGGGGCTACAGCAAAATGGGGTGATAGACCCTCAGCTTTGACATAGCCTGAGTCCTCATTCTGCCTGCAAGAAGCCTCATGATCTCTTGGCTGCCTTGCTTACCCTGCCTGACTTAAGCCTGAAACAATGCTGGTGGTGGGTACCACACTGTGCTGGAAAGGGCAGATTCCCCTGCGTGATCAGGCCTAAGAAAGAATATGTAAAAACCTATGAAATCTGCTTTGTTTAGAATGCTCTCAATTAAATAAGAGTCCAAGCAAGAAGTGAGTTTGTAAAAGTTTTATTGCTCTTTAGCTATTTGACCCTGACTCAAAATAGGCCCTCAGAGTTCCTTGTACATTATCTATTGTTTGATCCTTACTGCCTGATAATAATTAATGAGCTTTACCTGTATTCCTATGCAAAAGGAACGAATAAAAGCCCATCGGCTCTTGGCCCTTCTCCTTTGAGAGATAGGCCACCTTTCCTCCCAAAGCAGATCATATCTTGGTAGACTTATTCTCATCCATAGTGGCCAGGGGGCGGGGTGGGGGCCTGCAGGCAGAGCCCCTCCACAGAAATGAAAAAGAATTTCTGTAATATTCCATTCCCCACTCACTGATATGTTCAGTCATTTTATACTGCATAATCTGAGACCATTTACAAATTATTTATGTTGGCCTTCAAAGGCAGGTTTTTCCTTAGAGCAAATAAGGAAAACTCAAATAAGGAGAGTATTAGGACCTTCACAAGTAAGTGCAATAGTGAAAACTGCATGTGTACTGTTACGTTAATAATAACTTTTATTCAAAATGTAACAGATAAACTGAATTACTATTTATAAAAGACTTAGAGATTCGAGTTCCTTTTCCCATAATAATCAGAAAGAACAGACCCATACACCCTGCAAAAGCTGAGCAATCTTCTAAATTTTTACTTTTTAATAGAGGCACTATTGATGATTTAGAAATTTAAGAACGAATCAGCCAACAAGAGGCAGCACAGCTCTCATGGCCTGCAGGATAAAGAGTAACTTCTTCCTTTGAAAAATCAGTTGAAACTTTAATGTTTTAAAATCACAAGAAAAACAGGAGATTTCTGATATAAACAACAGAACTTTTTAAATATTACTAAAACAAAACTTACCTTAATGTGCTGTTAATTGCCCCCAGCTTATTAGCTTGCTCACAGTCTTCTAGTTCCCTAGTACTGTTTGCCACTTTCGAGTACTGAAAGGAAGTTCACAACAAACAAGTCTGAGTAATACTCATTGCCTTCCTTTTTATTTCAGGCTCAACTGGCAGGACAGGCAGTCTGCCAATGACAATACACACGAAATATACACCCATCCTGTTATTAACAAATGTGAGAAATACAAGTGAAATGCATCACAGACTTCTACTAATAGATAAGCAGATTATGATAAAAAACATAATCAGCAATGTTGATGATGATGTCAACTCAACCCTCTTGGGAATGTCATTTTACAGCATTTATCAAGAGCTGTAAAAATGCATAAACCCTTGAACCAGCAGCCCCACTATGGAAACCAAATCCAGAGCAACACTTAAAAACAGAAACAAAATTATGTATGAGCACTTTTGAAAGTTCTCTGGTACCAACTTGTGAGGCGGAGGTGGGCATACCCCATGGCCTGGCAATCTTATTTCTACCTCTACACCCAGAGGAACTTACACATGTGCACAGTGAGACAGAAGACAAAGATGCTGGGGCCTCACTGCTTGGGAGAGCAACACCAAAGACAGCTGGAATGCCCACTGATACGGGACATCGTATAGTCATACACAATTGCATACTACACAACTGTCAGAATTAACTCAATCGACATATATCAACAGAGACAAAATCTTAAAAGCATAATATGCAGTAAAAATACACACTGAAAAAATGTTTTAACTGGAATAAATACAAAACTATAGTATTTAAATTTTTAAATATTTCACAGAAAAGATCTATATACACTGTGGATGCTTATATAATAATGTATAAAAATAGAAAGTATATCATAGCATACACATCAACTTCAGAAAATGTCTCACTTTGGGGAGGGAGGACACAGAATGGGGTTGGGAAGGAGTCCAGAAGGGATTACAACTGTTTTTATGCTATTTTTTGTTTACTTGAGACCCGAAACAAGAATAAATAAAAGGGAGTGAATGCGAATGAGAGACCATCTGGGGAGAGAGCAACAGCGGAGAAACGCTGATGCCTCACATACGGAAGCAGAGAGGGAGGGTATGAGGACCTTCACATGTAGGTATGATAGCAAAAACTACATGTGTGCTATGATCTAAGAACATGGGAATGTCATAGTAAATTACAGCATATTCAGAAGAGGAAAAGGGTAATCTTTAGTAAAAAAAAAAAAAATAGTTTAATTCCACTGGAAAGTAGTAGGCTCCAAATATCTTGATAATTATTTACCCTGTACAACATAATCCTGAATATGACAGTCTGACTAGTCGAAACAGAAGACTAAAAATACACACACGATAAAACACCTGTTAGGGAGGCTATCTGACTATGTAGTAACACTTTGTAATTCTTCTCGAGTTTCCAGAGACAGAACTGAAGCTATGTAATTTTAATTGTAAGAATATATTCCATCTTGCTGCAAAAATTAGGAGTTAGGGAGTTTCAGATAAAATGTGGCCGTTCTCAATCAACCATATTATTGCTCCCTTCTGCAACCTCCGGCAACCAGTAAATGGTAAGCATCACCACACAAAGCAGAAATACTCAACGAAGAAAAGTGACTCACCTTATTAGCACTCCCAGCTTTAATTCCGACAGGAATTTTACTCTTAAAAGAACAACAACAACAAAAATTTAAGCAATCTTCACTTTCTGAGACTTCTTCACAAAGTAGAATGCTATCGCTCTGATACAAAGGCTATTTTATTCCATGAGGAGAACATGTACATTCATTCAAATTCTGTAATCATACTGCCTCTCTGAGGTAAAAGGTAAAGAGTTATACCAGTTTAGACCTGTAAATCACAGGACAGAAAATTGAATGACATACACAAAATCACAGCATCAAAATCAGTTCTAATTTGAACTCCCAGTGCAGTATTTAATAGTTTATATAATGTTTAGGCTTATAAAATGACTAAATCACTTTTTCCTTAAATTTCCTTACCACAGAAATAGAAGTTTTAAAAACTTCAAGATTATTTGAAATATGTTATACTCAATTCATTTTTAATTTCTGCTCTAAATTGGCATTTAAAGTTTAGGCAATTTTGGATTAATGTAGGTAGCAAGAGTAAGTTCTTCAGCCCTTATGATTGACCTCAGGTCCACCATAGAAGAACTGCATGTAAGTTCAACTTTTTTTCCTCCAAAGTCAATAATTCGTTTTAGGCTTAAATCTATGAATTATTACACTTGGTTTATCAAACACAATTTTAAACAAAAATCATATCTGAGAGCGGACAATCACAGGTTGATCCTCTGATCAACCCAGGGCACTGATTTTTGATGTTTGAATTTATGAGTTAGCAAATTAATTGCAAATTAATAGAAAATTAACATGAAAATAATTTTTCATGTTTCATAAATTTCAACCAAATATTCAGAAGTATAAGTATTTTTCTGTCAGGCTGAAGAATATAAATAATAATAATTATTGTGATAAAAGAGTTTTTTCCTAATCAATAAAAAAGACCACATACATGACAAAAATGCTACTTGCTGCTGGCATTTTCCCATTTCAGTGTTTCCTACCAGTGCCTCCAGCAGAGGGCAGGAGAGAGAAAGCTACAAAACTCAGGTCAAATCCAGCAGGCAGAGTTGTAAGACCCTGAACTTAAATAGGGAATAAATACTAGCCAAAAGTACCCTCTGACCACTGTAGCGTAGTATGGTATGATAAAATCAAAATCTTCAGCAGCTTTTTAAAAAAGATTTGATGCTAAATGCAATACTTTGCGTGAAACAAATCTTAACACAAGCCATCTGAAAATATGAGGGTAGGCACCATAGATGAGCATCATGAATAATATAATCACAAAAAAGAATGAAAAGTACTTTGAAATATAAAATTAATAACTAAAAGCAAGCATGAAGCAATCCTGTCTGTTGCTACTAACTCAAGCATTCTGAGAATTACAAAATGAAGCTACTGTCACAATTAGACTTCAGATTATGGAATGCAAAATTTCACTCTGTATTATGACAAGTTTGAGTTCAATACTAAATGCCTACTAAATTTCCCTCCAAAGACAGAGAAATACAAATATTGTCACATCACTTAAAACGACCAACAAAAAGAGACGAATTTTATCTCTGCGGAAAAAAGGGAGGGAATGGGATTAGAAAGGAATAGACAAGAATTTTTAAATGCATATAAATGTTATATTTCTTGTGTCTAGTATTCATATATATGTAAACATTTTCATTTATTCTTAGTAGAAACTTAAGACTAAGCAGGGTAATCCACCATAGACAATAAATATTTTAACATAAAACAATTTGGAAATACATTCTGTACAAAGCCAAATAACTTACAATTCAGCAATAAAAAGGTAACTCAATTTAAAAACAGGCAAAGGTTTAAGAGACATTTCTCCAAAGAAAATATACAAATGACCAATAAGTACCTGGAAAGATGCTTAACATTACTGGCCATCGGGGAAATGCAAATCAAAACCAAATGAGACTTCCAGCCAAGATGGAGGCGTAGGTGGACACACTGTGCCTCCTCGCACAACCAAAATTAAGGACAACAAAGATTTAGAAACAAGAAAACAACCGGAACTCATAGAAAATTGAGCTGTACCGAAGTCCAACAACCATTCATCCAGACTGGTAAGAGGGTAGAGTCTTGGCAGGAAAAAGTGGAGGTTGGCAGACCAG
>PVKU01000941.1:0-226645 GCA_004027475.1 Anoura caudifer
CAAATCACGTATTTGACAAGGATCTTGCATCTGGAAAATATAAAGAACTCTTGTACTTCACTAATAAAAAGACAGCCCAATTTTAAAACGGGCAAAGAGTTACGTAAACAAACATCTCTCTAAAGACCATAAACAAATAGCCAATAAGCAATAAGAAACGATGCTCATTAGCCATTAAAGAAATGCAAATCAAAATCAGAGTGATCCCACTTCACGCTCACTAAGATGGGTATACTGACAAGGAATGTTGGCGAGGATGTGGAGAAATTAAGAACCCTCATGCACAGCTGCAAACAGCCAACAGGGGTGGGGGTAGGAGGGCGACATTCAAAACATCCCTCTTTTTAATAATGGCCCTGACCAGCCCGAGATCTAATACGACCGACACTAATCCCATCCGACTCCAGCTGCATTACGACCCCGCTCTCTCAAGCTTCGCTGGCCACCACCCACCTCAATCCCCGCGTCAACAGCACCAAATGAACCTGTGGGTCGCGCCCGTCAGGAGGGCGAAGCTTGCTGGCGGTTCCCAGCCCCTCCTTGCCGAGCACGCGCGAGCGGTCTGGTGAACTGACCTCATCCAGCCCTTCCTCGCGTTGCAGACTCACAGAAGACTTGGGCGCGCGCAAGGTCGCACAGCAGACAAGGACAGGACAGAGCCCGGCGTGAGGGCCCCGGGGTCCGCGTGCGGCTTCCTGCTTTTCTCCGCCTGGCAGAGCCCCCCACCCCACTCCCAGTCCCGGTCCCGCGTTCGGGGTCTCACCCACTGGCGCGCCGCACAACGTAGGAAGACAACCCGCTGCGCGAACCGCCGCCGCCATCTTGTAGCCCCAACAGCGCTCCGTCCGGGCAGCCCTCCCCACCGCCTGCCGGGACTGCCGCCCGTAGCACAGCGAACCTCCGCTTCCCGCTACTGAACTCCCGAGGCCAGACGGCCGTGCCGCTGCGCAGCCCCGGGTGGGAGACCGTGCCAACCTGCATCAGAGTGGGAAAAGACCGGCGCGGCTGCGGACAACCTGGCAGGGTCCTCGTGCGAGGACCGGGGAGCGGGGTTTGGGCTGGTCGTCGCTGGAGGTTGGGATTGGGCAGGCTCCGAGTCCTCTCGCGGGATGGGGCGGGACCAGCCGGATCTCCAAGGTGACGGGGGCGGGCCGGTGACCTCCTCGGGCCGGAGAGCGCTGGGCGCAGGCACCCTCGGTCCACCTGGTTGAGGTACAGGAGTTAGGGCAAAGGTCTGAGTGGAGGTCGGTCCGTGGTGTGAATAAGAAAAGGAATGTGGGGAAGTCGTTCATACCCACTCCAATAACGCTCTGGTGTTCACTAGTTTTAATATGGTTCTAGGGTTTGGCCACACACTTACATCCCACATCTGGGCATGTTTTTACTCACCTGGGCATGGCTTCATCTGGGCCTCCCAGGATGACCCAAGTACCCAGAAGGGGAAAGGCACTGACATCTTGTAGGAAGCTAGGAATACTGCTCAGACAGACCTCCAGCTTTCAAACTTTATGTAAAATGCTCAAACATACAGAAAAGCAAGCATGGGAACAAGTTAGAGCCCAAAATTATCAAGATTGATAGTTCCTTCACCTACTGCTTTCCCTTTGCTGAACTAAACAAATGATTTCACTCCTGCCTATTTTAAATTGGCTCATTTAGAAGAAAAAAGATTGATCCACACCTAGTGCTGACAGAGGTTTGGGAAACAGGCACAGAGATTTAGGGACAGAGAATTGCTGCCTAATTAAATCATGTATGGCGGGACGCCTAAAAAGTTGGCCCCCCAAACCTCCCCTTCTTCCTGTAGTTGCATGTCATCCTTTGCCAAGTAACGGAGTTTATGCCCCCTACCTTGAATCCAGGCTGACCTACCACTACTTTGATCAGCTGAGAATGGTATACGGTATCCTGGGGAAGCAGAAGATAAAAACAGTGATCTTGAAAATATATCACATAGTATTAACCCATGGTCGTTAGCGCCAATTCAACACCAACAGCAATTCTCAGTTTGGGTGTGGTGAGAAAAGGACCTTTATTCAGTGTAAAATAGCTCAAATGTGAAACAACACAGCTTGGGGCCAGGCCCCTTTGGCTAAACAATGCTGTAAGATACTTTGCAGTTCAAATCAGTGAGAAACATCCACTCTCCATCCTTTGGTGGAAAGCGAAAGTGTGTCCCCACAGCCAGGCTGAAGCTGGTTTATGGGACCAAAGGCCCCTCCCCTGGCCCCTGATTGGTCTGTCATGATGCAAATGAGGACTCCAAATCCTCCAAAAGGAGGATTGGTCCTCCTTTTGATTGCTCCAAAAGGCACTGACCTGATTGGTCAGAATAGAGTCAGACTGATTGGTTGGAGCTATGCAGCTTTAATTAGAGGGGAGCTTCAGTCCTATTGGTTAAAATAGGATTCCAGGAACTCCTTTATAAGAGATGGCTTAGGTAGCAGAAACACAATGTAGGCAGGCAGTTCAGCACAGGCTTCCTGAAGTGCAATTTGTGCAAGAGGGCCCTGGGTAGAAGTTCCTGGTAGGCTCTGGTTTTTTTGTTTGTTTTTTAAATAAAAATTAGACCAGTTAGCCACCAGGACCCATTCTTAGTAGGTGTCTTCTTTCTCAGAGTTCACAGTAAAAATCACCCAATGCAAAAAACAGAGAAAAAAGATTGAAAAAAATTTAACAGAGCCTCAAAGACTGGTGGCAATGTCAGGCATTCCAACATACACGTAAAGGGAGTCTCAGTAGGTGAAGAGACAGAAAAAGGGACAGAAAAATAGCTGAAGACTGCATTGGAAAGAAGTGGTGTTTGGGGATGTCCAACCAAGGCATAAGAGGACTGGCAGCTTCCATTTTAATTTCTTTGGTACCTAGTCACCACATATAGACATGTAATTCAGCCTAGCCAAGTTGACATATTTTATAGTCATAACAGTCCACCCCATGTCAACTTGGCACCAATTTATGCCTCCTTAAACCATATTTAATCTTCACATAAATAAAAAGGTCATGTTTATGCCTTACATGATACAACTATCCTGTGGACAACCAAAAACAAACACCTTTTCCCAAAAGAGGATACAAAGGCTTTTTTGTCCTTGTGCGATGTTCAGTCTTCCTCTGGCTGATTCATACTCCCCTTTTACATCCTATAATTTAAATACTGAGATAAAAAAATAACTACTATCAATATGTCTTGTTAGTTAAGGGGATAAGGGGAGGAAAGTAAAATATTTTGTTAATTTTATTCAAACATCAAAATAAGGAACTAATATTTAGAACTATCATAATCTCATTTCTGTAACTGGTTATGTGATCATAGCTAGTATTTATAATTACCATCCTCTATCCATTGCATGTTCTCTTTGCCTTCAGCAAGCATTTCAACTGGTCAAGGTTTCTTGCTGTTGGCTTGACCCAAACCTTCACTCCTGAAGAACCTAGGTCATTAGAAGTTCTGCCTGGATTGGGTTGTTGTAGTTTTCCACTGACTTTAATTACAGGACTTGAAAGTACTAAGTGGTCACCTGCGGATCTCTTGCATACCATACATGCGTATGGTATCCTTACTGTGTAGCAGCAACCCAATTTCTTCTTGATAGTCAGGACCAGAAGGAATGCTTTCTTTATTGTTTCAGTGGCAGGAGTTAAAGTAGCCAGGTGGCAATATCAACTTCCAGATGGATGGAATCATTGTTATGTCACCATTATACTGTCTAGAACAAAGACCTCTAAATAAGTAGGGACAGGAAGCAAAATTTTTGCCAGTCAATTACTGGGGATAATAGTGAGAGAAGGTGCTCTCCTGCCCAGCCCTTGATAACTGGACCCATAATCTGTTATGTGAGAAACAGCATTATATATTGGATGCTTATTTAGCATCCTGGAGGACCTTGCCCTATCACAAAGTATGTTACCATCTACCCAACACCATAATCAAGTCTTCAAAAAGCCATTCCACTGAGAGATTTCCCTTCACCACTGCCCACTTTCAGGTGGTTCCTGTGTATCAAGCAGAACCTGAGTTCTCTTCAATCAGCTGGTCATGGGAACTTCCCATGGGGTTGTGGGTGGGGATGAAAATAGTGTAGCAGGAGTAGAGGCTGTGGTCCTAAGTTACTTGTACCTGCAGGATCTGCTTGAACCCAGCTGCATATAAATCACTTCCATTTGATGATGGAGTCCTGCTGTGCACCCAACTTCATGACCTGGTGCAGCAGACAGTTCTTCATGGACAGCTCAGGCCACGTGGGAATTTGCTGGCCCATGGTCAAGCATTCAGGTATTGGTTGATGTGTTTCTTACTTATTTCTAACTTTTTTTAAATTCAATTTTATTTATTTATTTTTAGAGAAAGTGAGGGATAAACAGATGGAGAGAAATATCAATGTGTGGTTGCCTTTCATGTGCCCCTAACTGGCCTGCAATCCAGGCATGTGCCCTGACTGGGAATCGTACCAGCAACCCTTTGATTCACAGGCCAGCACTCAATCCACTGAACCACACCAGCCAGAGCTCTAACTTTTTATTTCAAAATAAGTATAGATTCATAGGAAATTGCAAAAGTAGCACAGAAAGGTCCCATGCACCCTTTACCCAGTTGTCCCAATGGCAACATATAACAATCATACAATACCAGTGAGGAGATTGATGTTGGTACAATCCATGGAGTTTATTTAGATTTTATCAGTTTTACATGCATTCATTTGTGGTGTATGTATGTAGTTCTATCCATTTTTATTACATGTAGGTTTCTGTAACCACCACCATCAAGACAGAAAACTGCTCTATCACTCAAACATCCCTGGTGCTTTCCCTTTATAATCCTATTCACCCCTCTTCCCTCTCTTCCCCCAACCCTTGGCAACCATTAAATCTGTTCGCCATCTCTATAAATTTGCCACTTTGAGAATGTGATATAAATAGGATCCTACAGTGTGTGGCCTCTAGAGGTTAGCTTTTTTACTTGCCGTAATGCCCTTGGTGTCTGTCCAAGTTGTTGCACGCAGCAGTGGTTTCTTATTTTTGGTTTTACCATTCACCCATTGGATGATATTTAGTTTGTCTCCAATTTTTGGCTATTTCAAATAAAGCTGCTATGCATATCCATGTATATTTTCTGACATTTAAATTTTTTTATTTGTGATAAAATGTACTATCTTAACCACCGTTAATTGTATACAATTCAGAGGCATTAAGAACATTCCTATCGTTGTACAACCATCACCATCCATCTCCGGAGCTCTTTCCTTCTTCTGGAACTGGAACTCTGTGCCTGTTAAACAGAAACACCCTCCTTTGTTTTTCTCTCCAGTCTTTGGCAACTACCATTCTACTTTCTACCTCTATGAGTTTGTTTACTCAGGGTTCCTCATATGAGAGGAATCATAGTTTTTGTCCTTTTGTGACTTGCTTATTTCACTTAGCATGATGTTCTCAAAGCATGTGTCAGAATTGCTTTCCCTTTTAAAGGCTGAAGTATATTCTGTTGTATGTATGTACACATTTTGTTTATCCATTCATCTGCCAACAGATCTTTTGGCTATTGTGGATAATGCTGCTGTGAACATGGTGGGCACAAATGTCTTTTTGACTCCCTGCTCTCAGTACTTTGGAGTGTATACCCATCGTATATGTGTTTTGTATATGCATATGCTTTCACTTCTCTGGGGTGCATGCCAAGCAGTGAGACTGCTAGACTGTATGGTAAGTGTGTTAAGTTTTTAAGAAACTGCCAAATTCTTTTCCAAATGGCCATTTGGAAAATACCATTTTATATTCCCATCAGCAATGTGTGAGATCTAGTCCCTGTGTATTCTCAGTAGCACTTGCTAATATCACTTAAAAAATTTTTTTTTAGCTGTTCTAATAGTTGGGTAGTGATATCCCATCATGGTTTCAATTTATCCTTCCTTAATATATAATGATATTGAACTTCTTTTCATGTGCCTATTTGCCATCTGTATGCCCTCTTTGGTGAAATGGTTGCTCACTCTTTAGTTGGATTGTTTGGTTTCTTTTACCATTGTTTTGAGAGTTATTTATTACAGATATGAGTAGATTTTCAAACAGGTTGTTTGCGGGATATTTCCTCCAAGTTTGTAGATTGTCTGTTTATTTTTTTAACAGGGTCTTTCACCAAGCAAAAGTTTTTAATTTTGTTGAAGTCCAATTTATCAGTATTTTCTTTTATGGATAAAATTTAGAAATATTATTGATTTTTGCATATTGATCTGATTGTATACAGAAATTTTGCTTAATTCATTTATTCTAGTGGGTTTTCAGTGTATTTCTTAGGACTTTCTATATACATAAGATCATGCCACCTATGAATAAAGATAGTTTTATACTTTCAGTCAGGTAATTAACATCTTATGGCAATGTTACTCTGTCCCTCTCACATTTCTGCACGTTGCTGCAGCATCCTGAATCCTGCCACTCACCTGCTCCTAACAGGAGAACCTCATGATTGTCTTACCACAGTTGGGAACTTTCTGTACCTTGCTCAGATTTACTGGAGACTCTAATTAAAATCTATGAACTAATATTTTTTGTTAATGAATCATATCTCAAAAATGAAACTGGAGGATATCAACCAGGATATGCTATTACTAATTACATTCTTTTTAGTATATAGTCCTCTGCCTGAGGTAAAATCATGCCCAGGTGGTAAAACTTACTGCTCTTAGTATATATGAAGTCTGTCCAGAGAGTATCCAGCCATGTACTATGAAAAACAGAGACATTGCCCTAGCAGTTGTGGCTCAGTGGATTGAATGCTGACCTGCAAACCATAGGGTCACCAGTTCGATTCCCAGTCAGGGCACATGCCTGGGTTGTGGGCCAGGTCCCCAGTTGGGGGGTGTGCAAGAGGCAACCACACGTCAATGTTTCTCTCCCTCTTTCTCCCTCCTTTCCTCTCACTCTAAAAATAAATAAATAAATAAAATCTTTTTTAAAAGGAAAAGAAAAAATAGAGACATTTATTAAAGAAGATACAAGATACAGGAAACATTGCATACAGGACAATGACACCTCAGTCCCCTTCAAAGAAGGCACCTTGGGACCTCATACAGTTCCAATCACCACACAGTTCCAATTGCCTGAATCTCATCAACAGTCTGAAACCACTTCCTTTTCAAAGGTGATTGTAGTTTTGAGAAAAGCCAGAAGTTGCAGGGCACCAAATCAGGGCTGTAGGGGGCTGAGTCACCTGGGTGATTTGATGTTGCACCAAAAACTCAGCACGAGATGTGATGCATGAGCAGATACATTGTCATGATGAAGCTGCCAATCACCAGTTGCCCATAGCTGTGGCCTTCTGAATCATCTGAATAGTTTCCACAGAGGAATGTTCCAAGCTTAATGAAAAATTTGATGCAGATTCATTGCTCTATTGCTCAGTCATTTTGAATGTGACGGCCACACAGTACACGTGTTCATTCAACAGTGTCTACTGTCCCTGCTGACTAGTACAGTGAAGTTGCCATTGTTCAGGCATGCACATTCCAGTCCACTGTCCTTGCCTGACAGGTTACCTTGATGTTGCACAAACCATTCTTGTTATATTAACAATGGCTGGACTTTTTATAGGGCAGATCTTGTATAGTTTGTCAACTAACCAAACACCAGAGAATAAGCATATACACAGATAACAGATGTACTTGAGATCAATACATGAGTTTGAGATGCTCTGAAAACAAAGAAATTTTCCAAACCTCTGGCAGAAACTCCACCCAAAATGGACTAAAGCTAAGGAACTCATAGATTCACCCCTACTTCCTAGAGAAGTGGCTGATATAAGGGTGGAGGCTCATGCAAAAGAGATAAGATGGAAGTGAAAGGAAATGCCCTAGCAGATCATTATGCCAAGTAAGCAGACTTAACCAAGGTGAGGTTCCTAATAAGAGGAATTCAGAGAGGTTATTGTAAGATATCAATGGTTAGCCCCTGATCCTGAAAAAAATGTTAACCATTGGACCCTTTTACTCCGGTCATCTCTGGTGCTCCCAAGATGGCCGCTTGGTGGTGCCAGATGATTTCAAATGGATTATCAGCTAACATCCTTGAAATTACCTATTATGTTACAAATTGGTTACTATCTTAAATTAACATTGGTAAATAAACTTTTAAAAGACAGATTTTTAACAGGTTATTTTTAGATTATGTGTCACCTGTAAACATAATTCTGGGGAAAATGTAAAGGAACAAAGCCTCAAGGGTCCTTGGACACCTTCAGATGAAGTTTATCTGGCTTTCACCCTTCATGAGATTTGAATATGTTTTAGTTATTATAAGTCTGTTTTCAGGATGGGTTGAAGCACTTCTTTTTCTTTTTTAAAGATTTTACTTATTTATTTTTAGAGAGACAGGAAGGGAGAGAGAAAGAGAGGGAGAGAAACATCAATGTGTGGTTGCCTCTCAAGAGACCCCTACTGGGCACCTGTCCTGCAACCTAGGCATGTGCCCTGACTGGGAATTGAACCAGTGAGCCTTTGGTTTGAGGGCCAAAGCTCAGTTCACTGAGCTGTACCAGCCAGGGTGGGTTGAAGTATTTCATTGCTGAAAAATTATAGTCTTGCAGTCACTAAAAGCTGCTTGGTTTTGTGTTTCCAGCCTGGGGCACACACTTTACCAGAACCATTGTAATGGAACTCCATAAGATACTAACCCTTACTCAAAAACTATGTTGCCTTCACCATCCACAATATTCTGGAAAGGTTGAAAGAGCCAATGATATTCTTAAAATTAGCAAAACTTTCAGAAACCCTCTAGCTCCCTGGCCAAAGTTACTGCCAGAAACCCATATGGCCATGTGGTTCACTTCTCTGAGTATACATCAGTTATCCCCCTAAGAAGTGATAACCAGAAGACCTGTTTTAGTGATTTATTTAACTTTCAACATTAAACTCTACCCTGCTGCACACAGACATGCAAAATATTGCAAAGGATTCATGTACTAGAACCAGTGCTGTCATCAACAGGTGAAGGCTACCTTCCCATAGAATCTTCCTAAATAACCTCTTTATGATCTTCAACCAAGAGATTTTGTCTACTGGAAGAGACATCAGAGAAAAATTGCTTTTGAACCTCATTGTATGGGACCTTATCAGGTACTGGTAACAAATACAGCAGTGAGACTCTAGGCAGTCCATTCTCAGTACATAAGTCACAACTAAAGAAGTTCAGAATCAGCACAACTGGAAGCCTACTCCAACAGAGCACTTCAAACTGAGAATTCTCTAAGATAATCTGGAAGCAACTGATCTTCAGTAGTACACAACCAAAGACCTTTGGAACAAATAGATGACCTCAGACAGTAGATGGCTTCTGCCCAAGATGTCAGACCAAGACCCGTGTCAAAGTCCTTTTTGTTTTTTCATCTGCTTACTTAGAACTATTGTTCTCATCTCCATGGATCTGTTGTCACCGTAAGTGGTTGTCATCACCTATCATAATGGCCCCTTTTCTCTTTTCTGTCCTCTTTATTATAATTGTTAGGTCAAAACATACTCATTGTAACACCATTCTTAGATTATTCCAAACACTAGCCACTGCTCTCAGTCTTGCCAACTGCTGGATATGCCATTCATTGCCAGACCATCACAATAAATAAATATGAACAATCCTGGTCTTGTCAAATGAAACTATAGAGAATTAAAGCCAAAGGTTTTTCCACTTGCATCTCCAGGGACAAATGACCTTAAAACAAATCAACCTGTGACTAGTATCTCCCTCCCAGAAAAAAAGAGCTAGTTATTACCACCTATTGGTCAGACCCCAGGCAATTCTAAATTTAAACCCAATGAGCTTTGCAGGGTAATGAGTGAATTGTCACCCGAAAGAAACTAATATGGACCCAAATATGTCACACAGCTAATACAGGCTTTGTTTCCAATCTCATCATGAACAACTCCTTTTTTCCTGGATCTCTATGTGCCCCTACTGGATTTTACTTCCTTGCAGCCAGGTCAACTCATCTTGTTTTCCTCAGACTAAATCCTCATGCAGTTTAGGAATAGTATGCAAAGATTTATCTGTATACGGAAATCCTGACTCTAAGTCACCAATGCTAGAAATTCCAACTCAGGCAAGAGCTCCAAAACAAGGTCACCCTTGATTATTCAGGCACTACCTTGGAGAATTCCTGACTCATTGTTCATGTGAATACAGCAGTATTTCCAGTGATGGGAAATAAAAATACTATAAGAGACCTATCACTGCCTCTGGAAGAAGTTTATCAATGATAGCATCTCTTCCCTTGATGAAAGATGTGCAGCTCTGCCTCAGCTCAGTGGCACAAGTAGTCATGGCCAATTGTATAAACTTTTTTAAGCCTCACCTGAAGATAGGTTTATTGATTCAAGAGAGAGAAACATTGATGTGAGAGAGAAACATCTATAAGTTGCCCCCCGTACACACCCCCACCAGAGATCAAACCCAAAACCTAGGTATGTGCCCTGACCAGGGACTGAACCCACAACCTTTTGGTAAATAGGATGACACTACAGCCAACTGAACTACCCAGCCAGGGTACATAAACTTCTTATTGACTAATTGTGGTAGCGTCTGGGCCATTGCTATTACATCTCACTGTATGTGGATCCAGGCATGGTAGGACAGGCTCTGTATCACCTTAAAAAACACTTGGCAATGCTTCTGCACAACTGTTGTCTCATCAGATAAGTGCCATGATGATGCAACATGAAAGATCCATAAGATCACCTGGGCTGGTTACTCAGTTGGTTGGAGCATTGTCCTGTACACAAAAAATGTGGATTCAATCCCTGGTAAGGGCACATACCTAGGTTGCTAGTTCGATTCCCAGCCAGGGTGCATACCGGAGGTAATTCAATGATGTTTCTCTCTCTCTGTCCCCCTTCCGCTCTAAAATCAATAAAAACATATCCTTGGGTAAAGATGAAGAAAAATCCAAAAGATGTCATGATATTGTTTACTCTGGTACAACAAAACAATCTCTGAGTGGCGAAGATCTGGATCTCTGAATTGGTCAGCCTCTCTCAAGCAAGAGAATGGCCAAAAGTGGGGACTGAGAGACTTATTATGCCAGTGGACAATGGATACCCCACATATGACAATGAACTCTGACCCATACCTTTCCAGGAACCAGTCTGAAAACCAAACCATGGCCTCTGCTGCTGTCAGCTCACAACAGCCACAACTTGGTCAATGACTGCTGGTTCTCATACTTGCCAGCCTCCCCGCAACTTCCAACCTAGGACCAACCATCGAAGCCAAATATGCTCCCAAACCAATCACATAAGATGTCCTGCTCCCTCCAGCTTTCTCATGCCAACAACCTGAATCAGGGTATACCTGAAACTTTCTTTTGGTTTTTTCTCATTCTAAGGCTTTATTACTCCCTGCATGCCTTTGGTTCTCTGCCAAAAGCAGGTGATAGTGGCTGATCCTTTGTTATATCAAGTTCAGAATAAATAGCCTCTTTGTTCTCATTTAGGAGTCTTCATTTATTTCCACAAGTGCAAAGTCCTTCATCTAACAGAAGAGAAGACTAAGACGCAGAGAATATCATGTATGGGGCCTCACTCCCAAATGGCTTTGGAGTATTTGGGTCTTGAGGCACAGATTTCTGATCATATGTTAACACTGATCCTCCATTTCTTTTTCAGTAGTATAATCTCAAAATTTTAGCTGGGCTCATAGCTGACCAGGAAAAGGACTTCAATTTCCAGACTCCCTTGGGTCTATGTCTAAGTTCTTGCCAGTGGTCTGTAAGCAGAAGTGGTATATTGCAGTTATCTGTTAAGGAATGTATAAGGTACAGTGTCAACATTTGCGACTTACGTGAATAACAACTGAAGAAACATTTTCACATTAATTTCTGCGTGTGCTTGTGTAATAAAGAACTCAGCAGGCCTTTGTCCAGGTTCCTGGAGGTAACTTCTAAATCCTTAGAATTTTCTGGGAGATATTCATATTGGGCCCCTGGGACCACACCTCACAGTTTATGCTAATGAGGTGACTCAGGATGGGGACTTACCATGCAAGAAAGACCAACCAAGAAATGAGAGGGCTAGGACTTTGGGCTGTGTACTATCAACCCCGCATCCAAGGAGGGGAGGGGCACTGGAAATTGAGTTAAACTGTGTGGTCAATTAATCATTCCAAGGTAAGGAAATGCCAACATAAACTCTGGACAAGGCTCTGGTGAGCTTCCCTGGTCGGTGGTACTCTGCACATTGTTACATATCTATATGCCATCCGGGTGATGTGTCGCTGGGGGAAACAGAAGCCTCACATTTGGAATAATTCCAGATCTCACCTAATGTGTCTCCTCAGGCTGGTTTGATTTGTATCTTTTTGCTGTAATAAAATTATAATATGGTCCTTTCCTGAGTTCTGAGAATTGTTCTACAGAATTACAGAACCTGAAAAAGTAATGGGAACTCCCAAATTTGTAGCTAGCTGGTCAGAAGTTCACCTAGGGACCCCCAAATTTGTGGCTGGGATCTGAAGCAGAAGCAGTCTTGTCTGGTTCTGCATCCCTAAACCATGAAGTCTGGCCTGACCCTGGGTCATTAGTATGAGAAGTCACGGTAGCACTACAAAAGAAAATAGCAGTGAACTTTCACGTACACACATACCAGTCCACTCCCAAAAGATGGAACAGTGGTAATCTATATTTGAATTTGAAAAATAATTACAGGAAGCAACATTATATTTTTCTAAGAAAATATTTAGTTGGTGGTCTTCTAGAAGGAAAGCTTTTCATCTAGCATAAAAGTTGAAGTCAATCAGAAGCACAGAGAAAACTTGGGCAATGGTTCAAATCAACACATGGTTAGTAAGCACACAGTCTGTGCTCCTTTCTGAGAAGAAGAATGAGAAGTGACCTGCAGCAGCTATTAGTGATGCTCAGGAGAGAAGTGGCAAGATGATACACAACAAATGATTTAAATTAATAGATCAAGACAGTGATAAGAACTATCTCAAGTCCACAAACCTCTTACTTTTAAAACCGTATGCAAACACCAAATGCTTTTTCAATTGCAAATGATTAAGATATGGCTTCACATCAGGGTTCAAAAAGACTTCTTCCCTGAGGAGGGGGTATATGAATAGGTTCTGACTTATTGGGCTTTAGATAAGTGTGGAGGCACCTCTGAGGTAATGGCAACCAAGCTCCTTTGTCTGCAATAGGGGTTCTTGTCAGGAGCAGCAGGATGTTAGGACAGACTGAAGTGGGTGTTAAATGCCAAACTGAGGGGTGAGGATTTATCCTGTAGGCAGTATGAAACATAATGTGGGACAAAAGATGAGCTCTGGCTGAAGGCTCCCCACACTCACTGCACTTGTAGGGCTTTTCCCCAGTGTGAATCCTCTTATGTTTGTTAAGGGATGAAATACAAGCAAAGACTCTCCCACATTCACTGCACTCATGGGGCTTTTCTCCAGTGTGACATCACTGATGGTGCCTAAGTTCTGACTGGAAGTAGAAGGACTTCCTGCATTCATTACATGTACAGGATTTCTTCCCTGGATGGGTTCTCTGAGAGTTATTTCTCCCTGAAATCTGTATCATATGTATAGGATCCTCCTCTGGTTAGTAATATCACATTGGTTAACAAGGACTGATCTTAAGCCTAAACCTCTCCCCAGTTCACTCCATTTATGATTTCCCCTAAGGGTAGTAGCAGATTTGTGAGTGAGTGATGTTTCTGTCAGAAGTCTCTCCCATTTTTCTGGATGTATCTCTAATTGGTCATCACAGTCACAGGCTGCTTTCAGTTTGGAGGACCAGACTTCATTCCTACTGTGTTCTTCCACTGATGCTATCTGGAATAATTCTTTGGAACTTCCTCAAGTTGGCATTGATTCCTTGGTTTTAGGCCTTCTCTCCCAGTCTAGGGGCGGGGGGGGGGGGGGGGACACATTCTAGGCAGAGAGAGACAACCTGTTCTCTGTGCCAAGAGAAAGTGAAGTCCTAGAATGGAGGTAGGATAACTAACCTTTAAAATAGTATCTAAAAAAGAGATGTATAGTTTCTTCCAAGAATAGTGTATGTCTGCGCAAGCTTTGGAGGTGTCAAGCAAAAGAAATAAGCAGATGATTGGAGATTAGGAAAACCTGAGAAAACAGTGTTTGGATTCTAGTACATGAGGTAAGTCCAAAGACTGTAAAGATGAGAGTAGGGGAGGAAGGTGCCTGCCCAAGTCTTCCTTCAACACCACAGTTCACACTGTACATTTTTATATGCACATACATATAATATGTGCTGTATTATTATGTATAATGTGGTAGAGGCAGAATACTTCTCCCCAAAGATGTCCATGCCCTGATCCCAAAAACCTATGTTAACTTACATGGAAAAAGGTACTTTGAAGATGTGATTAAGGGCACAGACCTTGAGATGGAAGATAATCATGGATCATTCAAGTAGGCCCAATTTAATCACATGAGTCCTTAAAATGAGAGAAAACTTCCTAGCTTAGTCAGAGAGATGTGGTGTGAGAAGGACTCTACCCACCAACCAGCCAGAGAAGTGATTATGGCTGACAATAACAGAAGCATGGAGGTGGGAAGGCCAGCATAGTATGCACTTCATAGTATGAAGTCAACACTTCTCAAACTTCAACATGCATGTGGATTCCTGAGGGTCCTGTGAGAGATACACTAGCTCAGTGGCTGAGAGAAGGGCCCGAGAGGCTGCATTTCTAAAGAGATTCCTAGAGATGCATTTTATTTATTTATTTAGTTTTAGTTGTTGTTCAAGTAGTTTTCTGCCTTTTACTCCCATCCCAGCCCACCCCACAGCCCTCCCCACCTCCCTCCCATTTCCATGCCCCTAGTTCTTATCCATGTGTCCTTTATACTTGTTCCTGTAAACCCTTCCCCTTTTCCCCTGATCTTCCCTCCCCTCTCCCCTCTGGTGACTGTCAGTCTGTTCTCAGTTTCAGTGTCTTTGCTTATATTTTGCTTGTTTGTTTGTTTGTTTTGTTGATTAGGTTCCTGTTAAAGGTGAGATCATATGGTATTTGTCTTTCACTGCCTGGCCTATTTCACTTAGCTTAATGCTTTCCAGTTCCATCCATGCTGTCGCAAAGGGTAGGAGCTCCTTCTTTCTTTCTGCTGCATAGAATTCCATTGTATAAATGTACCATAGTTTTTTGATCCACTCATTTACTAATGGGCACCTAGGTTGCTTCCAGCACTTGGCTATTGTAAATTGTGCTGCTATGAACATGGGGGTACATAGGTTCTTTTGGATTGGTGTTTCAGGGTTCTTAGGATATAATCCTAGCAGTGGAATTGCTGGATCAAAAGGCAGAGCCATTTTTAGTTTTCTGAGAAAATTCCATACTATTTTCCATAGTGGTTGTACCAGTCTGCAGTCCCACCAACAGTGTGCTAGGGTTTCCTTTTCTCCACAACCTCTCCGACACTTGTTGTTTGTTGATTTGTTTATGATGGCCATTCTGACTGGTGTGAAGTGGTATCTCATTGTGGTTTTAATTTACATCTCTCTGATAGCTAGTGCTACTGGGCATCTCTTCATGTGTCTCTGGATCCTCTGTATGTCCTCCTTGGAGAAGTGTCTGTTCAAGTCCTTTGCCCATTTTTTAATTGGGTTGTTTGTCTTCTTAGAGTGGAGTTGTGTGAGTTCTTTATATATTTTGGAGATTAAACCCTTGTCTGAGGTATCATTGGCAAATATGTTTTCCCATATGGTTGGTTCTCTTTTTATTTTAATACTGTTTTCTTTAACCATGCAGAAGCTTTCTATTTCGATGAGATCCCATTTGTTTATTCTTTCGTTTATATCCCTTGCTCTAGGGGACATATCAGTGAAAATGTTGCTGCGAGAGATGCATTTCTAAAGAGTTTTCTGGGCATAAGGAGAAAACAGGAAGTGAGATTTCCAAAGATTGGTGCCATCCTGCCATGTGCCAGTTTTGTGACCTTGACCATGTGTGCTGAAGAATAAAAAATCAAATAAAAAGGCCAATTTGGTGAAGGACAGGAGATGGTAAACATTGAAAAGGAATGGCTTAGGACTTCCAGTCAAGGTGGTGGCACAGGTAAACACAGCTCACCTCCTCACACAACCACATCAAAATTACAACTAAAATATAGCACAACCATCACTCAGAACAGTCAGAAATCGAGATGAATGGAAGTCTGACAACTATGAAATAAAGAAACTAAATCCATCCAGACTAGTAGGAGGGGCAGAAACACAGAACAAGTTTGTTCCAAATCCTTGTGTGGTGAATAGAAATTCAGGAGGGATATCTTGAGAGAGAGGAGTCCCAGCCCCACACCAGGACCCCAGCCCAGGGTTTCAGTGCCAGGAAGATAAGTTCCCATAACTTCTGGCTGCAAAAACCAGCAGGGATTGAGTTGGTAGAAGAAACTTCTGGAGTCTGAAATAGTTCCTCTTAAAAAACCCACACACAGACTTACTCAGACTCATTCCATCTGAGCTCCAGCACTGGGGTAGCAGCTTGAAAAGTACCAGTGGCATACAAGGAGGAACTGAAATGCCTGGCACCAAGGCAAGAGCTGGGAGACTGCTTTCTCCTACACAGGTGGGCAGAGGCAATTTTTCCTTTTCTGAACCTTGCCCCAACAGTGCCAGAAAGCCAGCAGGTGGGTGCCATATCTGAGATTCCGTTTACCTGGCTAACACTGTTTGACCTGCCCTGGAGATTTCCTGAGACTCTGTCCCACCCAACTTATGGGCCCAGCCAAACTATTCACAGTGATTTCTCCATATAAATGGTTGGTCTTGGCTCATGCTTCACAATTTCCTGACTCTTCTCAAACAAACAACAGCTGGCTTCAGTCAGCCTCCAGCCCCCAGCTCCCATACCTCTTGCTAAGTGGCCATAGGCCCAGCACTAACCAGCCTAGATTCACAGGTTGGCTTCACCTGGGAATCTCCAAGCCCAGCACAGGTAGCAGCCATCTCAGATTGCTCTATAGCTCAGGCAGGGTGGCCCTGGGTTAAACAAAGATGGGGGCTGACCTTGGCCTTCACCATTCAAGACATCCCTGAACCTGCACACCTAGTGGACAGCTACAGACTATGTCAGAACACCAACCCTGTACAGCTGGTTCTCTAGAGAGGGCAGAGGTTGGTGGTCAGTGGTCACAGCCAGTCCTTGCAGCTGACTGGCCTGGGTAAATCCTTTCCACTGACCTGCTAACAGCAATCAAGGGCTGAATTATAAGAGGTTGCAGCTAGGGGGGCCCCCAAAGAAGGATTTGTAATAGGGTCCAGAACTCAGGGTATCCAGGAAATATTAAAAATACAGGATATCCTCACCCCCACCAGTCTGAACAGGGGGATGGAACACATGGAACAGGGCCATTGAGAGCTGTTTTGCACAGCAACAGTTTTGCAAATAACCTCTAGAATAGTCATTTTAATCTATAACCTTTGACCGGTTTCATGGATATGTTAAATAGCTGTGGCCTTGCTTTGAGCCAGGGAGATGGGAGTGACTTCCACCCAGGATATAACTGGGAGGCAACTCCCCCTGGTTACAGTGCCTGTGTAAGAGCTTGGAGATGATTAGCTCCATGCCACAGGGCCATGTCTAACCAGACTTAATATGGCAGGCCAGAAAAGCTGGAAAAATATGGGAATGCTGGCAGGTGTAGACGATTGTGGGAGGAGTCAGAAATGGGGCTGCAGAGAAAGATTGGCACTGGGATTTAAACCCAGGTGTGGCAGCTATGACAAACTGAATGGAAGAACCACACAGCTTTGGGTCTCCCTTTGCCACACAGCTTAGGAAGCCGGAAAGCAAGATGTAGCAGTGATGCAGAGCTCTCTCTTAGCAGCTTGGAAGAATGCAGGAGAGACACTGTGGGAAGGAAAGGGGTGAAAGGACTCTTGCTGGTGGGCCATGAGAAGGTCCCATGTGGTTCTGGATTAAGAATTGGAGATCTCAGTGACATAGCTGATGGTGCTGGGAACCAAGGGAGGCTTACCAGCCAAGCACGGATTACTGAAAAGAACTGGGAATTACCTGAGCCACAGACCTCTATTTCTTTTCCTGAGATATGGTACCCTGGACCAGGCAAAGCGGGGAAGGAAGGGCTGTGTGTGTTTGCAAATGTTTTAAGGGACTTTGGGGTTTTAATGAAGACATTAAGTCATTACTCTTAAGTCTGTATAACTTTTGAATAAATAATTCCTTTCCTTTTCAGTAATCTCTGACATTGAGAGCTATAATTCCCTGGCAGAGGGCAAGGTGAACCTAGTACAGTGGAACCCCAGGCGAAGGGAGGGTCCATTTGGTATCATTGTGTGACCCCTTCTCTGGTGACCAATCAAGGAAAATCATGGGAGACCACATGTGCAGTAGCTTTAAAGTAATACAACTACTTGTACATGTGAAATAAAAGCGTGCCAAAACTAGCCAGGAAGGATCTGCCCTATAAGAATAGAATCCCTCCAGCCCATGAGGTCAATCTCTGCTTGGACTTGGCCTGCTCCCATGTTCTCTGCTATAAACTCTGTGTGTTCAGTTCAATTCTTTGTCCCAATCACCAAGAACCTGGTTACCTGTGCCCACATATGACACAACCACAAGAGGAGTGTGTACTCATCCTACACAAAGGGTGTATGTTTAGTACCAGCTTGGGTGATAGGGGAGGCTGTGCAACTGGACCCTACAGGATACCTACTACATTAGGCCATGCTACTACACCAGAGAGTCATAGAAGCTCTACCTAATACTTCTCTAATAACACACACAGGGAGGCTGCCAAAATGAGGAGACAAAGAATCATAGCCCAAATGAAAGAACAGGTCCAAACTCCAGAAAAAGAACTAAACAAAATGGTGATAAGCAGTCTATCAGATGCGGAGTTCAAAATACTGGTTATGAGGATGCTTAAGAAACTTAATGAGGACCTCAACAGCATGAAAAGATCCAGTCAGAAACAAAGGATACACTAATTGAATTAAAGAACAATTTACAGGGGCATAACAGTAGTGTGGATGAAGCTGAGAACCAAATCAATGATCTGGAGCATAAGGAAGCAAAAAACAACCAATCGGAACAGCAAGAAGAAAAAAGAATCCAAAAATAAATGAGGATAGTGTAAGCCAAGGGTGTCCAAACTTTTGACATCTCTGCGCCACACTGAAAGAAGAATAATTATCTTGGGCAACGTAATTGAACACATTGCAATGTGTAATTACAAAAAAACTCATAATGCTTTACATAAATTTATGACTCTTTGTTGGGCCACATTCACAGCCATCCTGGGCTGCATGCCACCTACCAGCCACAGGTTGGACACCCCTGGTGCAAGCAGCCTCTGGGACACCTTCAAGAGGTCCAACATTTGTATCATAGGGGTGCCAAAAGGAGATGAGAAGGCAGAAGAGATTGGGAACCTGTTTGAAAAAAATAATGAAAGAAAACTTCCCTAATTTGGTGAATTAGGGAAGGAAATAGACATGCAAGTCCAGGAAGCACAGAGAGTCCCAAACAAGATGGATGAAAAGAGGCCCACTCCAAGACACATCATAATTAAAATGTCAAAGGTTAAAGATAAAGAGAGAATCTTAAAAGCAGCAAGAGGAAAGAAGTTAATTACAGGGGAGTTCCTATAAGACTGTCAGCTGATTTCTCAAAAGAAACTTGGCAGGCTAGAAGGGACTGGCAAGAAACATTCAAAGTCATGAAAAGAGGGACCTACAGCTAAGATTGCTCTACCCAGCAAAGCCACCATTTAGAATTGAAGGGCCAATGAAGAGCTTCCCAGACAAGAAAAAGCTAAGGAGTTCATCATCACCAAACCATTATTTTATGAAATATTAAAGGTACTTAAAGAGAAGCTCAAAGCTATGAACAATAAAATGCCAAAAAATACATATCTATCCGCAATTGAATCTAAAAAAACAAACTAAGCAAACAAGAAAAACAGACGCAGAATCATGGATACAGAAAGCTTTTTGATGGTTGCCAGATGGGAGGTGGGTATAGGAGAATGGGCAAAGACATGAGGGGATTAAGAAGTACAAATAGGTAGTCACAGAATAGCCATGGGGATGTAAAGTACAGTAGGAAATGGAGTAGCCAAAGAACTTAGATGCATGAACCATGGACATGAACAATGGTGTGGGGATTGTCTAAGGGAGAGGGGAGTGCTGGGAGGTGGGAGGGCCAAGGGGGGGAGGAATTAAGACAACTGCAATAGCATAATCAATAAAATATAATGAAAAGAAGAGACAGAATGGCTTAAAATCTCCAGGGTCACCTGGACTACCCTGACTCTAACACTAATGGGGGAGGAGGTGGTCACAGGAGGTGCCCACCTTTACATAGCTGAGCTAGAACAGCTGGAAAATGTATAACTTAAAGAAGTGATAAAGGAAGTGGGTGGCAAGGCTTCAAATGGCCCTGCTGCCCTCTACTCCTGGCCAAGAACCACTCTCCCAGGTGTGTTTACCCTCTGCTGTCCTCCCCTCTTTCCTCTGGCTGTTGGGAACAGCCTCCTGGTGGCCTTCCCCTCCACCTCCACCATGGTCTCTGGATCCTGGGCCTGGAAGGTTAATTGTGGCAGCAGTGAGGATGGCTGCAGACTCGGTCCTTCTTGGGGATCCCTGGCCTCTTTCTAGGGTCCTCCTTCTCCTAGGCCAGGTACTAACTTCCCAGGAAGGCTTCTGGGCCTCTGCACCCTGGAGAGTCAAACCTGATGCTGTGGAGTCGGTCCACCGCTGGGGCTAAAGGGCAGTGTCCCTTCACTATGTCCAAGTCTGTCCTCCCCAAGGTTCCAGGAGCAGGGAACAAGCTGAGTGACACCGGGTACTCCCACTCAGGGAGGAGACGACCATTCCATCACAAGGCCCAGAACAGGGCTGACACACCCGGACAGACGGACAGATGCTGCTGTCTCGCATGAGGCACATGCGTCCTGATCCCTGGAGCTGCTGGTAGTGGAAGAGGGGAAACAAGCTCAGGAACCCAGCTTGCACACAGACCGAGCCACAGGGGTGACCACACCATGATCAGGTACCCAAACCCATGACCTCAGCACCCAATGTGCCTAGGAGACCTGGACAACGACAGGACTCCAGGGAGGGCCTTGCAAGGACACAGACCACTCTGTCCCCAGGTCCAGGCCTCCACGGTCCCTGCAGGAGGCAGACCAAGGGGCACTCCCAATCCCGTCACCAGCTCAGCCCAGAGCATGTAGCAGGCCTGCCTGCCGGGTGTAGCTGAACCCACAAAGAACAAACGCTGCCTTGGCCCCACCTGCCAAGACCCATCCTGTGCCTGCACGTGGCATCTGGAGTGGCCTATCTCAACAGTAACCTGCTTGGGGGTTTCACCCTGTTCCTTCCCAGGGCTGGAAACTGGGAGCAATTTTCATCCTGGGCCCATAGCCTGGTTTGGGGCTGTGCAACCGAGGTCACTGAAAATATGTTAAAAAGAAAAGCCTGAGACCTACTCTGAATCTGCCAGGTATGGATTTCCAGGAGGCGGGCAGCTTCCTGGGAACCATGGCTGGCACAGGAGTTTTCAGTCTCTTCATTGCTCTGGAACCAAAAAGGTGAGGGGATGAGCAAATGAGGACAGATCTTTATCTCACTGATGGCTCAACATGACTAGATAGACTTGGAACTGCTTCATATGAACTTGAGGGGCACTGCCTGTCCCTGAAACCTTTCCTTTCAACATTGGCCAGTTAGTGTCTGAAATTTCCCACTTTTATTGAGGAATCAAAAAGACAGATCTTGATCCAGAGGCTCATCTTACCTAGGAGAGTTAATCAATAGCTTCACAGAGATGTCCCCTTGTTACAGAGCACACACACAAAGGGCCAAGGGGGTTATGATATACTATTACCGAAAGGACCTCCGACTAGGTTCAACTGTCCGTTGCCATAGGAAAGACATCTCTCAATGCCAGAGATTTGTGAAAAGGAAAGGAAATGTTTCTTTAAAGCTATACAGACTTAAAGTAGTGACCTAACGTCTTCATTAAAATATCAAAGTCCTTTTGGATACACACAGATGCCCACAGTGCTTCCTTCTCCCCCTGCCCTAATTTGGGGTACCGTAACTCCGGAAAAGAAGCAAACGTCCATGATTCAGGCTCCCGGTACCATCAGCTGTGTTGCCGTCCAGGCAGATTCTCTAACCCAAAGCCATGCAGCACCTTCTCATGACCTACTGCCAAGAGTTCTTTCACCCTTCTTTCAGGCAAAGTCTCTCCTGATTCCTAAGCCACCTAGCCAAGGAGTGCACCCCAACGCCATGGGGTCCTCTTCTACCAAAGCTGCAGGGGTCTGCACTCTGGCAAAACCACATGGATCTCTCTCCAATGGCTGTTGTGTCTGGGTTTAAATCCCCACGACAATCTTCCTCTGTACCCCCATTTCCAACTCCTACAATCAATTACACCTGCCAGCATTCCTGTATTATTCCAAGTTTACTGGGCTGCCATCGTGAGTCTGGGCAGGTGTGGCCCCATGTCATGGAGCCAATATTCTCCAAGCTCTCATGCAGGCACCATAACCTGGGGGACCTGCCCCCTAGTTACATCTTGGTGGGGGGAGTCCCTTTTCATCCCCCATGCTCAGAGCATGGCCACAGCCATTGAACATATCTATGCAACCAGTTAAAGGTTATAAGTATGTTAAATGACCATGCCATGGATTAGCTACAAAGCTGTGGCTGTACAAAACAGCTCTGCATGTTCCTGCTCCATGTGTCCCTTCCCCCAACTCACACCTGTTGGGGGGAAGGGGTGAGGACATCTTATATGTCTTTCTAATATTTCCTAGACACCTTGAGCTCTGGACCCCATTCCAAATCCCTGTTTGGGACCCCCCTCTTGGCTGCACCCTGTATCAGCCTCCCCCACTCAGAACGCTCTGGTGTGCCACTGAATGCCAAGTGCTGTTGAGGGAGCTTTAGTCTCCAGTAGCCTGATGTTTACCCATTATCCCCAACATCCCCTTTTGCTGCTTCTTTGTAGTCAAACAGTTCTCCCATGAGAACATGAATGGGCCTTAAGGGCTTTCTGCTGGGTAAAAAGTCACTCTCTGCCTGGCTTGGGCAGCACACATACTAAAATTATAAAGATACAGGGAATATTAGCATGGCCTTTGCCAAGGATAACATGCAAATTCATGAAGTATTCTATATTTTTAAACAAACCCAGATCTTGCTTTGTCATTAAAAAGATTTCAGATGCTGAAAGAAAAAGTCACTCTCTAAAGGTTACATCCTGTATAATCCTGTTTATATGACATTCTGGAAAAAATTAAGTATTGAAGGACAAGTGGTCACACGGAGTCACCACAATGCCTTGCTTATGATAGGCAATTTAGGTTTTTGCGAGTGTAAGGGTAGACTTGTTCGTGAAGTAGGATTTTACCATATTTTTTTGTGTGATCAGCAGTCCTCCCTGAAGCTCTAGCAGCTCATTGGTTCTTATCTTTAGCTACTCATAAGATCACCTGTAGACCTTTTCCAACGCCCACTCCTCAGAGTGGGCTACAGGCACCAGTGTGTTACATCTACAGCTCTTCAGGTGATTCCTGAGCAACACAGGTTAAGAATCCCTGCGATGTCTCTAACCCGGGCTCTTCCGGGCTGGTGTGCGCTCCAGCTGTTGATCAGTCGGGCGGCTCCCTAGTTAAACACAAATGTCCTCGGCTCTTTTCTGCCGCAAAAATGTTCGCATACCCTGCCTCAGGCCCAGCCCGTCCTCAGAACAAAATTATGCATCTCACTGGACCAAATTTCAGAACCAAGTTAGACAAACTAAAGCAGAAACAAATCCCTTCCAAGTGCCAAAAGACTCGATATTGTTCTCAGTCTCCCCGGGCGGTGAAAACCACAAGTAGGAATGGCCCCAAGGATGGGAAAGACACATTTCCCACCGGAGGACATAAGGAATGTGACATCACCCGTGGTCAGTACTTCCAGGGTGACCGTAAGCTTAGACATCCACACCGGTTCCCTCTCCCCGCAGCCACTACATCGTAGCCACTTCCCACTACCTCCAACGTCCACAAGTTCTCACAGGCTCGGACTAGCTGAGAGTTTCCTACGTCATATTTAAGAGCACAGGCCGCTTAGACTTCTGGGAAATACAGTCCGTGAGAAAGCCGAGCATTGATTGGGCGCGCAGGCGTCAGAGTCTGTGGCGCAGGCGCACTGCTTTCCCAACCCGAAGAGGCGCTGTCTTCCTGGTTTCTGAGCGCTGTGTATCCGAGGTGAGAGCTGCAGATTTGTGTCTTCGAGATGCGGAGTGAGCCAGCTGTCGTGAGAAGGGGACGCCGAGAATCTGGGGGGAGCTGTTTTGGGAGTAGAGCAGGGTAACTTGGCAGAACCTTCCGGTGTGTGTGCGCGCCTGCCCGGGAGCACTTGCGCGCTTGGCATGTCCCGGCTCTGAGTCTGCGGAGACAAAGTTGTCTCTCCCCGATCCCCGAGCGTGCTGGTAGAACTGAGTGACACGACCGAACTTGTGTGTGTCCGTCCGGTGGGTGCAGGCAACAGCTACTGTACGCTATATGTCATATTCCAGCTTTCAGGTGGAAGTTTGGAGCCTTACTCCTGTCAAGGAAAACTTAAGGAGACCGACCTTTCTGAGAGACAAAAAACAGTTTGTTCAAAATGGTTTGCAGACCAGGGAGACATAGCCTCCGGAGTGAACCGCAGGGAAGGTGGGGCAACGTTTTTAGAGGCAAAAACCACAAAAAGCTGACCGTTAATGGGATTGGTTGCACAGAGAAGCAAAGCCCTAAGTATACAGTATACATTTTCTGATTGGTTAAAGCAACCAGGCTTTCTAGATTCCGCAAATTCGTGGTCAGAAGGTAGAGTTAGGAGATGTGGCCAACGGTTGGAGTCATGAGACGGGCAGCAGGGGTATCACAAGACTGAGACCATTGTCTCAGTTTCCCTTAGAGCTTGTGAAACAAACTTATAAAACAGGTAATGATCGAACAGACGATATAGGGAGTGCAGTTTGTCATGTGGACTGAGTCAGAGTTCAAACTGCAGAGTTGCTTAGTCTCTCAAGCAGAACCAGAGACCAAATTGCAAAAATGACCAGATATTTGGCCACAAAGTTATGTTAAAATACTCCTCTCCTCCTGCCCCTTCTTCCTCCTGTGGGTGTTCACTAAACGTAGGTGGAACTGATACTACATCTAGCAGGCTGCCCACTCCAGTCCCTTTGTCTTTCCCAAAAACCTCCTCAAATTATTTGGCTCCCTACCTTGGGCCTCCACACAAGTGGTCATGGGTGGGGTGTGTGTTTATGGGGGTGGTTGCATAGAGGATCAGGACAAGACAAACAGGCAAGGTGGATTGTATGGGTCTGATCTAGGGACTGACAATAATAAAACTTTTAGGGGACAGTTGTACAGAGGTCACATCGAGGACTAGAGAGAGGAAAGGAGTAGTGGCAGAGAGCCAATTAGGAATGGTTAGTAGTGGTAGTCATCCTGAAGCAAGCTGTTATGGACTTCCGTTATGATGGTGTCAGTGGTAGGGAAGGATACAAATGACATTGCAAAAGAAGAGTCCAAAGGAACTGGTGACTGACAAGATTTGGGAAGAAAGAGAGTGAGGTAAGAGTGAATTGGGGGCACCTGGGAGAATACTAGAACATCTGATCGAAATGTAAAAATGGAGAGGAATTGATGTGGGGAGTTGAAGATGGGAAGATGGTTTTGAGGTGCTGGGAGAATGTTTAATTCAAAATTGCAGTCATTTAGAAATGCAAGATGAGTCTGGAAGAGGCATTGGGACTAGACTGGGAACTATCTCTGTAGAAATAGAAAATGGAGTGCTAGGTGTGAATGAACTTTCTAAGGAATAGCAAGAAGAACATTGTACAAAGACTGAGCCTTGGGCAGCATCCATGTTCCCAGAGCAACATTGGGAAAAAGAGTCACAGAGAGCTGCACTGTTAGTGGGAGGAAGAAAGTTAATGCAGTATCAGAACAGTTACAGCAACTTGAAGAAGCAGAAACTTGACAAAACAGTCAAAGCTGAAGAGAAATAAAGGTAAGGTGAAAAGGATTATTGCAACTAGAGCTCAGAAAGACATTGTTAATTTTCAAGCATGCAGATTCAGGTGTGTGAAGAGTGGCACGAGTGGAATAATGATTCAAGAATAGGTGGTGATGATGTGGAGTGGAAAGGTATATATTACTCATCCAAAAAGTTTGGTCATGAAAGGAAAACCTAAATGAGAACTGTTTTTGCTAGAGGGAGGCTATGGGATTCAGTGAAGATAGTTTCAGATAGAGGAGGATTGTATCTGTTTGAACATATGGGAAGAAGGTACAGGAGAGATGGGAGATGCTGGAAAAAGAAAAACAGTGATGTGGGGAGCTGATTCTGAACAGGTATAGTAGTGAAAAAGAAAGTAAGACACAGTTGTGGGTCACCAATGTAGAGTCCTTAAGTCCAAAACTTTTCTGTTTTGTTGACCTCGCTCCCCTGCTACCTAGAGCACTATTTTCATTGAATGGTAGGATGAATGGGTTTGTGTTGGCAGTAGAAAAGAAAATTTATTGAACGGGCTGTAAGATAAATGCTTTACATTAATTGTCTCACTATTTATAGCTACTCCATGAAGTAGACATTACATGACTGGAGGTCAACTGTTAGCATAAGTAATCAATTAGTAATGCCAGGTCTATAGATTGCTTTCTACCTCATGGTCCTTCCTCCCTTGGAACTCTTATGAAGCTCAGTATTGTAAAAGACATTGGTTTGCTAAAATTGAGTGGTAGCCATGGAGGTTTGGAATAACTACAGAGCTAGGAGAGGAACAGTAAAAGCTTTTAGGCAAGGGCTCATTTGAAGATATAGAACAAGAATTTGAAGAACATTTTCTCCAGAAACACTGTGAGATGCAGGAACGGCCCTGTGCTAAGTATTCCTTATGAGGATGGTTTAATTCCATCCTTATAAAGTCAGTAAGCTAGGTACTGTGTTACAGTTTAGTAAATTGAGGCTTTGTGAGAGGCTTAGGTAGAATTTGAACCGAGGTCTGTTTTTTTTTTTTTTTCTTCTTAAGATTGAATTTATTTATTTTTGGAGGGAGAAATTAAAGGAGAGAAACATTGATGTGAGAGAGAAACATTAATTGGTTGCCTGTTGTATGTGCCCCAACCAGGGACCAAACCCACAACCTAGGCATGTACCCTGACTGGGAAGCAAACTAGCAATCATTTGGTTTGTGGGACAGCACCCAACCAACTGAGCCACACTGGCCAGTGCTGTCTAGCACTTTTTAGCCTCTGTGCTATAATGATTTATTTCCGTGAAAAGATAGCACAGTGCCTGGCCAGTAGCAAATGCAAATGCTCAAAAAATGCTAGTTATTAATATGTTTAATGGTGTTCCATTGTATTGATGGGCTGGATCATAATCAAATCTCCTATTTAGAAATTTAGGATATTTCAGATTTTGTCTGTATTGTAAGGATTAAATGAGGTAATGCAGTTAAAGTTCTTAGAAGGTTTCCATACGTAGCTCAATAAAGGTTAGTGTTAATGATGATTAAGAAAAAGCTTTGCATATATTCTTACTTATTTCCTTAGGATAAACTAGGGGGAGAATAGCTGGGTCAAAGAATATGCATAATTCAAGGCCCTTGATACAAATTACAGTGATCTTTCTAAGATCTGATAATGACACATGCATAAATCCTTCAGTGATCCCCATTGCCAGGTGTGGAAAAGGGAGCATACAAAACTCTCCTGGATCCAGCCAGCTTCTGCCTACTTCTCCAACCTCATCCTTTCCCACAGTTATGCTTGCAGCCTAGACTTCTGCCATTCTGAAGTAGTTACAGTTGTTAATCCTTTCCATGTAGAGACCTGCCTCCTTGTTTTCAAAAACTAAGTGTTTTTCCTGCCTAGAATCTACTCCCCCAAGTCACAACTTATTTTAGATCCCATTTCTGCCCAGAAACCTGTCCTGTTCCTCCCTCCCTCCTTCCCATCTGGGTTAGGCAAGCCTCTGTCAGTTTGCTGTGTGTATCTCTTTACAGTATTTATCCATCCTACAGTGAAATTTATTTTACTTTCTTGTCCAATATGCTAGGCTACATATAAACTTTTAGAGGAAAAGGAAAATATACAGTTTGGGGGCTTGGTATCAATAGTTGGTGCTGAATATACATTGGTTGTACAAAGGAGTGAATGAAAAAACAAAGATCAGTGAATATACTCCCTTGACAGCAAGAGAGCAGTCAGTCAGCCATACCTCTTCTGCCTTCTTCCCAGGACCCCGCTCTCTCCCCATCCCAGTCATAAGTCCCAGCAATGCTTGATTTAACTATGTTTTAATTAGACTCTTGATTGTAAGAAACTGAGACATACTTAGCTGACTCAAGTAAAGACTGTAGTGATAAGGATCCACACAAAGCCTAAGACAGAGGGTTGGAGTCTCATGGAAGTCAAGAATAATAAGGCAGGTTTCTATGCAAACTGAAGCCCATAAGTGGTACTAGGGGAATGGAAGGACTTGGCTTTGGTGCTTTACCACTAATGTGACTGGGCTGCTCTTTCCCCCGACTGCAACTAATTCTACTTCCCACATAGCCATGGGTTCTGCCTTCTGGTAACTGGTTCCCCTAATCCTTGTGGCTACTCTGTCCCTCAGGGTACTCTTTTTAGCTGTCCTGATGTTTCTTAGTTCACCTTCCTGAGGAAGGATGTTATCTCTTCAAATTAGATCATATTTCAACCTGCTGGGCAGCCTGTAAAATGCCCACCTGTGGCCTATTAATTACTGGCTGTCCTTGTGCAAAGGGTTATAGATAGAGTATCTTTAAAGAGGCTTTGGTATTTACTTGACTTTTATCTATGTAGTTGTTTATAAAATTTATGTTTTTTACCCCGTAACTATCAGGGCGATATTGAATGAATTTGTAAGTATAGTATGAGCCTTAATCTGTTTTCAACTCCCAGGAACAAAACTTTGCCTCTGGAATCATGGTGAAACAAGTACCACATTGTGTTCTGACTAGCAATGTACACGCCTTTTGTGTAGTGCTGGGACAGGGTGGGCTCGCCCCTGGTCTTGCTTTACTTTCCTTCCCTTTCTGTAGGGTGTTGAGTTGAGGATGGATATATAACTCACTGGTGTATAGAGAATTCTTACTTCATGGGTCAGAAAAGTACAAATGAGACTAGTCTTTCTCATACTTACCTTCCCATCTCACACCTTTACTTTATTAGGACTCTGCTCTTATCCACACGGAGAGCACACAGAAGGGAATGGCTGCTGTGGCTCCAACTGCCAGATACCAGGTGATGTGGGCTTTTCTGTTTTTGAAATACTTTGTTAGTCTCTAGAACATAAACCCTTTTCTTTCTCTCTCCTGGAGCTTTTTGGTCAGACCCACAGGTACATGGAGGATTCCATAGGGAGTGCTTCCTTCCCCTTTGACTTGTGTTGCCCTTCAGTGATCTTTTCATGCCTTGAACATGGGCTCACTAGCCTGTCATCAAGCACATAGCCCCTGTGGCATTTGCTCTGAGTGATTTTGCCTAAAAATTATTGTATGAGTCTGATTGGAAAGTTTGGGGAACATTGGGCTGGTTTAGTTCTTCTTTGTATATCTTTTCTTTGTATATCCATGTATGGACTGAAAGCAGGCCTCATGTACTCCAGGGGGTGTTGGGTTAGATTGGGGAATGTGAGCACCTCAGTGAGGTCATAAGAGTTTTGAGAAGAGTTTGGTGGGCAGAGACATGTGCTTGCCCCATTTCCACTCAAAGGCAGAGGGTCTTGAATTCTGTACTTTGGCTTAAAACTTCTGCAGACACACTAGAGACTCACCTAGGGTTTTAGGATGGAGGATAAAGATGCAATCTTATAGAATCACAGACCTTTAGAAAAACTGAGAGGGATCCTAAAGACTTATGTAATCTACATCATTGCTTTAAGGATTTAAAAAAAAAGACGGTGGAATTTGAATAAGGTTATAGATTAGACAATAGTAAAATGTTAATACTATTTTCTTCTCTTATAACTGATTATACAAGAGAATATCCTTGTTTTTATAAAATATACACTGAAATATTAGTGAGTAGAAGGATATCACATTTGCAAGTTAGCTCTCAAGTAGTTCAGGAAGGATACAGGAGAAGAAAAGTATACTCAGAGAGACAGGAGGATAAAGCAAATGTGGAAAATGTTAACATTTGGGGAAGTTGGGTGAAGGGTCCATGGGAATTCTTTGTTTCTTTCTTACAAGTTTTCTGTAAGTCTGAAAATTAAGAGCCTTAATACTAAGAGGCTCAGCTGTGACTATAGTGGTGTGGGATTATGACCAATGGGGATTTTGCTACTTTTTCCAAGTGCATCAAAGCTCTACTTCGTCAGACTATTTTCCTTCCCCTCCCTCTACAATGTCCAGGGCTCTCATCTTTATGACAGTTTTGTCTGGTCCATGTAAAGAGAAGGGTTATGAGTAAGGGAGAATGTAATTGTGTTTCCAGGAATCAGTGACATTCATGGATGTGGCTGTGATTTTCACAGACGAAGAGTGGGGGCATCTGATCCCTATTCAGAGGGATCTCTACAAGGAGGTGATGCTGGAGAACTATGAGAGCATTGTCTCACTAGGTAAGAAGAGCTTCCCATAAGTAGCTGTACTCTGTACTGTGTTAATATGGGGTTGAAGGGCTAATAAATTGATACCTCTTCTCCCACCTGAGTTCTGAACCACTGAGAGACAAGACAGAAGAGTAGGAGGATGTGGCTTAGGTATACAGATTAGGTGTGGGCTTCCTAATCTTGAACCCTAGCATTGGACGGACTTGCTCTCATTGCTCGCTCAGCAGCCTGGCCCTGCAGCACAAAGGGCCTGGAGAAGTAGAACAGATATGTACCTGCTGCAGGGAGCTGGCTCTCCAGAGAGGGCAAACAGAAGAAGCCGAGTTATTTATGCCCGGCTCTTTCCCCAACTCATCAGTCAAGTAACTTAGCTCCATCCAGAGGGCTAAGGGTGGGTGAGGGGCTGTCTTTTTGAGGGAAAATAGCTCCTCAGAAGCAGACAAGGAGGGGAGACATGTTTTATTTTAAAAGAATGTGGTGTGGGAGTTGGAATACAAGGTTGTACCTTAGATAGGTCACTAGAAATGTGTTTGACTTTGATTATTTGTCTTAAGTGACATCTTAGATGCCCACAGAAGACACTTTGTAATTAGAGACTCTCATGACAAAGGAAAAAATTAAGAATGACTGCTGGTGTCAGATATTCATGAGAAGTAAAGCTGGGCTCCTGCAGATAATGGAACCTCTCAGGAGCTTCCAGAATAAGAGGCTGAGAGAGTGTGCAGATTTAGAGCCAGGCTTACAATAAGCATCACGTGGCAGTAAAAGGAATCACATTGCAGATTTCATTCAAGGCAGGTCAAAAAAGCAAGTGTAACACCTCCTGGATTAGCCTAAACAGGCCAAATGTGGAGAACAGAATAGTGTTCATGGAGTATTAAGGGAGACTGCTAAGCCTTTGTCATAGACTTTGGTGGGATGAAATACCGGGGAACATAGAATTCATCAGACCAGAGACAGGAAGCCCCAGGGAAGTGATGAATGTGGCCACTTTGTCAGCAGAAAATCAGCATACAACTGGATAGATGATTCTGGGGCCCAGTAAGATCATGCCTCTCTTTCCTAAGTCTGGGGACTAATACAAGGGAAATTTAGACCTCAAGACTATTTCAAGAGGATAATCTGTATAACCAAAATGGATAGGTTCACTTGTAGAAATTTGTCCCAAGGAAATAATAGGATTAGCGGCCTATGCTGTATATGCATGTTCATATTTTTTTAAATATAAAAACCAGTCTGAAATGTCTGCCAGCAGGAGATTAAATTAGATTATTCCATACAATATAGTATCAGGTAGTCATTAAAATGGTGAGATAGATCTGTGTTAATGGAAATAATTTTTAAGTTTATTCTTACATGAAAAAATCAAGTTTACAAATCAACATTATTTCATTATCCACTTTTTAACAGTTATATCTATAGGTATCTTTCAGAACTGAGATGAATAGAAATAAAAATAATACAAACTACAAAAAATTATTTTTTTTTTGATTTACACATAACCTCTAATTTTCCTACAATGAACATGACCCACTTCTTTAAGTAAAAGCATAATACTAAAGGGTAAGCAAACGAAAAATGCACTTTTATTACATGTTTTTACTCAAGATGATCTTTTTTTCATTCTTATCTTCCTTGAGCCAAGGACTGTTTCCACCCATCCTACCAGCACTAAAGACAAGAGTCCCATTCGCCTCTGGAGGAAGAATAAACACATTCATTCAAGGGAATTTTATCAACTTCTTGACCAAGTGCTACTTGTTCCTTTATCCTCTATCGAGATGTGCCTACATCTTCTGCATTACTTTTTAGTCCATATTCTTAGAATACATGGTCTGCCTTTCTGTTTTTTCTCTGTGAAAGTCCTAGTGGCTGAGTGGTTGCGTAGTTTCATCTCGTACCTGGCTTGTTTCTCCATGAGCAGGACTTCCAGTTCCTCAACCTGATGTGATTTTCCAGTTGAAGAGAGAGGATAAGCCTTGGATAGTTGATCTTCATGGATCTGATGAGAGAGGGAACATTTCTCTAGGTAACTGTATATCAGCAGGGTAGGGCAATTTATTTTGTGCTTATTTGGGGGTTTGTGGCAAGGAGTGTTGGCTATCACCTTTTTTCACATCTGCTTTAGTGTTATTGTCTCACCCACTAGCTTTCATTTTCCCTATATCTAAAGGTATTATTCATCTTTACTCACCAAATACTACTGTCAGATCTGTTATGTTGACTATTCACAATTTGAAATTCCTATTTTTCACCATCCTCTCCACTTTGCATACTCTCCAAATTATCCTGACCATGTTTCCCATAGAAATTCTTTTCTCTTCTGAGATGTCCAGCATCAGATCTATTCCCTGCCTTTTTCTTTATTCCCAAGTCTCAGTCTTTCCCTAAAGAATATGGCTATTTGTGGGAGGAAGCAATACAGTGACAATATTACTTGTCAGATTTATCATAGTACCTCTTCTTTCTGCTGTCATATTTTCTGTCACTGGAAAGTAACTGCATCTGTGTTTTCTGTCTATTCTAGACTGGGAGACTAAGCCCAAGATTCAAAGTGCTTCAGAAGAAGAAAAATCAGAAGGAATGTTGAGGGAAAAGCTTGGAAGAAAAGGTCCTCTGTGTCCTAAATTTGAAGTTCATGCACTGGGAGGTGGGTTGGAAACAGAGAAGGAAAGCCCTGCAGTGGAGACCTGCAAGAAATCTTTTTCCCTGGAGGAAAGCTTGCAACAAGGGTCAACTCCTCCCAAGAAAATTCTCACTAAAGACAGAGACCAGGAATGCAGCAGTTGTGGGAAGACCTTTTTTGACCACTCATCCCTCATCCGCCATCAGAGGACTCACACAGGAAAGAAGCCCTATGACTGTCACGAGTGTGGGAAAGCCTTTTTCAACCGTTCATCTCTAACTGTACATCAGCGAATCCACACTGGAGAGAAGCCCTTTAAATGCCGTGAGTGTGGAAAAGCCTTCAGTCACAGATGCAGTCTAAGCAGACATTTGATGTCTCATACTGGGGAGAGCCCCTACGAATGCAGCGCATGTGGGAAAGCCTTTTTTGACCGTTCATCCCTAACTGTACATCAGCGAATTCACACTGGAGAGAAGCCATTTAAATGCAGTGAGTGTGGTAAAGCTTTCTTTGACCGTTCATCCCTCACTCGACACCAGAGAATTCATACTGGAGAAAGTCCTTATGAATGTAGTCAGTGTGGGAAAGCCTTCAGCCAGAAAAGCATTCTTACTCGACACCAGCTAATTCACACTGGCAGGAAACCTTATGAATGTAATGAGTGTGGGAAAGCCTTTTATGGTGTCTCGTCACTGAATAGACATCAAAAAGCTCATGCTGGAGAGCCTCGCTACCAGTGCAGTGAGTGTGCGAAAGCATTCTTTGACCGCTCATCCCTTACGCAGCATCAGAAGATTCACACTGGAGACAAACCCTATGAATGCAGTGAATGTGGGAAAGCCTTTAGCCAGAGAAGCCGGCTCACGCGACATCAGAGGGTTCATACAGGAGAGAAACCCTTTGAATGCAGCGTTTGTGGGAAAGTGTTCAGTTCTAAATCATCAGTTATTCAGCATCAACGGCGCTATGCCAAACAAGGAATAGACTGAATTGGGTGAAAGCTTTAGTCAAAGGACCTCCATGAAATCTTAAAATAGGTCTTTCCTGTCTTAAATCCATCAATCGATCATTCTACCTATTCTAGCTCCTACTCTTCTGTCTCTGCTACCACAGTGTTTGAATAAAAACTCTACTACGTTATAGAACTGAAGTGGGATGCTGGAAATTAAGGTGCAGCTTTATAAGGAGTCAACAATTTGCAGAAGTTTCTCAGACAATAGGATAAATGTTAGGAGGTAATCCTCACATGCACCTATTAACTCAGGCCCCTGGTATCACTGCACTTTAAATAACGAGGCTACAACAGGAGGAGAAAGGCAAAATTATATCAGCAGGACTATTGTTTTCCAAATAGTTCCTTTTATAACTGTTAGTCCCTCTCTTGGAGCTTTTTTGGGCACTGATCTTTTTTTTTCTGCCCCAGTTTTTAGATCTCTTTAATATGGTTACTACTAATAGCTAGCACTTATTGAACATTTGTTATTGGTAAGCACTCAGCTAAGAGTTTTGCAAGATTATTTGATCTTTTCAACAACCCTATTAAGTAGGTACTGTTACTACCTGCATTTTACAGGTGAGCAAAATAGAGTTTAGAGAGGTTAAATAAATTGCCCAAGGTGACAGCTAGTAAAAGGTGAAGACAAGTTTACCTTCAAAATCTATTCCCTCTACCATTATGTTATAAAGTTTGTTTTGTAATTTATGTGCATGTACTATCTATTTAATTAGATTGTAAGCACTGGGAGGCATGGCCTGTGTCTTTGTAGTTCACGCAGTGCCTTGCAAATAATAGGCGCCCAATAAATATTTATCTGAATTAATGACTTTTCTTGTTACCCAGTTCTATTTAAAACATCTCTTTTATTCACATCCTTTTTCTGAATTCTCAGTTTAGCCTATACCTTTATCATCAAAGGGACTCATTGCAGTAGTTACTTTCTGATTCTAGTTCTTCCTCTTCGTCATTGAAGAGGGATATGCTAAGCTATGATGCCCTAACAAACCCCAAATAGACAAAGATGAATTTCTCATATAAAACCTGATGTGAGTCAGTCTATCTACTCCATCCTCATCATTTAGAACATGTTGCCTCCAAGGTCGTCATGGAAGAAAAAGCTGGAGGATTTTGTGAGCTATTTTTAAGAGTCATCACTTCTATCCACATTTCATAAGCCAGAACTCAGTACCCAGCACCAAGGGGTAAGGAAAGTACACCCTGACTGGTATGGCTCAGTGGGTTAAGAATCAGCCTGTCAACTGAGTCGGGCAAATGCCTGGCCTGCATGTGGGGGTGCGTGAGAGGCAACATGTCGGTGCTACCCTCTCTCTCTCCCTCCCTTCCCCACTCTCTAAAAATAAATACTTCTTTTAAAAGGCTAGCAAAGAAAACAAGCACCTCAATATTTGGTTAACATCAACAGCTTCTGTTGGTTACATGTTGCCTCTTACTTTTAGGCCACTCTTTCCAAATGACCCTTTTGTCCATCTTTGTCTTAGGACTCAACATTGTGCCTCAGTTAGTGAGTGTCCCCAGATATAAAGGTTTAGCTTGACTTGATTCCCCATTGCTGAACTTTTAAGTCTTGACTCTCCAAACTCTTTTGTTCCCTGGCCCTAGCCCAATTTTTTTGAATCAAAAGTCAGGCATCAGGCAACTTTTACTCTAGGCATCTGCTTAAGGGTGAAGCCTGGAGAGGACTTCTCCAACCTACTAACAACCCTGTGGATCTTGCCCCCCCCTTTCTTTGAGCAGATGAGTGGCAGGGAAGGCTTCATATGTGGACTTTTGAGGCAACCTGAAGAAAGACAGTACAGAATCTATTGGAATGAATAATAGGTATTTAATAAGATTAAGTAGAAGATAAAAAGGACTATTGATATCCTTTTGGCTGATGACTGTCTCTGAGAGTTCCACATCTTTTATTTACTGCCTTGTTAAATGTAAATAGAGGATCAAATATTTCCCTAAGACATTCTGGCAACATCAGCAAAATGAAACCAGAAATCAGAAATTTAACATTTTTGAGTAGAGGTAAATAAAACCAAGGGGGGACACAAATGTGATAGTTGTTTCCTTTTTAAATATGATATTCCGCAGAAGATTTTTTTAAAATGTGAAATGTTGTTCCATCTCCTGCTAAAAGTTCTGAGGAAAGGGCCATTTTATCTTTTAACTGGTATCTCACAATAGGGCATGCAGTAGTGGAGGCATTAAATTTTGCAGTTTTAGCTTCACCTAATGGCCATTAGTAGGATCCAATCTTGGAGTCAGAAACTGACCAAATTGGAAGTATGCCAGAAATCTTTTTTTTTTTTTTTAACAAGTAGACATACTTTTTAAAAGATTTTATTTTTACAGAGAGGAGAAGGTAGGGGAAAAGAGAGGGAGAGAAACATTCATGTGCTAGAGAAATGTCAATCACTTGCCTCTCACAGGCCCCACACTGGGGATCTGGCCTGCCATTCAGGTATGTGCCTTGGCAGAGAATTGACCCAGCAGCCTTTCAGTTTGCAGGACAACATTCAACCCACTGAGCCACACCAGTCAGGGCAGACATACTTTCATTTATTTTTTTATTTTCACCTGAGGACATGCTTACTGATTCAGAGAAAAGGAAAGGGAGGGAAAGAAACATTGATTGCCCCTGGCTGGTGTAGCTCAGTGGATTGAGCACAAACCTGCAAACCAAACGGTCACTGGTTTGATTCCCAGTCAGGGCACATGCCTGTGTTGCAGGCCTCATCCCTGGTGGGGGACACAGGACAGGCAACCACACATTGATGTTTCCCTCTCTTTCTCTCTTCCCCTCTCTTTAAAAATAAATAAATAAAATTTTAAAATATCAACACACCAAAACACCGATTAGTTACCTCTTTGCACCCCAGCCACGGATGGAACCCACAACCTAGGCATGAGCCCTGACCAGGAATCAAACTGATAACCTTCCAGTTTATAAGACAACACCCAACCACCTGAGCCACCCTGGCCAGGGTGAAATTAATTTTGAGGGAATTGAAATAATCTCTGGTACTTAAATAAGACCTAACTAAATTTTAAAAGAGAACTGAATACTTACCACATAAGTTAAGCACTCCACAAATCAACTCTTGCCAGGAAAGTCTGCAATACTAGAGAACTTTGAAAAGAACAGAATATGGTAGATAGAGAAAAATCCATGCACTGAATTAACAAGTACATGTCTAGTCATGAGAAATTGAGTCCCAAATATGCACTTTCTATAATTAGAAACTTCGGTAGGGAAATAAACATCAAACTTAATATTGATTTAGGACTGCAGATACCTTCACAGTTGGTTATTAGCTCTTAGTCTGCTCCACACAGAGCTTTGTGTAGCTCTGATTTCGGTTGTACTTGTTCTTCAACTTCTGAAGACCCTTAAATTCCATGACCTTTGGCTCTTCTGACCTCTGGTGGGCAAATCTGTCACCTAACTGTTCTTGTTTCTAGGGTGGTGGTTGTTTTTATCTTTGTTTTCATCTTATTAATGACTAAGACTCCTTAGCCTGGCCCTGCTATTACACTGATATCCTGCACAAGTTGCCTTCCCTTTCTCTTCATTTACTTGTAGCTCCTGGAGGTGAAAATATACCAAAAAGTTCCAAGTCCAGTTGCAACAGTCAGCTGCAGCCCTGGCAGCTGTTGGGGCGGGGGGGAGATTGGGGGAGCGGAGTGTCCGGGTTTATGAAGTCAGCCACAATGAACCAGGAGATGAGCTATGTTTAATCTCAAAAAATGCCACCAAGTCAAAGTTAACTCAGGACATAGTTCATCCATGAGTGGTCATCCTTCAGTACAAAAGCAGCATACATGAGAATGTAACTGAAATCCAGGCCACCAAATCCTATTAGACACAATGTCCTTTTTGCCCTCAACATCACATATCTGTGAAACCAAATGCAGACCCCTAACCACATCTACACTGTAGAGACAGATTAGCTTCCTCACATCTGCATCTCTGAGAGTTCCCGCTTAGTAATAAAGCAGTTATCCCAGAAAAAGCAGAGAGAGGTTAGGTACCAAGATGAGAAGAATGGGATCCTCATGTCTAGGTGTTTTTTAAAAAGCACATTAATTTTTTTGGTGCCATACTGGCACTGCAGTGGATGAAAGATGGAGAATTAACATGGCATTCTCCCCTTTCATGTTGTGAATAAGCAGGAATCTGGGACTTTAGAACAAATGGAGTGATGGAGAAGTCCAGTAGCAGAAGCCATAAAAATCAGTCCCCATGATGATCAAAGACCTGGCCTCTGCTGTAGTCCCCAGCTTGTTGAACATGCCAGAGGTATTGTGTAAGGATGTAGATTTCTTTCCATCATACATATGTATTAAACCTGTGCAAAGACTGCAGAAAGGGCAAATGACCAAATATCCTAGGATCAGCTATTCAATGTATTGAGCCATTTTATGGAACCTCATGGTAAAGTAATGTGCAATAGTTAAATTATCCATAATGAGCATTGAGTAATGCTTACCAGGGCAGAGGTTGTTAGTTGCCTAACTTGTAGCTAGTCATTCTTCTTCTTTCTTTCTTTCTTTCTTTATTTAGAGAGGGTAGGGGAGGGAGAAAGAGAAGAAAGTAAACATCGGTGTGCAAGAGATGATCAGTTGCCTCTCCCACACCCTCAAGTGGTGACCTGGCCTGCAATCCAGGCATGTGCATGGCTGGGAATTGAACTGGCGATCTATTGGTTTGCAAGTCAGTACTCAATCCACTGAGCCACACCAGCTAGGGCTCTTTTCTTTAATAATAGGAAATCTGAGTCAGTTCTGAGCAGCAGAGTGCCCTGTTTCTCAGCCTCTCTTGTAGTGAGGTATCAGGCCAATGAAATGCTGCTATGTGAACTATCAGGCCAATGACATTTTGATATATTTGGAACTTGTTGGAGAGGATTTCTGAAAAGGTACCTTAAGAGAAGGACAGCTTAAGAAACTTCCTTTTGCCCTCATTTTTTGTTCCTTTCTACCTAAAATGTGGATTTAATGGCTGCAGATGTAAATTGGGAATTGACTACATTTGAGTGGTACAGGTATCCCCCACTATCCATTGAGCTCTGGGACATTCCAACATTTATGTAGTTGGTTCTTAAATAAGCAGCTTCAGTATTACTTGGGAACTTCTTAAAAATGCAAATTCTGAACTTCTGGCAAAGATGGAGGCATAGGTAGATACATTTTGCCTCCTTGCACAACCAAAAGAAGGACAACAACAAATTTAAAAACAAAAAATAACCAGAATTTCCAGAAAAATCAAACTGTATGGAAGTCTGACAACCAAGGAGTTAAAGAAACATTCATGCAGACCAGTAGGAGGGGCAGAGATGGGCAGCCGGGGCAGAGAGGATGCGTGGCAAGGTGGTGGCTGGTGGACCAGGTGGTCCCACATTTGAGGATAAACCAGGCGGAACAACTAGGGAGTGAGACAGACCACACAACCCAGGGTTCCGGCACTGGGAAATAAAGCCTCAAAACCTCTGACTGTAAAAATCTGTGGGGATTGTGGTGGCGGGAGAAACTCCCAGCCTCACAGGAGAGTTCATTGGAGAGACCCACAGGGTCCTAGAATGTACACAAACCACCCACCTGGAAATCACCAGAAGGGCCCAATTTGCTTGTGAGTAGCAGGGGAAGTAACTGGAAACTGGCCAAGAGCCGAGCAAGTAGCATTGTTACCTCTAGGACCACTCCTCACACACACACCACAATGCAGCAGTGTGGTTTGCCCCACCTGACAAATACCTAAGGCTCTGCCCCTTACAATGTAAAAGGTGCACTGAGACCAAAAAATGTGGCCCAAATGAAAGAACATATCAAAGCTCCAAAAATAGAATGAAGTGATAAAGAGACAGCCAACCTATCAGATGCACAGTTCAAAACACTGGTAATCAGGATGCTTACAGAAATGGTTGGGTATGGTCACAAAATAGAGAAAAAAAGTGAAGGTTATGAAAAGTGAAATAAAGGACAATGTACCAGGAACCAACAGTGATGGGAAGGAAACCAGGACTCAAATCAATGATTTGGAACAGAAGGAAGAAATAAACATTCAACTGGAACAGAATGAAGAAACAAGAATTTTTTTTAAAAATGAGAGGCTTAGGAACCTCCGGGACAACTTAAACATTCCAACATCCAAATCATAGGGTTGCCAGAAGGAGAAGAGGAAGAACAAGAAATGGAAAACTTATTTGAAAATATAATGAAGGAGAACATCCCCAATCTGGCAAAGGAAATAAGAGTTCCAGGAAGTTCTGGAAGCTCAGACAGTCCCAAAGAAGTTGGATGCAAGGAAGCATACACTAAGGAACATCATAATTACATTACCCAAGATTAAAGATAAGGAGAGAATCTTAAAAGCAGAAAGAGAAAAGGAGACAGTTTACATAGGAGTTCCCATAAGACTAGCAGCTGTTTCTCAAAAGAAACCTTGCAGGCAAGAAGGGGCTGGAAAGAAGTATTCCAAGTCATGAAAAGCAAGGACCTACATCTAAGATTACTCTATCTAGCAAAGCTTTCATTTAGAATGGAAGGATGGATAAAGTACTTCCCAGATAAGGTCAAGTTAAAGGAGTTCATCATCACCAAGCACTTATTATATGACATGTTAAAGGGACTTATCTAAGAAAAAGATGATCAAAAATATGAACACTAAAATGACAGCAAACAACTATCAACAAGGAACCTAAAAAAAAAAAAAAAAAAAAAAAAAAAAAAAAAAAAAAAAAAAAAAAAAAAAAAAAAAAAAAAAAAAAAAAAAAAAAAAAAAGAAAGAAAGAAAGGAAAAGAAAAACTAACTAAGCAAACAGCTAGAACAGGAACAGAATCACAGAAATGGAGCTTACATGGAGGGTTATCAGTGTGTGTGTGGGGGGGTGGGGATGAGGGAAAAGATACAGGGAATAAGAAGCATAAATGGTAGGTACAAAATAGAGGGGTGACTAAGAATAGTATAGGAAATGGAGAAGCCCAAGAACTTATATGAACTGAGGGGGGTGGGATGCTGGTGGGAGGGGGATGCAGGGCTGAGGGGAGGAAAGAGCAGAAAAAAATAGGGCAACTATAATAGCATAATAAATAAGACATATTGAAAAAAGAAATGCAAATTCTCAGGCCCCACCCCAGACATCCGGATAAGGGTGTTTTCAGCATAGTGTACAGCAAGCCTTCCAGGTGATTCTGATCATGCAACAAACAATTGGAGAACCACTGGTTTAGAGGTTGGGAAGAGGAGGAACTACTTAAGGAGACTGAGGAACGGCCAGTCAAGGAAGAAAACCAGAATGTTTCCAGGAGGGAAGAATCAATTTTATCAACTACTGTTAGTAGGGAAAGTGAGAGGACTGAGAACTGACCATAGATTTAGTACAGGGGATTTCTGTGATGGAGATGGTTAACCAAAGTTAGAAGGGTATTTCCTCATGTTCCAGACATGTCAGCTGGTGGGGACTTTCATACACACCATTTTTTAAAATAAATTGCCCATTCTTGCTGATGGAAGGGTGGGGGACTCCCTCCAGCAGTTCTCTGAGTTGGCAGGTTTGTGCATACCACATGCCCCCTCTCCTCCAGGCCTAGCCATTAGACCAAAAGCAGCCAACCTAGAAACCAGGTAGGGAGTAAGTGTGGCTATCTGTGTAGCAGAAACCCAATATAATAGGGGCTTACACAAAATACCAGTTTACATTTCTCTCACGTTAAAGCCCAAGCTCTGTTCCAGGAAACTGTCAGGGGCTCACTTCCTTCTGTCTTGCTGGTTCACAATTCCTTGTCCACATGCTCAAAACTACTTGTCCGTGTTCCAGGCAGCATGTAGGAACTTTCCTGTGCATTTTCAGAATCATTTTCCTTTCCTTCCCCCGGCACGAGGCAGGGCTGATGAGAAAAGTAATTTTACTCTGGAAAGCCTGAGACTTAGCTAAAAGTGGGGACTTTAATTATAGAGAAAGAACAAACCAACACTGTCTTGTACCGAAACACGGACAGTCTGGCTGATTTGATTTTCTTTCTTGGAATGTGAAATGGATGGAAAATTGGTTACTTCACAACGGGGAGATAAACAAATCCACGCACCCACCCTCGGCCAGCAGCTCCTAGAGCTCGTGGGGAGTCTGGAGGACTTTCACATTCCAGTCTCCCTGAAGTCGGCGGGACTATTGGGGACCCGGCTTTTTCTGGGTTGAGGTAATTCCGGGGCTGAGATCCCACTTTTCCTTGTTCCAAGGTGCAGCCTGGAACGAACATCCCGGGGAGGCGCAGTTGAGGGGACGCAGTACAGGCGCCTCCCCTCCCAGCGGAGGAGGGAATCCTGCGGCCGCGGGCCACCCCCCCCCCCACGGGGTCCAGTGGCAGGGAATGCAGGTTCCATGCGAGGCGCGGTTTCGCGCGGCCGAGGGCATCTTTAGGGGCCAGAGCCCAGAGACAGCCTCGAAAAGGAGGTGACCCATCGAGCACCCACAAGACGCTTTCTGAGGGGCCGAGCGCTCGCCCAGGTCTGGTTTCAGCGCAGGAGGGCACTGGAGACTCAGCCCAAATTGCGGAAGGTTGCCTGACAGGAGAGCCGCGACAGCCTGTGGGAGCCGGCCTCCGGTGACGCGCCTCGCGGCGCGGAAGGTTCTGGGAGTAGTAGTTCGACCTTGTTTTCGGCCGGCGTGTCTTACATCCCAGGGCTCCCAGGCGCCTCCGTCGCGGCCGGGCTTCCTCCGTGTTTCGCGTGAGGTCCAGCCCTGGGTCGCGGAGGGCTGAGTGCGGGCGCTTCTAAGTCTGAGTGGCTGCAGGGAGGGCGGCACGGAGGCCCCCTGGGTGGGTGCCAGGAGATCCGGCGAGGGTCGCGCGTGTCCCCAGGCCTCTCTGGGTGGACAGAACAGTGGACCCCTCGTCCCGCGGCTGGCTCTCCTGCCTGGCCACGGGGGGGAGTCGCCATTGAGCCCGGGGACAGAGGTGAGAATTTCGGAGAAAGCTGCGCGAAGCCTGCAGGAGAGATGAAAGGAAAAAGGCTGCCCTCTGTCTGGGGCCGGCTTAGGCATGGGAAGCATAAGTCTTCTCTGGAGAGTCCTTTCCTGGAGAGCCGCTACCTGCACTGCCTGCTGGCCCGTAGGATGATGCACACCTCCGTTGCCCCCAAAATCAACAGAGCTGACAGTTTGACTTTTGAGAATGACTTCCTCTTGTCCTCTCAGGAACCCCAAAAGGGAGTAATAGGAAGGAGACTATTAGACCCACTGGACAGATGGGAAAAGTGAGAATTTGAGAAGCCACGGGATTTGTTTAGAATCCTCGATGTTTCCCTGTTATACCCATCGCTTTTCTGCGAAAGCCATTATTGTATGTGAAAAACCAGTGTTCAAAAAGAATTTTGTCTTCCTTCATCCAGTGAGCCTGGTATGGAACAGGAATGAATCATTAAGTGAAACATGGACTGACACAGATTCTTTGATTATTATTTGCCACCACTCAGCAGACGACAGATAGAAATACATGTTTAATATATGTGTCCAGATTCTCCTAGCAGAGTTCTATTGGAGTTTAAGGACAGAGGAGGATAGGAGTAACCTAAGACAGCCATGGTCATGGCTACCTTGATTCCTGGATGTTGTGCGATTGTCCCTTGGTTCTCTGAGTTGATTCTTCTTAGGTGACAAATAGCTGCGTATGGCATTTTCTGCAAATTCACTGCAAGGCAAGAGTAATCATTATGGTTCCTGTCTCCCTTCTAGGGCCATTTTATGAGGGCTCAGACCTTCCCCATGCTGAAAACCCAGAAGAAAATGGTGCAACCACTCTGCTGCTGACCCCTGTATCCCAGGTGGGTCGAGATTACTTCTTTTTTTTCCTTCTGTTCTCAGAGCATGGATTTGGTTTCTTCCATTGTTAAGGAATTGCTCAGCCCTGAGTCCTAGACCACTGTGTTCACCCTGATAAACTGATGAGTGATGAACTTCGTGATAAATGTTCCTCGCTTGTGTAGAACTTTCCCTACTGACATTACTTATTCCCTACCCAATTAGTGCTTGATGCACACTTACTAGCTGTGCAGTAGTCTAATTGGCCTCATGGTGAGAGGCAAATAAAAGTCAGTTGCTCCTGTCTCATGAAGTTTACTGACGAGGTCAGATGTAGATAAGTAAAATAGTTAAACAGCAAGAAGAAATATATATATGTATATATGTGTATGTATATATATATTAAATGCAGAAATGACTGGTACAGACAATAGGACATGGAAGAGGTTTTTCATCCTCTAGAGACTGTATTTGGAGATGGGAGGAAACTGGGCTGTGGCTGGTGTGGCTCAGTGGATTGAGTGCCTACCTGCAAATATAAAGATTGCTGGTTCGATTCCTGTTCAGGGCACACGCCTGGGTTACAGGCCAGGTTCCCAATTGGGATTGTGAGAGAGACAACTGATTGATGTTTCTTTTGTACATAGAGGTTTCTCTCCTCTTTCGCCCTCCCTTCCACTCTCTCTTAGAATAAATAAAAATATAATATTAAAAAAATACTGGGATAAAAGCTGCACTTTGAAAAACAAGACAGAGTAGGGAACTGGAGAATAGAATACAGGAAAATTCCAAGAGAGAGAACAGCTTTCACACAAAAACAAAACAAAACAAAACAAAAAGCCTCCAAGCCATGAGAGACTTGGGGGTCTTCAAGGAGTATGTGTGTCACTGTGGAGTGAGTTCGAGTGTGGTGAGGGAAGCTGGGGTATGTTGTAGCCAAACAAACCACAGGAAAATCTACTCTGGGTCTTGTTCTAAAGCAAATAAGACCCCCTTAAAGTTTTTAGAGACTGAGCAAGATGAAACATGCCACAACTGATTAAAGAGAGAAAATTGGTCAAAATGCTCTAGGGTCTGGCCTAGGACACCGAGTGAATGGCAGACCCTGTGGTGTGGCACTAGAACTACTTTTTAGCCTCAGCCCTGGCCTCATAGCACACAGGTGCTGATACTTCATGTAAAATGCTGGGAGAAAATGCCAATACTGGTTCTGATGTGTGAAGATGTAGATCCCCTTCAGAGCAAAGTGGGGAGAGAAAGTTGTAGCATCTGCTAGACAGCATCTGCTTAGTCTGCCCAGGCCCCTTGCTCTAGCACATGCACACTGAGCAGTAGCTCCATAAATGAGTTTGATTGCTGAGGTTTTCTCAGGGAACTGAAGTCTGAAAGGAGCTGCCAGTTTGTCTGTATTGTGAACATTGTAAAGAAGGAAGACTATAAAATACAGTTGCCCCTTGAACAACACAGTTTGAACTGCACAGGTCCATTTATATGTCAGATTTTTTTCAGTAAGTACTGTAAATATATTTTCCTTATGATTTTGTTAATATTTTCTTTAGCTTACTTATTGTGAAAATATGGTATGTAATATTGGGTTGGCTAAAAAGTCCATTCAGTTTTTTATGTAAAATAGAAAACACATTTTTCATTTTCACCAATAACTTTATTGATTTGTATATAACAAGTATGTCAGCTATCTCCCGTTATTGGCATCTATGCCAATGAGGCCAGGGGTGCTGCTAAACATCTTCCAGTGCATAAAACAGCTCCACAGCACAGAATTATTTGGCCAAAATGTCAGTAGTACCAAGAAACTTAGCAAACCACTTTTGATGTTTGAGCAGTCACAGCACCTTCTCCATACACTGCACAAATGTTTTTTTGCGTTTCAGTTGTGTTTTTACCTTTTTTGAAATAATAAAGCATAATATGCTGAAAATGTTGCATGTTTTCTTCCATCTTCAATATTAAAATGGCTGCACAAAAACTCACCAATTTTGATGTTTTCTTTTAGTGCACACTGATATGACAGTTGTCACAATACAATCTAACAAAATTGTTTCGGACTTTTTGGCCAACCCAATACATGTAACATACAAAAAATGTGCTAATCAACTGTTTATGTTATTGGTAAGGCTTCTGGTCAAGGGTAGGCTATTAGTAATTAAGTTTTGGGGAAGTCAAAAGTTACACATGGATTTTCAACTGTGCATAGTGGGAGATTAAACCCCTGTGTTGTTCAAGGGACCAAAAACTAAAATAAAGAGAGTAGTGATTTCATACTTCCAAGTATTAGAATAATGAATTACATTATTTTGGCCAGGAGATTTCAAAGTGAGTAGTTTTTTAAACTTATTACGTGAATTGTTTTACCAGTTATTCTTGAAGGGCTATATCATAAACATTAATATACTGCATATACACGAAGTTAACCATTATATTTGTACATATGTTCAGAGGGCTGTGGCAACAGTGGTAGTTCAAAAAGGGCTTAGACTGGTTCATTTAGTAGCATCCCCTATGTTAATTGTCTTATTTAAGTTGAAGTTATATAGAAATTTTTTTACAGAATTAGAAAAATTATTAGGCATTTCTCTTATCAACAGTAAGCAACTCAGCTATAGATTCAAAGGAGCATTACCCATCCTGCTCCTTTGCCCACATTTTAATAGACAGTTAAAGTTTGTACCTATTATCTAGACCAAGGTTAGGCTAGAGTAAACATTCCTGTAATGTTTTCAACGTGTGATACACTTACTTCTTTTCCCCTCCCCACTTCTATTTCCATGCACACTTTTATAGAACACCCCATGTAAAAAGTTGTTTCTACCAATTCTTTTTTTTAAAGATTTTATTTACTTATTTTTAGAGAAAGGCAAAGGGAGGGGGAAGAGAAGGAGAGAAACATCGATGTGAGAGAGAAACATTAGTCAATTGCCTCTTGTCCAGGATGGAACCTGCATCCCAGGCATGTGCACTGACCAGGAATTGAGCCAGCGACCTTTTGCTTTGTGGGACAATGCCCAACCAACTGAGCCACATCAGGCAGGGATCTACTAATTCTTGTTCAAGTGTTCCTTCCTTTCAACTATCTCACAAAAACTTAGTGTTCCTGCTGTGTGCCAGGTACTAGGGCTGCTTCAGTGAGGAAAAACAGACCTGACTTCTGCTCTCAAGGAGCTTACCTTGAATGGGACAGAGATGTTAATCATAAAATCTCCTTAATGTGTGCATAATCCAAAAGAAGGGAAGAAACAGGGTGCTACAATCCAGAGAGTGGGGAAAGGCTTCCCTGAGGAGATAACTCCTGAGCTGAGTTCTGAAGTGTGAGTGGGATTTAAAAAGCTGAAAGGATATGCAGGGGAAGAGCATTCAGGAATAGGGAGCGGCATGTGGAAAAAGGCCAAAGGGAATACGGCACACATTTCAAGCAGCTGAAAGGTGGCTACCAATTGTACCACAGAGACCGTAGGAGGAGTAATGTATGATGGGGTCAAGGGTAGATGGTAGAGCAGGAGGGAGTCTGACCCATCCAGGGCCTCCATGAGAAATGACAAGAATACTTTGGAAACTTTTTAAATAATACTGTTTTACAAATAAATCTATTTCTGTGATGTGTGTAGCCAACACTTTAATGTTTAATATTTATTGTACTGATTTTATTCTCAAAGGAAAATTGTAGAGATAAATAGTTCATATTTCTTGAACCTCTTGTATTTTAAAACCGTACCATAAGGAAAATACTGCATTCATAATTGTATCTTCTCCACTTTCCCATGTCTAAATATGAGGGAGGACTCAAAAAATCCCAGAACTTATTTATACAAATTGTGTATTTATTCTTATGTGTTTAAGTTTCAGTCACCTTCAAAGTATTCTCCATTTGATGCAATACACCTATCAAGACATTTTTTCCACTGCTCAAAACAGTTTTTGAACTTGTTGATTTTGATGCCTTTTAGTGCTTCTGACTTTTTTCATTTTACCTCTTCCACATTGGCAAAACATTTCCCTTTGAGGACTTTTTTCACCTGGGGAAACAAAAATAAGTTGCTCAGGGGCGAGATCAGGTGAATAGGGAGGGTAGGGCATGGGGGTCATGCTATTTTTGGTCAAAAACTACTGAATACTCAGCAAGGTGTGGGCAGATGTGCTCTTAAATCACCCATCATGAAATGGGCAAATGTGATGAAAGTATCTTAAAAAATTTTTTCACTGAAGCCAAACACAGCCTTTCACAACAACACTAGCTGGTACACTGATTCAGGTGGGTTCCTAGCACACTCACCTGGAGAGGGAAGCCTGCATTACAGGGCCTGACCTCCTGAAGATAATTCTGTTTTTTGGGGGGGATGTCCCACCTTGTAGTAAGGCTCTCTATAGTTCTGTAATTTAATCTATTGATATATAAACAAACAATTTAGTATTATACCTTCAGATTTTACATCAAAGGTGCTTCCTTCCTATTTTCAGGTAATGTGTAGTCCTAATGCATGGAGGCAAGGAACTAGTCTGTGGCTGCAAATACAGCCATCTCCCCTTATCTTCAGTTTCACTTTCTGCAGTTTCAATTACCTGTAGTCAATCATGGTCCAAAAATATTAAAGGTGGAAAATTCCAGAAATAGGTAATTCATAAGTTTTAAATTGTGCACTCTTCTGAGTAGCATGATGAAATCTTGTGCTGTCCGGGATGTGAATCATCTCTTTTTCCAGAAGCACTACACTCTTTTCACTACCCACACATTAGTCACTTAGGAGCGATCTCGGTTATCAAATCAACTGTCAGAGTATAACAGTGCTCATGTTCCAGTCACCCTTAATTTACTTATTAGTGGCCCCAAAGCACAAGAGTAGTGATGGTGGCAATTCAGCTATACCAAAAACAAGCTATAAGTGCTTTTTTTAAGTGGAAAGATATGTATGTATAGGAAAAAACATACTATATAGAGGGTTTTCTACTCTGCAATTTCAGGCATCTGCTGGGGATCTTGGAACATGTCCCCCATGGATAAAGGGTGACTACTATTCACCAGAGAATGTTCATGTTGGAAGGCCTGTTAGAGGTCATTTTGTGTAACCTTCCTGTCCTTCCTGTCTTCCTTCTATGCTGTCAGTTTGAGTCCTTCCCAGAGGCCTCTGGAAGGAGGTCCCTTGGTGAGCACAAATGTGTTTGGTTTTTCAGGAGTCACTGATGATCAGGGATATGGCCGAGGCTCTCACCCAGTGGGAGCAGCTGAACCCAGCTCAGGGAGATGTGCCCAAGAAGCATAGGAACCTGGTCTTGCTGGGTAAGGATGGCTCCTTGTCCCCCTATGAATTTACTCAGTGTAGTAATTTGCTTCCTCAGTGCCTAGGAGCTCTGAGGTTCTTATATTCAAATAGTCTTAATTCTTGAAAGGCCTGAGGTAGGTAATTTTTGCCTTTCGTTTCTGGATGTAGTTTTATACTCCTGGAGTTAGAAATGGACTTCTTTTTATTATATTTGCCCAGGTAGTAGTAGACTTCCTTTCTACTCCCTGACCAAGGATATTGAGATGAAGTTCTAGTGAAAACACCTCTTAAGAAATAGGTGCTTATTCCTTTAATAGAGAGAGGTAAAACAAGTGACTCAATTGTTCTGAATTCAGATAGACCTTGTATCAACCTTTCTGCCTTTTTCCTGAGTACTGATGAGAGAGAAATCTGGAACCTACCTCTCTTTTGTACTATCTTTCCTAACGACCAAAGAGCTAACTCTGGGCTTTTTACCAGACTCCTTTTTCTTTCTCCCCGAACAGGGCTTCCATTTTCCAAGCCTGATGTAATCTCTCAGTTGGGGTGTGTGGAGAAGCTGGAGAGAGAAGCCTCAAAAGCCACTAGTCCAGGTGAGTGAGTGTTGCAAACAGGAAACTTAAGATCCAGATGGTCAGTGGGAAAAGCATCTTTGAAATGCTTGTGCAGGAGCCTTTCCAGGTTTTGCTAGATCCATGGAAAAGTTGAAGTCCCTTTCTTCCATGCCACACTTACCCTCTGTGGATGATGATCTGTTATAAATTCATAATTTTACTTTTTAAAAGGTGAATACTTTCCACTCCTTCAAATGAATTCTTTTTCGCCATAAGGTGAAATGAAATCAGCATTTTAAGGTACGTTAATAATTTTCATGGGTGCAAGACTCTAAACCAGGCTTTTTCATGTCTGTTATTTTATCTCTGTAAGATAATGTACCTTTTTGTCTGACAGCAATGACTATAAATTGATCTCTGAGTTTTCCCTTTCCTTCTCTATCTAAGCAGAGGTAGCATAGCATGTGTTAGGAGTATAACTTTAGACCCAGTCTTCCTAGGTCCAAAGCCAATTTCAGCTAGTCCCTAGCTCTGTGACCTTTAACAAGTGAATTATCCTCTCTGTGACTCAAATTCCCCAACTGTAAATGAGGATAATGATAGCACTTAACTCTTAGGGTTGTTGTGAGGATCAAATGAAAAAATCCAAGAGAAATGCTTAGAACAGTAACTGAGTATACGATAAGCAAATGATAGCTGTTGATTAAATCATGGTAACTTTTTGAAAAATGTGGATTTAACCCTGATGCTTCTGTCAGGCTGAATTACTGCAGTAGACTCAACTGATTATATTCTCTTTAGTCTAATCTTGTCTAATTGAGGCAGTGGGATCCTGCTGAATTCCCCACATTGAATTTGTTATTCTGCCAGTTCTGTATTTCTCTACTTTCTTTCAAGGCCTTTGATAGTCTATCTGCCTAACCATTTTACCTTCTCTATTCTCCAACATGAACCCTTAACACCAGACAGGCAAGTGTCTTACTGTCCTCACCAACTGTGTGTTCTCCATGCACACTTGGGGCTTTAGTTTTTCAAACTCCTTTTAGCTAGAAGCCCATTAACATTTAACCTATTTCTACCTATTTGTCCTTTAAAATCCTGGGCACTTCCCTAGTTAGGATGTGTAGTTAAGAACATTGGATCATACTGATTTATTTTATGTACCATCATGGTTGGGTTGGATATTAAAGACTATTTAAGCCTGGAAATATTTAAACATTTTTAGCAGTGAAGCTTTGCCCCCAAACTCTTGCTAGGAAGACTAGAATTTGGGGGCAGATATTCCCAGATTGGGGACCAATGTGAGCACATGGGGATTTGACCTTCCCCTCTTTACATGCTATTCATTGTTTTTTAAAAGTTGGTTTTGTTTTGCTCTTTGCAGCTTGTTGGATGTGGGACCATCAGAGATGACCAGTTGCTTCTTAGTTAGTAAGCTGTGTGATTATTTGAATTCACTGATCTTGACCACTTTGAATGCTAGATTCTAGAATATACTACTCATCTCAAGACAGTGGAACCAATAGAGAATTTTGTGTAAGAGGGATACTTTGGGAAAGTTAGTCTGTTAGTGTTGAGTGGGACATTTTGGGAAATGGGAAAAGACTGGTGGAAGGGCATCAGCTAATAATGACCATTCTTGAGGCACAGAGTGTTAAGGGTTCAAGTTGGAGAATAGAGAAGGTAAAATGGTTAGGCAGGTAGACTATCAAATGCCTTAGAAGATAGAGAAGTACAGAACTAGCAGAGTAAGAAACTCACTGTGGGAATTCTGCAGGATTCTGTTGCCTCAATTAGGCAAGATTAGACTAAAGAAAGTATAATCAGCTGGGAGACTATTGTAGTAATTCAGCCTACAAAAGAAACAGGGTCAAATCCACATCTTTCCAAGTGTGGTGGCAGCCAGTGAGTAGTCTCTGGGAAACCATCTTCCTCTGATCCCAGCCCTGTTTCCTCAGACTCTGTTTTTTTACCACCTGTACTTAGCCTTATTTTGTTATTGTTTCTCATTTCCTACCCACTGGATAGAGGAATTGTGAGTGCCTACTCACCCTCTCCCTGTTTGCAGCTACACTTCTTTGCCCAGTCATCTTTCTTTCTTTGCATTCTCTCAAGATGGCAAGGCTATTTTTGAGAGTTTTCGAGTTCATGTGTTCCCTGTAGCATTTTGTTTGTTTTATTATTTTCCTACCACAGCAATTACTTTACTGTCAGTGTAGGAAATGATACATGTACATTTTTGTTTCTGTTAGACTGGGAGACAACACCAGAAAGCAAGGAGCTAACTGCAGAGCAGAATGTTTCTGAAGAGGAGTCAAACCCTGGTGTGTTAATAGAAAGATTTCCAAAAGAAGATGACAGTGGATGTGAGGATTTGTTAGAGAGTCAGCAGGAAAACCATGAGAAACATTTAATACAAGAAATTGTCACTCAGAAGAAATCTTCTGGAGAGAGTCGTTACCAATGTGATGAATTTGGAAGAAATTTTGGTCGGAGGTCATTACTTGTTCAACAGCAAGGAAAGAGACTACGTAATTGTGATTCATTTAAAAAAAAACTAAAGCAAAGTTCAGATCTAATGAGGTGTGAGAGAATCTGTGCAGGAAAGAAACCCTGGAAGTGTAATGAATGTGAAAAAGCCTTTAGTTACTACTCAGCTTTTGTCTTGCATCAGAGAATTCATACAGGAGAAAAGCCCTATGAGTGTAATGAGTGTGGTAAAGCCTTTAGCCAGAGCATACACCTTACTCTCCACCAGAGAATTCATACTGGAGAGAAACCCTACAAATGTCATGAATGTGGAAAAGCCTTTAGTCACCGCTCAGCCCTTATTCGGCATCACATAATTCACACTGGAGAGAAACCCTATGAGTGCAATGAATGTGGGAAGGCCTTTAATCAGAGCTCATACCTCACTCAACATCAGCGAATTCACACCGGAGAGAAACCTTATGAGTGCAATGAATGTGGGAAGGCCTTTAGCCAAAGTACATTTCTTACCCAGCATCAGGTCATTCACACTGGAGAGAAACCCTATAAATGTAATGAATGTGGGAAAGCTTTTAGTGATCGTTCAGGCCTCATCCAGCACCAGAGAACTCATACTGGGGAGAGACCTTATGAGTGTAATGAATGTGGGAAAGCCTTCGGCTACTGTTCAGCCCTGACTCAACATCAAAGAACTCACACGGGGGAGAAACCCTATAAATGCAATGATTGTGCCAAAGCCTTCAGTGATCGCTCAGCCCTCATCCGTCATCAGAGGACACACACTGGAGAGAAACCTTACAAGTGTAATGATTGTGGCAAAGCCTTCAGCCAGAGCTCATCTCTCACAAAGCACCAGAAAACTCATACTGGAGAAAAACCTTATAAGTGTAAGCAATGTGGAAAAGCCTTCAGCCAGAGTTCATCCCTCTCTCAACATCAGAAAACTCATGCTGAAGGGAAAACCAAGGAATATGGAAAAGCCTTTACTGAGCATTGAGCCTTTGGTCAGCAAAAGAGAATCCATACTGGATAAAGACTGTGAAATTTTTTCCTGGCTGTGAGTAATCATCTCAGTAGTTATCTCAATCAAAATTGTAATCATCTAAGTAATTATCTCAGTCAACAATTCTTGAAGGGAAAATTGTTGATTGAGATAGCTACTCAAATGATTACTTGTACCCAGGAAAAAATGAGACACGTGAGTTGGTCAGTTGAAAAATTTCTATGAGGGCAGCTTCTCCTGAAGCCAGAGAATGCTGGCTTGGCAGTTCACTTCTGCACTTTTTGTGTCTTTTATGCTTCCTTATTGAGGCATCTACTGAGAATCATGTTAACTCACATGGTCAAACCTGTATCCTAGAAAAAGGGAGTATAGTGGGACCTTTGATGTTTTCAACCGTTTTAAGTTATCTTTGTTACCTGATAGTATGCTTATTTATGAAGATTTACCCTCATTGTATGTTGCTTATACTTTACACTTTTTCATACCATAGTAAAATTTAGTTGTAGGCCTGAACTGACACTGCATATTAGCTTGTGAAAATTTGGTCTTTGAAATACTTGGCTTTCACCATTTTACTCTTGGGTAGAGGCAGATGACATGATATATATTTTTTTATTGAAACTTTGAAGGTTATTATTGGAAACATTTTGAGTGCTGTGTTTTTTAGTTTCCATGTTTGACCTTAGATGTGTCTGTGTGTGGATTTCTTTAAGTTTATCCTGTTTGCTGAGCTTGAATCTGTAGGTTTATGTCTTTTGCCTGATTGGGGATATTTTCAAACATCATTTCTTTTAAAAAAAATTTTTGATTGATTTTTAGAGAGAAAGGAATAGAGAGGGAGAAACATCAATTTGTTTTTCTGCTTATTTGTGTATTCATTGGTTGATTCTTGTGTGTGCTCTGACTGGAGATTGAACCCACAACTTGGTGTATTGGGAAGATACTAACCAACTGAGATACTCAGCCAGAGTCAGTCATCATTTTTGTAATACATTTTCAGCCCTGACTCCTACCCCTTGTCTCCTTCCAGGATGCTGATACAAATGTCTTCGCATGCAATCCCACAGGTTCTTGAGGCTCTGTTCATTGTTTTCCAGTATATATTTACCTTAATCTGCCGAGGCTGCCATAACAAAATGCTATAGCCTGGGTGGTTCAAACAACATGATTTTATTTCTCACAGTTATGGAGACTGGAAGTCCAAGATCCTGGTGTCAACTTTAGTCTCTGGTGATGGATCTCTTCGGATCTCTTCTTGGCTTTCTTGCTGATTGTGTCTTCACATGGCCTTTTCTTGATACATGCCTGTGTGGGGGGGGGGAGAGAGAGAGAGATCTTTCTTCCTCTTCTTTAAAGGCCACCAGCACTGTCAGATTAGGAACCTAGCCTTATGACCTCATTTTACTTTGATTACCTCCAAAAAGCCCTTCCTCTAAATACAATCACATTTGGAAGTAGCATTTTGACATATGAATTTGGGGGGAGGGAGACACAATTCAGTCCATGGCATTTTCCCCTGGCCCTCAAAATTCATGTTCTTACATGTACAATATGTTCATTTCATCCTAAAACCCTCGAAGTCTCAACTTATTCTAGCATCAACTCTAAAGTCCAAAGTCTCACATACACCAGATATGGGTGAGATTTGAGGTATTTGGCTGTGAACCTGTGAAACCAAACAAGTTACGTGCTTCCAAACACAGTGATAGGGCAGGCACAGGACAGATATTCCCCATTCCCAAAGGAGGACTAGGAATGAAGGAAGGGGTAATGGGTCCTAAGCAAGTCCAAAACCCAGTGGGACATATTTCATCATATCTTTTTGCTTTTGTTTTTGTTTTTTTAAGGTTTGACTTATTTTCAGAGAGAGATGAAGGGAAGAAGAAAGAAAAGGAGAAAAACAATTGGTTGCCTCTCACACACCCCCAACTGGGGACCTGGCTAGAGACCCAGACATATGCCCTGGCTGGGAATTGAATGGCGTTCAATCCACTGAGCCACACCAACCAGGGTAAATTCCATCAGATCTTAATGCCTTACCTTCCAGACCCACTGCAGCAGGGGTCTCACCTTCACAACTCACTGCTACAGCAGTCCCGACACCAAGGCTCAGCTGGGTAACCCTGCCCCCCCAAACTTTAGTTTGAGGTCATGTGGCTTATTGACACTTCAGGGTCATTGACCCTGCCTTTGAAACAGAAGGCAACCTGATGATCTCTGAATTTATTTCTTCTCTTTTCTTGCAGAATAGGGCATGTTTATGGTTCTATTGTCTGGTCCTATAGGATCTAAGAAGTCTGACAGCCTGCCTTCATTTTGTCTAGTGTTTTCCATCCCCTTTAGTACCAGTTGGCAATTTCATCTCAATTTCTGGCTTCTGCCAAGGTGATTGGTTAAATCCATGAGTCACACTTATTATCTTTTTATTAAAAGGCTACTCAGCAACAGCTGAACAAGCTTTCTCATATTTTGCAATATAGGTAGACAGGATTTTTCAAATCTCCAAGTTCTTTTTCCTTTTTGCTTAACAATTCTTTCTTCAATTCATCTCTCTCTCCTCTCACATTTTACTACAAACAGTGAGGAGGACCCAAGCTTCACCTTCAATGCTTTGCCTAGAAATCTCTGGTGAATATCCAGTTTCATTACTCACAAGTTCTCCTTTCCACAAAACAGTGGAACACAGTTCAGCCAAGTCCACTGGCACTTTACAACAAAGGTTGCCTTTCTTCCTGTTTCCATTAACATGTCCTCATTTCTGACTGAGACCTCATCAGAACAGCCTTTAACATCTGTATTTCTAGCATGTACCTCAAAACCCTTCCAGCCTCTACCCATTACCCAGTTCCAAAGCTATGTCCACATGTTTAGGTATTTGTTATAGCAGCACCCAAAATCTGTCTTAGTAGTACCAAAATCTATCCTAGCTGGCTTGGACTGCCATGCCACAGACTGGGGGACTCAAAGAACAGAAACATATTTCTTACAGTTCTGGAGGCTGAAAGTCAGATCAAGGTACCAGCTGATTTGGTTTTAGCGAGAGTTCCTCCTGGCTTACAAAGAGTTACCCTCTCACTGTGTCCTCACAACCCTTCCTCAGTACATGTGCGTAAGGGAAGAGGGAGAGTGAGCTCTCTTTTCTTAGGGGATACCAACCCTGTCAGATTAGGACTCCACAGTTATAACCTCTTTTAACCTTAATTACTTTCTAAAAGCCCCATCTCTAAATACAGTCACATTGGGGGTTAGGGCTTCAACATATGAATTTGAGGGTTTTCTGTAGCAATTTTCTCTCATTCTGGTTGGGTATTTTATATTGTTCTATCTCCAAGTTCTTTCCCCCTTGCTTTTTCCCTCCGTTTCTTCCATTCTGCTGGTGAGCCTATCATTGGGTTCTGTTACTGTATTTTTCAGTCCCATCTGATTTTCCATTCTGTTTCTTGGCTGAGACTTTCTGTTTTTAAATGTATCAAACATGTTTGTTGTTGCTTAGGCATCTTCATGATGGCTGTTTTAATCTAGCATCATTCTAACATCTAGGTCATCCCAGTGTTGGCATTTGTGGACTGTCTTATCATTCAAGTTGAGATATTCCTGGTTCTTGGTGTGATGAGTGATTTTCAGTTGAAATCTGGACATTTTGGGCGTTAGGTTTGAAGATTCTCTCTACTGTTTAAATATTCTATCTGTGCTGGCCTCTGACAATGCTCTAATGGAGGAATGTTGTAAGCTGGTGTTGGAAGTCTAGGTTCATCATTAGCCTCTATTTGGGTAGGGGTCCTCAATACTGCTGGGCAGGAGTGGGAGTTACAGCTCCCCATGAGGGCTGCACTGATACTATCCAGCTGGGAGGGACAGGAGCGTCTCATTATTTGTCCTCGCATGACCTCCACTGACATCATGGGGTAGGGTTGGGTGGGGAGTGACCTCATGACTATTGGTCATTGGTGAAAGTCCTGACCCTCCACTAGGCCTCCACTGTCCAAACCAGTAAAGAAGGGAGAGAGACATCTGGTCTCTGGGTAAGGTTAGAAGCCTGGTCTCCCAAGATGGTCTCCATTAACACTGCTGGGGTAGAATGGGAGACAGGTGGTTTTTTAAAATCTTGTCTCTTCACTTGACCTTCTCTGACTCCTCCCAGGTGGGGTTACATCTTGGTGAGGGTGGACTCGGCCTTTGTTTTTATGGATAGCGCTGAAGTTTTCTCTCATGGCCTTTGGCTGGAGGACAGTGGTTACTGTCTAAAAATTTTCTGTCTTGAGAGGTTGCTCCTATGCTAGTCCTTTGGCTCAAAAAAGCAGACTTTTTTGGTCTGTGCCTATGGCATTTCTGGGTTACCAGCATCCTCAGTACCCAGCCTGGGATAGATGAGGCAAAAGGAAAGCCCAAGAGACTCAGTGGTATATTGTTCTCCAGGTTTCCTGAATCTTCTCCACCTTCCAGAATCTTCTTACGTTGTTTTATATGTTGTGCCCAGGGTTTTAGTTATACTTAGAGGAATAGGGAAGAGTGCTTCTCCACCTTTCCCATGACATCCTTCCTTTTCACCCTGAAGTGACATGTCAACTTTCTCAGGCATTGTAACATACCTAGGTTGTTTGTAACCAATCAGGATTAACTACCAAAAGGGAATGTTCACTGGTTCCCCAGAGAAAGTTGGTAGGTAGAAACTACCAGTCTGCAAGCTTCATCCAGCTTTGAAGAAACTATAGTTTTTAAATGGGAGAAATGCCAATCTTCAATTGTAGATTATAATTTGAGAAGGAAAGATAGATACGACTAGATATAAACTATGGAGTTAAACATTTTTGTCTCTTTGTTCTAAGAGCATGTGGGAAACATGCTCTTAGAATCCAAATCTAAGAGAATTGGATTCAGATTTTGTTTTTTTAAATCACATTATAGTTAGATATCTGTTGTTTTTAAGTTAATATATAATACAGGACATCAGAGAACCAACAAAATAAAGAACGAAAATAATTGGCATTTGGGACAACTCACTTCACCCCTTTAAATCTGTTTCTTCATTTATATGTTTTTTCAAATGTGATACCTACTGAGAGTGGCTACATTGGGCAGATAATGGTTCCAAAATGACTTGTAAGCTATCAAATGCTATATAACCATTATGTATTGTTTATAGAGCCCTTTATATGACCTGTCCATCATGTATGCTTTCTGATGGTATAGCCCAATAAAAATGACTACAGATATAGTGGAATGTGTCTTTTTAAAAATAATTTTTCTTAAACACTAGTTACATTCTGCATCTTTTGAGACGATCCTATGGGTTTTTAAAAACCTGTTAATGTCGTAAATTACGTTCATGAATTTTCTAGTTATTTTTAAATTAAATTTCGGATGACATTAGTTAATAAGATCATGCAGGTTTCAAGTATACATTTCTGTGATATGTGTTCTGTATATTGCATTGTGTGCCCACTACCCACAGTCAAATCATTTTCTGTCATCATATATTTGGCCCCCTTTACCCTTTACTAGCTGCCTCCATACACCCTTTATGGGTTTTCTAATGTTAAAGAATACCTGCATTTCTAGGATTTACCTGATTTAGTGATTTTCTCACCCTGGAAGAGTTTGTGTTCCCTGAATGTTTAGAATTCACCTGGTAAGCTGAGGTTATTGTGTGTGTATGTATGTGGTGTAAGTTTTGATTGGTTTTAGAGGCTATACAGATGTCCTATCTTTTGAAAATATTTTTCCTTTTAAATTTTATTTATTGAATTTGAGAGAGAGAAATTTGTTGTTCCACTTATTTTGCATTCATTGATTGATTCCTGTGTCTGTGAGAGAGAGAAGAGAGACTTTTGTTGTTTCACTTATTTATGCATTCTTTGATTGATTCCTGTATGTGCCCTGACCAGGGATCGAACCTGCAAATTTTGCATATCGGGACAATGCCCTAACCAACTGAACTACTTTGTCCAGGGCTCTTCTTGAAATTTTTAAAATTAGGTTTTTCTAAAAATATATATATTTTTACCATTAATTGCTCAAAATATTTTTATTTTCTTTAGAATCCCTATTTTATCTGTAGGTATATCCTTCTTATTCCCAGAATTACTTGTTTGTATTTTTTCCCTCATGATTATATTTCCAGAGGTTTGTTAGTTTTACTAGTCATTTAAAATAATTGACTTTTGGGTCTTTTATAACATCAACTTAATTGAAGTATACTTTACAGAAATAAAATTCACCCATTTAAAGTGTCTGGTAAATGTGACTAATGTAATACCTGTCTGACCAACACCATAATTGTGTATGTGTGGGGGGTGTGGTATAGTTTTTTCATTTCCTCTGCCCCATAAATTTTCTTGGTCTTTTAAAATACCTGACTCTTACTTTCATTGTTTTTTTCTACTGTTTATTTTCTATTTTATTTATTTCTGTTCTAATTTTTATTATTCCCTACCTTCAGCTAACTTTGGACTGAGTTGTTCTTCTACCTTCTTGAAGTGTAAAGTTAGGTTGTTGGTTTGAGATCTTTTTTGATGTGGTCATCTGCTACTCTGAACTGCCCTGTTAGTACTGCTTTGGCTGCATCCCATAGGTGTTGGTATGTTGTGGTTTTGTTTTCATTTGTCTGAAGATATTTTCTCATTTTTCTTGCAATTTATTCTTTGACCCATTGGTTGTTCAAGAGTGTGTTGTTTAATTTCCACGTGTGAATTTTCCAGTTTTCCTTTTGCTACTAATTTTTAGTTTCATTCCATTGTTAGAAAAGATACTTAGTGTGATTTCTTTTTTTTTTCCTATTCCAGTCAATGAAAGGGAAACTTTGTTGAGGTCCCAGGGCCATGAGGTTGAGGCAGAAGTTTACCCTGTGGGTCAGGGGTGGTGGAGAGACTTTATTTTACCTTCACCTTGGAGCACAGGTTGTTGGTATGGCCACACTTCTTGTGGCAATTGATAGCACCAGGAGTAACACTTGCAGCAGATCATCTCGTCACACTTGTACTTCTGGGCGAGCTGGCAGAGGAAGGGCTCGATGATGCTACCCTGCAGACAAAGCACTGAGTGCCGGGTGGACTCTTTCTGAATGTTGTAGTCTGAGAGAGTGTGGCCATCCTCCAGCTGTTTGCTTACAAAAATCAGATGCTGCTAGTCAAGCAGGATGTCTTCCTCATCTTAGATTTTAGCTTTGATGGTCTCAGTGGTGTCACTTGGCTGAACTTCAAGGGTGATGGTCTTGCCAGTGAGGGTCTTCACAAAGATTTGCTGGGGAGGCTGTTTCACCATCTTGTTGAAGAGATACTTAGTGTGATTTCAGTCTTCTTAAATTTGTTAAGACTTGTTTTGTGACATAACATGTGATCCATCCTAGAGAATGTTCCATGTGCACTTGAGAATTTGAATCTCTGAGTTTATCTTTTTTTTAACACTTTGTCCAGCAACATTAGGGGTAACCAGCCAACATTATTATATTTACTGGTGTTTTGTGTTGGTCTCAGCTTATGATAATAATGTATGGGCTGGAAATGCTGGACATTTCCCTGACTAGAACAAATGTTGTGGCTGGAAAAGCCTTTGTGATTCTTACTATGATTTCAGGATGCACCTCAGCACCAACTATCAGGTAACTTAAAAAAAACAAACATTATTACTTACAAATCCTGGAGAGTACTTGGCACACTCAAGGGCCATATGGCAAGTTCATGGGTAGAGAGAGAGGAAGATTGTTGACCTGGGGCTCTGCCTTTATAGGGGGCCAAGGGTGGGGTGCCTAGGGTTTCACAGCTTCACTTGTTATTGGCAAATTAAAAACAAGAGTCAGAATTAGGGTGTGGGAAGGGGAGACCAGAGTCACTGAAACAGTTATCTAGGTTACCCAGGGTTCTCTAAAAGGGGACTGACTCTATGGTTGTGGTGGCCTGGCTCTTTGGCTATGTGTTTGTTAGAGATGTATGCCTTGGCAATCAAAAGCCTAATGACAGGCACTACATGATAATCAAAAAGCTTAATGTTAGGCACTTACACTACAGTTAGTTTTCCAAAAATGTTTCTTCCAGTTCCACGCTTCTCTAAAAGGTTGATTAGAAGAATCCAATGCAGATATTTTGTGTATCTCCATTGCTAGGCACTCCATGGACTCTTAGTGCTCTTTTTACTATTGGAGATAGTCATCAGCATCTTTAAATCTAATCAGATAGCCAATTAGAACTCACAGAACCAACTCAGAAAACTCACTCTTAAAATTCTGTTTTTCTAGAACCATTCTTGGTACCAAACTCTATATTAGTCAGGGTTTTCCAGAGAGAAGCAGAACCCATAAGACCTAGGTTTTTGTTGAACAATGTCTTTATTCTTGCCCCAGTTCTTAATGTGCATTTTCATTGTGTATAAAGGTCTATGGTGCCTATTCTTTTTCTCTTAGCCCTTTAAGGATATTGTTATACTTTTACCTGGCTGAGTTTTTCTATGACTTCATGATGATGATTTGTGAGCCTAAATATTTCTGATCTTACTATGAAAGACTTGTGGGTGTTTCTCCAAAGAAGAATTGAATAAATTCATGTTTGGAACTAAGATTTCATGGACCATGCAGGAAATATTACTTCAAATGCCAAACCTTCCTGCGGACAGGTGTATGATTACGATTTACTAGGGGAAAAGCACCCCATTATGGGGAGTGATAGATATATAAGTATCCCTATGTCCTCCCATTTTTGGTGGTTAGAGTTGCTTTATACCTTCTGTTTCACTGAGGGTCTCCATCATGCATGGTGTCCTAGATCTATTTCACCACTGCCCTGCTCCAGTCACGCCCAGTCTTCTGGCTTCAAGAGACTTGAATCCCAAATTATTAAGGTTGGCATGTAAAGCAGGAAATTTCTGGTTTTGTTTGTTTTTAGAAATGCAGCATTTTATTAACCCAATTGTTTTCACAATGAAACCATTGTTGCCACAATTATTGATATAACTGGAAGAGAGCTGAGGCCTTTTCTTCCCTCCTTCCTTTCCTTTTCCTTCTTTTCCTTCTACGAAATTTCCTTTATCTTTGTCTATGTATGTTTCTCCTTTCTGAACTATTTAGAAACTAAGTTGCCAACATCATGATTTTCATTTGTAATGTTATATATCTTATAAGAATATGTATCAGCATTTATCCTTTATGAGCAAATACATTCTCCAACTTATTCAACCCTTATTCAATCTTAGAGAAATCTAAGATTTCTTACAATAATATTATCTAACATTTGCTCAGTTTTAATTTATCTGCAGTGACCCCTAAGTGTTACTTCCAGCTCCACTGTCCAGTTTCCAATCAGTGGTTACACATTGCATTTGTTCGTCCTGTCTCTTAAGTCTCCTTCAGTCTAAGATGATTTTTTCCACCTCTTTTTGTCTTTATGACATTAACATTTAAGGAGTCCAGGCCCATTTTCTGATTATTTGCTTATGTTTAGATGCAGATTAAGCATTTTTGGCAATAAATCTACATAGAGATGTGTAATTATCATTAAGTCACATGTGAGAGACTCAAGATGCCCACTTGTCTTGTTTTTCCCAATGCTGAATTTGTTTGCTTTGTTCACACGTTGTCCAAATTTCCTCATTATAATTAACAGTCTCTCCTTTGGACTTAATAAGTAATCTACAAATATTTTGTTTTCCAACAGCCTTTCATCTAGTGTTTTTGGACTCTTCTGATGATCCTCACCTGAATAATTATTACATCAGTACTTACAAAATGGTGTTTTCTAAATTCTGCTATTCCTTCTACATTTGGTGGCTGGCATTTTTATGAAAAGAAGAGCTCTCTGTTTCTACCTCCCCTGCAGGCAATCCACCCCCACCCCATCTTCCCCACCTCTCACCTGTCCTCTAGCAACCACTGCTTTGTTTTTTGTCATCCTTGACTAGTTTTACCTGTTCTTGGTCATCATTTAAATAAAATCATATAGTGTGTAACATTCTTTTTTATCTGGCTTCCTTGCTCCATATTTTGTGTGATTGAACCATCTTGCATGCATCTGTAATTTGTTCTTTTTCACTGATGCTATGGTATGAATATACTACAGTTTGTTTCTCCATTCTATCGTTGATGAGTATTTGAGTTGTTTCCAGTTTTTTGGCTATTCTGGATAGAACTGCCAAGAGCATTCCTGGTAGTTTTATACTTTTCTCTTGAGTAAACAAATCTAGGAGCAGAATTCCAGGGTCATAGAGCAAGCATTTGTTTAGCTTCAGAAAATAATGTTAAGTGGTTTTCAACATCTCTATCAGCAAAGCATTAGAGTTCTAGTTTGTCAACACTTTGAGATTTTAGCCTTTTAAATTTTAACTATCCAGTTTATGTGTAGTGGTCTCTTGTATGGTTTTAACTTTCAATTTTTCTGAGAATTAATGTTATGGATCACTTTTTCAAGTGCTTCTTGGACATTTGTATACCTACTTTTTAAAAGTGACTACTCAAGTCTTTTATTCATTTTCTAAAAATTGGTCTCATTCACTTGTGGAAGTTCTTTATATGTTCTTGATACAAGTCCTTTGTTAGGTATCTGTACTGGGAATATTATCTCCATCATTTTATTGTGATGAAATGTGGGAAGTGAAGGCCAAGCACACTGGCTCCTCCATCCTTTCTTTTGCACACAACCTTTTTTCTGCCATGGTATGAGGTTCCAGGATCACCTGATTCTTTCTTTGCACCAAATCTAGAGTCAGCCATTCTCCTACGATCCTTAGCTCCTTCTACTAAGGAATGATTCCCTGTTTATTTTGACATCTGGAGGTGATGCCTATGTTTTGTTTAAAACTGAGATATAATTGTAGTAGTTTTAGGTATACAACATAATGATTTGTTCTATGTATATGAGGTCTGTCTGGGAAAAGTCAAACCATTGTTAAAATAATGAAAATGGTTTACGGGACATCAATGTAACCTGGCAGCCAAGGAGAGTCGACCAGAATGTGCAGGCATGAACAACGATGATTTCACTGTACTAGTTAATAAGGGCAGTAGACACCATTGAGTGAGCATGTGTACAGTGTGGCCATTGCATTCAAAATGACTGAGCGAGTACAGCAACATGTCTGCACTAAACTTTGCATTAAGCTTGAACATTCCTCCATGGAAACTACTTGTATGATTCAGAAGGCCATAGCTATGGGCAACTGGTGATTGGCAGCTTCATCACAACATGCCTGCTCATGTGTTATGTCTCATGCTGAGTTTTTTGGTGCAACATCAAATCACCCACGTGACTCATCACCCCTACAGCCCAGATTTGGAAACCAATGACTTCTGGCTTTTCCCCAAACTGAAATCACCTTTGAAAGACAAGAGATTTCAGACTATTGAAGAGAGTCAGAAAACTACTATGGGGCAACTGATGGTGATTGGGAGAATTGTGTGAGGTCCCAAGGTACCTACTTGGAAGGGGACTGAGGTGTCATTGTCCTATGTACAATGTTTCTTGTAACTTGTATCTTCTTCAAGAAATGTCTCTATTTTTCACATTACATGGCTAAATACCTTCTGGACAGATCTTGTATATTGTAAGATTTCACCACCAAAAGGTTAGTTAACATCAATCTCCATATGTAGTCACAAATGTTTTTATTATGCTCAGAAATTTTAAATCTACTTTCTTAGCAACTTTAAAATATACAGGAAGTGTTATTATTTTTTATTGAGTTTATTGGGGTGATACTAAAACCATACAGGTTTTAAGTGTACAATTTAACAAAACATTATCTTCATACTGCATCATGCACCCATTGCCCAAAGTAAAGTCTCTTTCTGTCTCCATTTACCCTTCCTTTGCCCTCTTCCACCTCCCCCTACTGCCCTTTCCCTCTGGCTATTGCCATACTGTTGTCTGTGTCTGTGTGTTTATGTATATATATATTTTTTCTTTTTTGTTTAATCTCTTTACCTTTTTTTCACCTAACCTGCCTCCCCTCTGACAGCTGTCTGTATGTTCTGTATACCTATGCTTCTATTTCTGTTTTCTTCATTAAATTACTTTGTTCATTAGATACCACACGAAAGTGAGATCATATTTGTCTTTCTCTGACTGGCTTATTTCACTTAGCATAATAATCTCTGGGTCAATGCATGCTCTCACAAAAGGTAAGATTTCCTCTTTTTTTTTAATGGCTCAGCAGTATTCCATTGTGTAAATGTACCATGGCTATTTTTTTAATCCTCACCTGAGCATATGTTTATTGATTTTAGAGAGGGGGGAAGGGAAAAAGAAAGAGAGAGAAATAAACATTGATGTGAGAGAGAAACACTGATTGGTTGCCTGAGCCACCTGGCCAGGGCTGTACCACAGCTGTTTTATCCACCCATTGACTGATGGACACTTGGGCTATTTCCAGGTCTTAGTTATTGTAAATAATACTACAGTGAACATAGGGGTGCATATATTTTTTCAAACTAGTGTTTTGGGTTTCTTCAGATATATTTCCAGAAGTGGAATCACTGGGTCAAAAGGCAGTTCCTTTTTTTTTTTTTTTTTTTAAGGAAATGCTGTACTGCTTTCCACAGTGGCTGCACAAATCTGCATTCCCACAAACAGTGCACAAGGGTTCCCTTTTCTCCTCACCAATATTTACTGTTTGTTGATTTATTGATGATAGCTATTCTTACAAGTGTGCAGTGATTCTCATTGTGGTACAAATTTGCACTTCTCTGATGATTGGTGATGTTGAGCACCTTTTCATATGTCTATTGGCCATCTGTATGTCCTCTTTGGAGGAATATCTACTGAGATCCTTTGCCCAATTTTTATTTGGATTGTTTGTTTGTTTGTTTTTGGTGTTGAGTTGTATAATTTCTTTATCTATTTTAGAAATTAACCCCTTATTAGATGTATCACTGGTGAATATGTTTTCCCATTCAGTGGGTTATCTTTTCATTTTGTTGATGGATTCTTTTGCTGTGCAAAAATGTTTTAGTTTGATGTAGTTCCATTTGTTTATTTTTTCTTTTGTTTCCCTTTCCCAGGGAGCTATATCAGCAAAAATATTGCAATGAGAAATGTCTGAGATTTTACTGCCTGTATATTTTTTAATTTATTAATTGATTTTAGAGAGAGAGGAGAAGGGAGGGAAGAAACATTGAGTTGTTGTTCCCCTTATTTATGCATTTGTTGCTTGATTTTTGTGTATGCCCTGATTGGGGATCAAACACACACCATGGCTTATTGGGATGATGATCTAAACAACTAAGCTACCTGGCCAGGGCTTACTGCTCATGTTCTTTTCTAGGATTTTTATGGTTTTGTGACTTACATTTAAGTCTTTAATCCATTTTGAGTTTATTCTTATGTATGATTTAAGCTGATGGTCTAGTTTCATTTTCCCATCACTATTTATTGAAGAGACTGTTTTTACTCCATTGTATGTTCTTGCCTCCTTTGTCAAATATTTTTATGACTGTATTTTGTTTATTTTTTATCTTCACTTGAGGACATGTTTATTGATTTTAGAGAGAGTGGAAAGGAGGGAGAGACAGAGGGAGAGAAACATCTGTCAATTGCCTCCCATAGGCCCTGACCAGGGCCCAAACCTGCAACCCAGACATGTATCCTGCCCAGGATTCAAAAGTGCAAACTTTTGGTTTACAAGATGACACTCCAACCATCTAAGCCACACTGTCCAGGACCTTTGTCAAATATTAATTGCCCATAAAGGTGTAGGTTTGTTTCTGGGTTCTCTATTCTGTTGCATTGATTCGTATGCCTATTCTTATGCTAGTACCACTCTCTTTTGATTACTATGGCCTTGTAATGTACCTTGATATCAGGTAGTGTGATAACTCCAATTTTGTTTTTCTTTCTCAAGATTGCTGAGGCTATTTGGGATCTTTTGTGTTTCCATATAAGTTTTTGGAGTATTTGTTCTAGATCTGTGAGATACACCATTTGTATTTTAATAGGAATTTTGTTGAATCTATAGATTGCTTTGGGTAATATGGGCATTTTAATAATGTTAATTATTTCTGTCCATGCAGATGATATATGCTTCCACTTACTTGTATCTTCCTCAATGTCTTTATTTTTTTTTGAAGTGCAAACATGAAAGTATAAATATACAATTTTTTATAAATAAATTCTGGGATTTTTTGAGTCCCCCCTCACATGCTATGTCTGAGATATGTTCCTCCAAACAAAAGAAAACCGTAAAAGCCAACAGGAAATCTCCACCCACTTAGACTACTTAGGAGGTGTAAATAGATAGTCTATATCTAGTGTTTTCTACTTCCGCAATGGAGCCTTGTCACATTAATAGCAAAAACTTATTGTACAATCCATGCCTTAGCACTACGAACTTTCCCTAGAGAGTTTGGATCTAGCAATGTAGACATACAAATATTCATCTGTCACACAAAAATTCATCAAAAGGCCTTTGGACAGACAAGCAGAGGAACAGATTTCCTTTCACCTTTCCCATTAACTTTTTTTTAACTTCATTTTGAAATAATTACACTTAGAAAAAAGTTTCAAGAATAGTATAGAAGACTCCACACACTCCTTATTCAAATCTACTATTTTTTAACACTGGTCACATTTCTCTCTCTCTCATTTTATGTATGTATATATAATTTTTCTATTTTTAGTATTTTTTTCTATTTTTGTGTTTTTACTCATTTTTATTTTTTAAAATATATTTTATTGATTGTGCTTTTGCAGTTATCCTATTCTCCCCTTTATTCCTTTCTGCCATATACACCCCATCTCACCCGAATTCCATCCCCTGCCCTGCTTAGTTCATGTCCATGGGTCATACATATAAGTTCTTTGGCTTCATTTCCTATACTATTCTTAACCTCCCACTGTCTATTTTTTAACTATCATTTATGCTTCTTATTCCCTGTAACTTATCCCCTATTCTCCCCACACCCCTTCCCCACCGATAAACCTCCATACGATATCCATTTCTATGATTCTGTTTCTGTTCTACTCATTTGCTTAGTTTGTTTTTGTTTTAGGTTCAGTTGTTGATAGTTGTGAGTTTGTTGTCATTATACTGTTCATGTGTTTTATCGTTTTATTTTTCTTAGATAAGTCCCTTAACATGTCATATAATAAGGGCTTGGTGATGATGAACTCCTTTAATATGACCTTATCTGGTAAGCACTTTGTCTGTCCTTCCATTCTAAATGATAGCTTTGCTGGATAGAGTAATCTTGGATATAGGTCCTTGCCTTTCATGACTTTGAATAGTTCTTTCCAGCACCTTCTTGCCTGTAAGGTCTCTTTTGAGAAATCAGCTGCTAGTTTTATGAGAACTCCTTAGTAGGTAAATGTCTCTTTTTCTCTTGCTGCTCAAGATTCTCTCCTTATCTTTAATCTTGGGTAATGTCATTATAATGTGCCTTGGTGTGTGCTTCCTTGGGTCCAACTTCTTTGGGACACTCTGAGCTTCCTGGACTTCCTGCAAGTCTATTTCCATTGCCAGATTGGGGAAGTTCTCCTTCATTATTTTTTCAAATAAGTTTCCAATTTGTTGCTCTTCCTCTTCTCCTTCTGGCATCCCTATGATGCCAGATGATGCAGATGTTGGAACATTTAAAGTTGTCCCAGAGGTTCCTAAGCCTCTCTTCATATTTTTGAATTTTTGTTTCTTCACCTGTTGTGGTTGAATGTTCATTTCTTCCTTCTGCTCTGAACTGTTGATTTGAGTCCCAGTTTCCTTCCTATCACTGTTGGTTCCCTGTACGTTTTCCTTTAATTCACTTTTCATAGCCTTCATTTTTCCCCTCAACTTTGTGAGAGAAATACTCAACCATTTCCGTGAGCATCTTGATTACCAGTGTTTTTGAACCATGCATCTGATAGGTTGGCTACCTCTTTGTTGCTTAGTTGTATTTTTTGTGGAGCTTTGATTTGTTCTTTCATTTGGGTCATATTTTTTTTGTCTTGGAGCACCTGTTATGTAGTAAGGTGTGGAGCCTTATGTATCCACCAGGGTGAGGCAACCCATGTCACTGTGTTGTGGTGCTGTATGTGGGGAAGGTTCCGAGAGGGAACAGTGCCATTTGCTCTACTCTCAGCTAGCTTTCAGTCACATCCTCTGCTACCCACAAGCAAATTGGGCCCTTCTGGTGCTGATTCCCAGGTGAGTGGGTTTTTGTACATTCTAGGACCCTGTGAGTCTCTCCAATAAACTCTCCTGAGAAGCTGAGAGTTTCTCATTGCTACAACCCCCACAAGTTTTTTCAGTCAGAGGTTTTGAGACTTTATTTTCCCACACTGGAACTCTGTGTTGTGCAGTCTGTCTCACTCCCCAGTTGTTCCTCCTGGTTTATCTGCACGTGAATGTGGGACCACCCAGTCTGCCAGCAGCCACCTCGCCAGGTCCATGAGCCACTGCCTTGCCTGCCCTGGTCCTTCAGCCACCTGCTTTCCAGGAGTCCTTTCCATCCTGGCTGCTGGTCTCTGCCCCTCCTACCGATCTGGATGAATGTTATTCTTTAACTCCTTGGTCAGCAGACTTCCATACAGTTTGAGGTTATGTCTGTTCTGATTGTTTTTGTTTTCAAATTTGTTGTCCTTCTTTTGGTTGTGCAAAGAGGCACAGTGTATCTACCTGCACCTCCATCTTGGCCAGAAGTCTGTATATATTCTCAATGTCTTTTTCAGCGCCCTATAATTTTTCTAATACAAATCTTTTACCTCCTTGGTTAAATGTATTTCTAGATTATCTTATTTTTGTTGTTGTTGTTGAATAGTAAGTAGGATTATTTTCTTAATTTTTCTTTCTGATAGTTCATATTTGTCATATAAAAATGCCACCAGTTTCTGAATATTAATTCTGTGTCCTGCTACTTTACTGAAATCATTTATCAGTTCTAGTAGATATTTTTGTGGAGTCTTTAGGGTTTTCTATATACAGTATCATGCCATCTGTGAATAATGACAGTTTTACTTCCTTCTTTCCAATTTCGATGCCTTTTATTTCTTCTTCTCTGATTGCTGTGGCTAGAACTTCCAGTACTTTGTTGAATAAGAAAGTGACAAAAGTGGACATCACTGTCTTTTTCCTCTCCTTAAGGGAAAGGCTTTTAGTTTTTGCCAATTGAGTATGATGTTGGCTGTGGATTTTCATATACAACCTTTATCATGTTGAGGTACGATACCTCTATGCTTACTTTGATGAGAGCTTTTATTACAAATGGGTGCTGGAGTTTAGCAAATGTTTTTCTTCTGCATCAGTTGATATGATCATGTGATTGTTATTCTTCATTTTCTTTATATGGTATATTACATTTATTGATTTGTGATCATTTGTTGGGAACTGCACTGCCTGGTTTCAGAAGCTGTAAACCCCCCATGACTAAGCCTAAGTGAGAGACCCTGAGACCATAAGCCACTAAGGAGACAAAGCTTATCTCCCTGTCAGGGGCACCACCTCTGCCCCCTTTACTTCACCCTGCTTGGCCCCGAGCAAATAACCAGGTAGTCAATGACCGGTAAGATTCCTCAAGAGAGGGATGACCTAAGACAGGCACAGTCAGGAAGGGGCCCCCTTCATGGGGAAAAACTTGGAGGGCTATAGAAAAAGGGGATGATGGACACTCGCCCCTCAGCTTTGACATAGCCTCAGTCCTCATTCTGTCTTCAAGAAGTCTCCTAATCTCTTGGCTGCCTTACTTTCCACCTGACTTAAGTCTGAAACAATGACAGAGGGTGGTGCAGCCATGTGCTGGAAAGGGCAGGTTCCCTGTGCAATCAGGCCTAAGAAAGAATACATAAAATCCTGTGATACCTGCTTCGATAAGAATGCCCTCAATTTTCTGATAAGGGTCCGAGCAGGAAATGAGTGTATTTCCCAAAGTTTTATAGCCCCTTAGCTAACTGACCCTGACTCAGAATAAGCCCTTGTAGTTCTTTGTATGTTATCTATTGTTTGATCCTTACTGCCTGACAATGATTGATGAGCTTTACCTGTATTCCTGTACAAATTGAACCCAATAAAAGCCCATTGAGGAAAAGGCTCTTGGTCCTTCTCCTTTGAGAGATTGGCCACCTTTCCTCCCTGAGCAGATCATGTCTTGGTAGACTTATTCTCATCTGTGGCAGCCAAGGGGGCCCTGCAGGCAGAGCCCCCACAATCACTGAAACAACCTTGCTTCCCTGGAATAAATCCTACTTGATCATAGTGTATGATCTTTCTAATTACTGCTGGATCCAATTTATTAATATTTTGTTGAGGATTTTGGCAACTATGTTCATAAGAGATATTAGCCTATAATTTTCTTTCTTTGTAGTGTTTCTATCTGGTTTTGGAATTAGGATAATACTGGCCTTGTAAAATGAGCTTGGAAGTTTTCCTTCCTCTTGAGTTTTTTTAAGAATATTTTGAGAAGGATAGGTGCTAATTCTGCTTTGATTGTTTGGTAAAATTGATCTGTGAAGTCATCTGATCCAAGACTTTTGTTTGCTGGGAGCTTTTTGATTACTGCTTCAATTTCATGTTATTATTGGTCTATTCAGATTTTCTGATTCTTCCTGACTCAGTTTGTATGTTTCTAAAAGTGTATCCATTACATCCAGGTTGTCCAAATTGTTGGCATATAGTTAGTTGTTCATAATTTTTTCTTACAATCCTTTGTATTTCTTTGGTGACAGTTATTGCTTCTCCTTTTTCATTTTCAATTTTATTTATTTGGGCCCTCTCTCTTTTTTACTTGATGTGTCTGATTAAAGGTTTGTTAACCTTGTTTATCTTTTCAAAGAACCAGCTCTTGATTTAATTGAACTTTTATATCACTTTTTTAGTCTCTATATCATTTATTTCCACTCTAATCTTTATTATTTCCTTGCTTCTACTCTTGGCTTTTTTATTGTTGTTTTTCTAGCTCTTTTAGTTGTACTGTAAGATATTTATTTGAGATTTTTCTTGCTTCTTGAGGTTGGCCTGTAATGCTATAAGTTTCCCTCTCAGGACTGCTTGTGCTGGGTCCCATAGAGTTTGGGTTCTTGTGGTTCAATTTCATTTGCTTCCAGATAATTTTTTATTTCTTCCTTGATCTCATTGTTAACCCATTCATTGTTTACTAACATGTATTTTAGCCTCCATATGTTTGAGTGTTTTTGAATTTTTAATTGCAATTGATTTCTAGTTTCATTCCATTAATGTCAGAGAAGGTGCTTGATATGATTTCAATCTTCTTGAATTTATTAAGGCTTATTTTGTGTCCTAATATGTGGTCCATCTTAGACATGTTCTATATGCACTGGAAAAGAATGTATACTATGCTTCCTTGGAATGAAATGTTCTATAAATATTAATTAAATCCATCTAGTCCAGTGTGTCATTTAAGGTCATTGTGGCCTTGCTGATTTTTCATCTGGAAGATCTTTCCATTGATGTTAATGGGGTGTTAAAATCCCCAACTATGAATATATTGCTGTCGAATTCTCCCTTAAGGTCCACCAAGATTTTATTTGGTGCATATATTGAATATGTTTACATTTCAAGATGTTATGTTGGGTGCATATATGTTTACAAGGGTTATATCCTCTTGTTGGGTTGATCTCTTTAGTATTATGTAGTATCCTCCATTTCTTGTAATGGCCTTTGTTTTGAAGTCTGTTTTTTCTGATATAAGTATTGCTACCTGAGCGATTTTTTAGTTTCCTGTTGCATAGAATATTTTTTCTATCCCTTCACTTTCAGTCTGTGCATCTTTTGTTTTGAGGTGGGTTTCTTGTAGACAGAATATATATGGGTTATGTTTGCTTATCCATTCAGCTATTATATATTTTGATTGAAACATCTAATCCATTCACATATAGTTACTATTATTATATATTAGAAGTTTTATAGTTTTTTTAAGATTTTATTTATTTATTTATTTATATTTATTTATTTCTAGGCAGGTGGGAAGGGAGGGAGAAAGAGAGGGAGAGAAACATCAATGTGTGAGAAAAACATTGATTGGTTGCCTCTCACAAACCCCCAACTAGGGGCCTGGCCTGCAAACCAGGCATGTGCCCTGATGGGGAATCAAATTGATCACCCTTTGGTTCACAGTCTAGAGCTCAATCCACTGAGCCATACCAGCTATGGCATAAATTTATTATTGATAGAGATACTTATTTATTGCCATTTTATCCTTTATACTTATGTCCCTCTCTCTCTATTTTTTCTTTTTGTTATTTTTAGTGTATTTTATTGATTATGCTATTACAGTTGTCCCATTTTTTCCTCCCTTTTATCCCCTGCCACCCTTCACCCCCCTCCTCCAGCGTTCCCCTCTCTAATTCATGTCTATGGGTTGCACATACAAGTTCTTCAGCTTCTCCATTTCCTATACTATTCTTAACCTCCCCCTGTCCAATTTGTACCTACCAATCATGCTTCTTATTCATTGTATCTTTTCCCCATTCTCCCCCTACCTCTTCCCTGCTGATAACCTTCCATGTGATCTCCATTTCTGTGATTCTGTTCCTGTTCTAGTCATTTGCTTAGTTTGCTTTTGTTTTTTTATGTTCAGTTGTTGATAGTTGTGAGTTTGTTGTCATTTTTCTGTTCATAGTTTTGATCTTCTTTTTCTTAGATAAATCCCTTTAATATGTCATATAATAAAGGCTTGGTGATGATGAACTCCTTTAATTTGACTTTATCTGGCAAGCACTTTAACTGTCCTTCCATTCTAAATGACAGCTTTGCTAGATAGAGTAATCTTGGATGTAGGTCCTTGAGTTTCATGACTTGGAATACTTCTTTCCAGCCCCTTCTTGCCTGCAAGGTTTCTTTTGAGAAATTGGCTGATAGTCTTATGGGAACTCCTTTGTAGGTAACTGTCTCCTTTTCTCTTTCTGCTTTTACGATTCTCTGCTTACCTTTAATCATAGGTAATTTAATTATTATATGTATTGGTGTGTTCCTCCTTGGGTCCAATTTCTTTGGGGCTCTCTGAGCTTCCTGGACTTCCAGCAAGTCTATTTCCTTCACCAGATTGGGGAAGTTTTGCTTCATTAATTTTTCAAATAAGTTCCCAATTTCTTGCTCTTCCTCTTCTCCTTCTGGCACTCCTATGATTCAGATGTAGAAACATTTAAAGTTGCCTTAGAGGTTCCTAAGCCTCTCCTCATATTTTTGAATTCTTGTTTTCTTCATCTGTTCTGGTTGAATGTTCATTTCTTCCTTCTCTTCCAAATTGTTGATTTAAGTCATAGTTTCCTTCCCATCACTGTTGGTTCCCTGTATATTTTTCTTTATTTCAGTTTGTATAGACTTCACTTCTTCCTTTATTTTGCATCTGTACTCAGTCATTTCTGTGAGTATCTTGATTACCAGTATTTTGAATTCTACATCTTATAAGTTAGCTATCTCCTTATCCCTTAGTTCTTTTTCTGGAGTTTTGATCTGTTGTTTCATTTAGGCTGTATTTCTTTGTTTCAGTATACCTGTTACATTGTAAGGAGCAGAGCCTTATGTATCCGCCAGGGCAGGGCATCCCACTTCACTGATGTGGGTTTTGTCACTGTATGTGGGGGAAGGGTCCTAGAGGGAACAGTGCCTCTTGCTCAGCAGCTCTTGCCCCACTTTCAGTCACTTCCTCTGCTACCCACAAGCAAATTGGCCCCTTCTGGTGCTGATTCCCAGGTGGGTGGGTTTTTGTACATTCTAAGACCCTGTAAGTCTCTCCAGCAAACTCCCCTGTAAGGCTGGAAGTTTCTCTGTCACAACTCCCACAGGTTTTTCCAGCCAGAGGTTTTGAGGCTTTCTTTTCCTGTACTGGAGCCCTGGGTTGTGCAGTCTGTTTTACTCCCCAGTTGTTCCTCACATGCAAATGTGGGACCACCAGTCACCACCTCACCTGCCTGGTCCTTCTAGTACAGCCTCACTACGTGTTCTCTCTGTCCCTGCTGACGGTTTCCACCTCTCTTACCATTTGGATGAATGTTTCTTCCTTAACTCCTTGGTTGTTGGACTTCCATACAGTTTGATTTTATGTCAGTTGTTGTTGTTTTTTGTTTTTAAATTTGTTGTTGTCCTTCTTTTGGTTGTGCAAGGGGGCAAAGTGTATTTACCTCCATATGGCTGGAAGTCTCTGGTTTTGCATTGTTAAGAATTGCCCTGTCTTTCTGTTTGGAGTCACCAGGTGGCAGTCATTGGGGACCTTAAAGGGGTAAGATCACAGAAGATACCCTAGCTGTCTGAAGCCATGAAAAACTGTTTTTCTTATGTCATCACCACTCACTTTTGAGCAAACAATATTATTCATAGCATTACCTACTTAATTCGCCAGGCTTAGCTGAAAATGACTTTTATCTTTTTCCAAAAATTATATCTGGGGTGCAAATGTGCCACCCTTGCGGTAATCATGAGTACGTGCTTAAGGGCCCTTTGAAAACTGGGTGGAAGAGGAGTTCCCAAATAAGGAAATGTAATCTCCCCATGTGGCTGACTTGTAGCATGGTCTCCTTCAGAGGAGTTTGGAAATGTCTAAATGATTCACCCTCAGTAGTTTCTCCCTCACAGACCCATGTCCCCCAATTTTTTATTTATCAAAGAACGTACTTTCCTGATAATTACTAAAATTTGTTGAGCATTTGCCATGTGGCAGGAACTGTTTTAAGTACTTAGTACACATTATGTCATTTCTGCTGTAGGAAGTAAGGACTCTTAATAAACCCAATATTCATGTGAAGTAACAGATGAAAGGGGTTCTGCAATGTCCCAGTGCCTGCAAGAGGGAGCAGGGCATGACCTTGGCTGTCAGACTCCAGGGCCACAATCAAGCCAAGGGGGCCTGGCCTCCCTGAGTCTGGCATCAGAGTAAAACTTAGGAGACATGTTTCAGCTAACATTTCTGTAACAGCATTTTGATTTTCAACCTGTCTGAATTCTGGAGTGGCTTCCCCAGCCCAGGGGGGTCATTCTAGGATGTCCCATGGACTTGCTAGCATTTCATTCAGAATTCCAGCCTCTCTGTCACAGAGAATTAGGTGGTTGGTTGGTATCTTAAGAAGACTTGTCTATGGAAAAACAAGAAAATGACTCTGTTTTCTTGTCATTGCTCAGCTCATCTTTGTACCCCAATCCCTTCAATTTAGGCTGCTGCTTTTTCCTCCTACTTACTCTGAGCCTGCGCAGAGCCAGTGAGCAGCAGCACATTGGCTTGTCACCCAGTCTCCAATTGAGTCATGTCTGTAAGGTTGTTGCCATAGAAACAACCAGAGGTCTCAGGATAGGGGAAGATGGCTCTGACCCTTGTTTGTCATGCAAGAAGGAGTATCTCCTGGAAGATGCTGTATGGATGAGGCTGAGGGAGACTCTTGGAAACCCAAAAAGGAGAGGCCTTGAGGTGAGGCTCCTTCTGGCTCTGCATGGAGGTGAGACTGAGACCCCTTTGCCTAGAAATGTACCCTTTCAGGGGTGTCCAACCTGTGCCCTGCAGGCCACATGTAGCTCAGGGTGGCTATGAATGAGGCCCAACACAAAATCATAAATTTACTTAAAACATTATGAAATTTTGTGTGTGATTATGTGTTACAATGTATTTAATGTGTGGCCCAAGACAACTCTTCTTCTTTGAATGTGGCCCAGAGATGCCAAAAGGTTAGACACCCCTGCAGGTGATTGTGTCCAAGTGAAGTCTTCAGACATGAGAAAGGAGTGAAGAAATAAAATAGAATAACCATGGCCATACTGCTAATTACTACAGTCAAGTAGATTAAGGCATGAGGAAATGATTCTACTCTTATTGTGAGTAGCCTGGGAACTTAAACTTTGAACTTTCCAGCTATGTCTGGGTGTGTGTGTGTGTGTGTGTGTATGCATATACCATATTTTTGGACCATAAGACGCACCTAGGTTTTAGAGGAGGAAAATAGGAAAAAAATTTTTTGAAGCAAAAAGTGTGGTAAAATATTTAATAACATAAATAACACAATATTTCACCAATGTAAATGTAAAGCTACATTTGGACTATAAGATGCACCCCCATTTTTCTCCCAAATTTGGGGGGTGCATCTTATAGTTAAAAAAATACGGTGTGTGTATATATAACTAACATAAATATCTAATATTTATATTATATAAATATATAATATAAATATTGTATAAATATCTACTATTTATATTGATAAAAATATATAATATAAATATTAGATATAAATATCAGATATATATTTATCTGTATAAATGCTGTGGGTAATCCTGTGACCACCCCCTGAAGTATGCAGGAAAGAATGTTTCAGACCACCCAGCATGCACTGTCCAGCCCATCTGACATCAGGCTGATAACCTGGACCATCTGAGGGCTAAGAGAGGAGGATCAATTCTTCTCAAAAGTCTCATGCCTCCTGACTCTTGTGCTGGGTCAGTCAACAACAGAAAACCTCTTCTGAGCTGTGTGCCAGCAAGCCTGCTCTGTGTTCTTCCAGTGATGGAGAACTACTTCTCAAGTTCAGTCAGAGGAGAGGTCTGGACATAAGGTCAGCCTGAGACTTTGGAGCCCCAGAACTGGCCTGGAGGCACTGGGGGAGACCTGGCTGGATGGTGCAGTCAGAGGCTTAGCCTGGAGAATTACATGAGGGTCCTTGGGTCAAGACACAGCATGTTCAGTGGCAGAGGGATGAATACATGAAGGACCAGCTTGCTGGCAGCAAAGACAATGTCAGTATCTGTGTCCAAGGATGAAGAGGAGTAGCAGATGTTGCTGGAGTTTGTAGTTGATTATGAGAGGTTTGACTGCAGGTTGTGAAGATGCCGAGAGTACCTGGTCCACACTGGCTGTGTTTGGTCAGGTTAGTCTAGGTGATGCTACACTGACAGGTTAACTCCCAATCTCAGCGCCTAGACTAACAAGGATTGATTTTCACTCTGGTCAATGTCTGATGCTGGCCAGTGCTGGTGTGTGTATACAGGGGTGTGGGGTGAGGGGTATTGGGTTTGGCAGTTCTGCCAGGGCTCAGGAGTCCAGGCTGTAGGCGGTGCCACCATCCTATGATGTTGCCATGTCTACATGTGGCATCAGGACCCCCAGCAGGGGAAAGAAGTAGTGGACCTCACACCTGCTTTGCTGTGCTTTAGCTGAGGAGTAACTCACTTTACTCCTGCTTAGAGCCCATTCACCAGAAGTAGTCACATGGCCCCACCTAACCATGAGGGAAGCTGGAAAATACAGTCTCGCTTGATCTCCAGAAGGGACAGGAGATGGGGCTGGATGAGCTGCCTTTGGAGCAGTGGTTGACAGATGCTGGGGACAGGACTTTATTAGGGATACAAGTAGCCCAGAAGTATTTTAGTCAGAGAGTGTTATGATTAGATGGGTCACCTATGAGTCACACTTCGTAATGATGTGGGGTCTGGGGTCTGTAGACATTGTGGATTCACTTTCTGTTTTGAAAGATTAAAATTGAGCTCTATATACCATAGCCCTCATCACACCAAAACACCTGTGCGCTGAGTTAATTCTGAATGCAAGGTTGGCCTAACTGGTATGTGTACTGTGACTGGATCCTCTTTCTTGTTCTGTCATGTAATTTCCCTTGTTTGATAACACGCATAATTTAGTAGGCAAATACGGTTAATTATTTCCAAATATCTTCTATAGAATTTTCCTTTATTCTAGAAACCCACTTCCTAGACACCCCTCCTCTCTTCTCACACACTCACTGTTCTTCCTCAACCCCAGTCTGGCCAGGTCACCTGCAGGCTTGCTGAAAAGCCATCATTCTGAGCTCTCTCTTTGCCTCTCTTAGCTTCACTAGTTCCTGATACTGGTTCCCTGTATCTTTCTTATCCTTGACTTGTACCATCATTTGGGAGTGAACACATCTTCCAGGAACAATTTAAATCTCTCATAACAGGAAGTGAATCTGCAATGTCTCCAGTTCATAAATCTAGAAAAGCAGCATAAGCTTGTTTTTTAGAAATATGGAGGTGACTTCTGGCCAAGATGGAGGTGTAGGTAGATATACTGTGCCTCCTCACACAACCAAAAGAAAGACAACACCAAATTTAAAAACAAAAAACAATCAGAACTGATGGAAACTCGAAATGTATGCAAGTCTGACAACTAAGCAGTTAAAGAAGAGACATTCATCCAGATTGGTAGGAGGGGCAGAGACCAGCAGCCAGGGCAGAGAGGACTTGTGGCAAGGCGGTGGCTGGAGGACCGGGGTGGGCAAGGCAGCAGCTCATGGACTGGGTGAGGTGGCAGCTGGCAGACTGGGTGGTCCCACATTCCCATGCAGATAAACCTGGAGGAACAACTAGGGAGCAAGAGAGACTGCACAACCCAGGGTTCCGATGTGGGGAAATAAAGCCTCAAAACCTCTGACTGACAAAACCTGCGGTAGTGGAAGAAACTCCCAATCTCACAGGAGATTTTGCTAGAGAGACCCACAGGGTCCTAGAATGTACACAAACCCACCCACCCACCCAGGAATCAGAACTAGAAAGGCCCAATTTGCTTGTGGGCAGCAGAGGATGTGACTGAAAGCCGATGGAGAACTGAGCAAGAGGCATCGTTCCCTCTTGAACCCCTCCCCCACATACAGTACCACTACACAGAGACTTAGGTTGCCCCCCATTCCACCCCAGCGAATACCTAAGTCTCCACCCATTACTATGTAACAGGCATGCCAAGACAAAAAAAAATATGGCCCAAATGAAAAAACAGATCAAAACTCCAGAAAAAAATACAACTAAGTAACAAAGAGGTAGCCAACCTATCAGATGCACAGTTCAAAACACTGGTAATCAGGATGCTCACAAAATGGTTGAGTAATGGTCACAAAATTGGGGGGAAAGTGAAGGCTATGAAAAGTGAAAAAAAGGAAAATGCACAGGGAACCAATAGTGACAGTAAGGAAACCAGGACTCAAATCAATGGTTTGGAGCAGAAGGAAGAAATGAACATTCAACCACAACAGATGAAGAAACAAGAATTCAAAAATATGAGGAGAGGCCTAGGAACCTCTGGGACACCTTTAAATGTTCCAACATCTGCATGATGGGGATGCCAGAAGGAGAAGAGGAAGAGCAAGAAATTGAAAACATTTTTTGAAAAATTGGTGGAGAACTTCCCCAATCTGGCAATGGAAATAGACTTGCAGGAAGCTTAGAGAATCCCAAAGAAGTTGGACCCAAAGAAGCACACACCAAGGCACATTATAATGACATTACTCAAGATTAAAGATAAGGAGTGAATCTTAGGCAGCAAGAGACATTTACCTACTAAGGAGATCCCATAAAACTATCAGCTGATTTCTCAAAATAAACCTTGCAGGCAAGAAGGGGCTGGAAAGAAGTCTTCCAAGTCATGAAAGGCAAGGACCTACATCCAAGATTACTCTATCCAGCAAAGCTATCATTTAGAATGGAAGGGCAGATAAAGTACTTACCAGATAAGGTCAAATTAAAGGAGTTCATCATCACCAAGCCTTTATTATATGACGTGTTAAAGGGATTTATCTAAGAAAAAAATCAAAACTATGAACAGTAAGATGACAACAAACTCACACCTACCAACAGCCAAACCTAAAAAGGAAACAAAAACAAAAATAAGCTAAGCAAACGAGTAGAACAGGAACAGAATTACAGCAGTGGAGATCACATGGAGGGCTATCATGGGGGTATGTAAAATGGGGGGAAAGGTACAGGAAGTAAGTAGCATAAATGATAGTTACAAAATAGACAGGGGAAGGTTAAGAATAGTATAAGAAGTGTAGAAGCCAAAGAACTTATATGTATGACCCATGAATTTGAACTAAGGGGTGGGGGAAATGTGGGTGGGAGAGGGTATGCAGGGCAGAGGGAAGTAAAGGGGAGGAAATGGGACAACTGTAATAGCATAATCAAAATATATTTTGAAAAAGAGAAATATGGAGGTGATATGAGAAAACAGAATCAAGAGGGAAAAGCGTGACTGGGGCAGAGAAAGGAAGGGGAGAGCTTTGCTGGTGTTCAGTATAATCCCTTTCACACAGTTTCATTTTTAAATCAATGTGCATGTGTTATTTTGCCAGTAGTTTAATATTTTAGATAAAGGGAATCAGGTCTCCATATTCGTTTTTTATTGTTACTGAAACAATTCACCACCAGCTTAGTGGCTTAAAACAAGGTAATAACTTTATCATCTCCAAGGTCTGCGGAAGGCGCTGAGGCGCGCTGTTGCCTTTGGAGGCACTGCCCCACTCATTATCCGTTGTACTTTGACATCACTGCAGCTTTCGTTGCTTCCTCAGCAGGGCCTGCTCCACTGTCCAGTGTGTTTCAATGGCACTGTCCCACTGTCCTCTGCATGTGGGAGGCACAGCTCTGATGTCACTTCACCTCATTGCTCAGCTGTCTTCTGCACGAGGAGGCAGGGCTTCACTCACCTCTGTGTCAGGGGCACTGCCTGCTGTCCTTCACATTAGAGGCACCAGGGCTCTTCATTCTGCATTTGGATGTCACTGATGCAGGATCCTCTGCTTTTGGAGTCACTGCTCCACAGTCTTGTGTTTTCGAAAGAATTGCTCCAGTGTCCTCTGTGTCTGTCCCACTCTCCTCTGTATTTGAAAGACTATGTCACTCGCCTCTCTGTTCAGATGAAGTGCTGCCCCACTGTTCCATTGTCCCCTGCACTGGGGTGTCACTGACCAGTGTCATCTTGATTTCAAGTCCTTCTCCCACTGTCCTCTGCATTTGGAATGACCAACTGGAGCGAGGTGGTGACCCTCATTGTGGTTCAACTGCTTTGGTCACTGATCTCAGCTGTCCTGCTGGCACATTAGCCCACCCCCAAGAGCTCTCCTATGGCCTTCCTGGCCCCAACAGTCCCCCAGAGAACCAGCTGCCCAGACCTTGTCAGGGAGTTCTCTGCATCTGCAAACATTTTGGGGATGGGTGTTACTCCCCAAATCCCAGCTGGCCTGCAACCAACTGGAGATTCCCCAAAGGTGCTTGTGGAGCTCGTCTGCAGCCCAGGCTCCTCCCTGCTCCCCATCCTGGAACAGCTGAGGGGCCCAGGGCTCTGCTCACACCCCCTTCTCACATATACTCCCCAGACTTGCATTCACCTGGTCCCCAAAGCTTTGTGGCACAGTATGTAGATGCGAAGGTGGGAGTGGAGTTGGCCATAGACAGGAGTGGAATCCTGGCAGCCCTTCCCCAAGCCCCTACAGGAAACTTCAGGAGTGCTGAAGGAGGGGGGCCCCTGCCCTCCAGGGTGAGACCTGTGGGAGAGCTGGGACAGCTCATGGCAGTGGCTCCCAGTCCACCTGGCCCATCAGGACCCCTGGGCTCCATTCACCTGACCCCACCCCTAGAGATTCACATTTAGTGGGCATCGGCAGGTGATTCTGGTGGGCAACTGGGTGTCCCCTCAGCTGTGTGGAGGCCTTCATTCTGCTCTTACCTGTTCTTGCTGGCAGAGCAACAGAGATCCTGCTCAGGCAACATCTCCCTACGTCCCCAAAGAGACCAGTTCTTCAAAAGGAGGTTTGGGGACTTCATCTTGTCAGTGTCCCATGGGAATGAACAGTTTTCCCATCATCCCCATTCATTTTATGGGTAAGGGTATGTGATTCAGAAGCACCCTCCTATAGTTTATGTTGCTCTGTTGTTTTTGGGACACAGGCTGCTGTATAATTCATACCCCCACATTGTCCTCAGGGAACATGTCCACATTCTATGTTTTGTGATACCTGAGTTTCAATTAGCAGTAAGTGTGCACTGCATACACCTGTCACAGGGGGAGCCTCACTTTGGAGCCGGCCTTCTCTGATGGAAGCGGGGAGAGGGCAGAGTTCTTGCTGCAGGTCACCCAGAGAGAAAAAACTGTCCTTTGCAAAGAGTCCCAGAAAAGCCACCATCTAGTTTCTTCCTGTGTGCAGCATCCTGCCTCCTGGGGGGATGCAATTCTGAGGGGCTGCTGCAGGGTACCCTAGTGCCTGTGACCTTTTGGGTGTCAGGGTGGTCCCTCTGTCCTCTTCCCTGGTCTTGGGGGACTGCAACAACTTCAGCCCCATCCTCGGTCTGGGAAGTGCACACAAGAAAGGGAAATGCTGCTGGGAGTGGAGCCAGGAGAGGGCTGGTCTGTGCCATCCTCTTCCCTCAGAGGCTCTGACAGGTCTGGGGTGGCCAGGTCTGTAGAGGTGCAAAGGCTGGAGGTGAGGAGTGGTGGGCGAAAGACAGGGCAGGGCAGGGCAGGTTTCTTGGCTGCTTCTGGCACAAAGACCAGAAGACAATGGGGTCTTTCCCTGAACTTCCTGCACCCTCATCCTGACCCTCAGGTGGCTCCTGGCCTAGACACGGGTGCTCTGGCCCTGCCTCATCTGCTCATGGCTGTCTCTAGAGGGAGTGAAAGCTTCAGAGCAGGGCCGAGCAGCACAAGACTGGGCCTCTGCAGGGAGGACCTTTGACCTCTTGGGCCTCTAGCATGACTAAGGCATCTTAGGTGTCTGTTTACTGGCTCATGCCAACTTACTGTCAGCTAATCCATTATCTATTTGTTTCCGCAATCATGCATCTCAGAATCCGTCTGTCAATTGGCCATCATACTTCTCCCAGCTCTCTGTCCTGCTGTGGGTTTGAACCCCGCCTTCCAGTGGATGGAAATTCTTCGGAATCCTCATTCTGTTATCAGGACCATGCACCTCTCCTCCGCATGTTGTGCAGTGGTGTTGCGTGGGAGATAGGTTCTGATCCAGAGCAGGCAACATGGTGCCTGACACTTCCCTGTAGACTTCAGGCACCAGTGCTCCAGCCTCTGGGTGCCACCTACCTTGGTCTCCCGGTTATCGCTGGGTGGGTTCCTCTTTCAGGCCTAACCCCCCTTCCAGCCTTCACTGGAAGGAATCTACACTCTGTGCCCTCCCCGTATTATCTCAAGGGGATGGCAGGGGTGGGGGCACTTTTTCTACCTGCAATATGACACATGTCCAGAAGGAGACTCAGGGGTCAGACTGAACTCCAGAGAGTCCCACCAATGGTCCTGCCAGGAGTCCTTGATAGGAAGAAATGACACATGGCACTTCCAGAGAGGGAACATCAACAGCCTCCCCTTGCACCTGTTGTGATGGGAAGACTGGACAGAGAAGACGTTTCCACGGGCCAGTGGCTCATCTCCAACTGTTAGGGTGGCAGGTGATGCAGCTGTGAAAGCATCCATAAACAAGAAAATGCAGAGAGCAGTTTTATCTTTACTTTCCCAAGAGAGGGTAAGGGCTAGGTGCTGAGACAGCCCTGAGGGGTAGGGCTTTGAGTTTTTATTGGATTAGAGAGGGGGAGGGTGTTGTACCTGGGTAGTCGTGGCAATTAGTTGTAAATCAGGGGTTTCAGGCTGACCGTGAAGGCTTCACTTTGTTTAGTCATTATGGGTTGGGTTGGGGGTCCGGGTGCCCTGGTCTGGCCTGTCCTGTTTGTGTAAGTTTTAAAACACCTGCATGGGGGATGCTTTTAGTAATCTTCCCAGTCCTGACAATAGAGGATCAGAGAAACAACAGTTAATTATGCCTGACAGGCTAAAGGAAAGAGAGAGAGCTAGCGCTGGTACAGAGGGCCTGAGAGGGGCTTCTTTGTCCTTCTACCAACTGTGACTGTGTCCTTTTGGAAGTCAAGCTCTTGAGGGGCAGAGCCTGCTCCCTGATGCTCGTGGACAATAGCGAAGGCCCCACTGCCCTGAGGCTCTGAAGCCAGACTCCTGTTTGTGTTCTCCCCTAGGGACCCTGACTACAAGCGCCACAGCTGAGCAGGGAGCCGAGGGCAGAGTCAGAAGTGGAGTGGGCCCTGACCCTGGAGAGAGAGGGTGGCTGAGGAGCGGGCGGTAATGAGGAAGGTGCTGTCTTCTCAACTGACACCGACACCAAGTCTTGAAGACGGATAACCCTCCGGTCCTGATAGGGGACTCGAGACCTGGACATTTTTAGCTTAAGGAAAAAGTTATTAAGCCTAGCAAGTAATGTGTATGTTAAAGCCTTTTGTTTCAGAAGCTGCAGATAAGGCCCATCCTGGCTTCTGGGAAAAAAACCGGCCTCCTGGGGCGCTGGCTGGAGATTACCGCCTGCGGACTAGTTGACAGCATCTGGGCCTTTGTATCAAGGAGGAGACAGACTCTCCCCCTCCCCTTGGGGAAGCACTGCAGCCTTGCTCACCTAATCCTCCCTGAATTTCAAAGCCCTCACTGCACCTTGTTTGTCTTCCCCCACCTCCCTTATAAAAATTCTGGCCAGAAAAGAGAAGGGAAAATGGTTGTTAGGGTGCGAACCCACCATCTTCTCAGATCGCCGGCCATCTGAATAAAGCGCTCATAAAAGATTCAATCACTGTCATTGCTTATTGGGTTTGGTAGTGACAGGGAGCCCGAACATCTGTGTCTTTTCTGGTTACATATTTTGGTGACTCCACCAGGACAGACTTTGGGACTGTCCGGTAAGTCTAGGTGTTTGGTGGGGAGTCCCATTGGCTGCCTGGACTGAGAGGCCCCGGGGGTTTGGAGTCAGAGAATCCCAAGCAGCTGCCAAGTGATTTCACTTGAGGATCCTCCCCCCTCGCTCCCAGCACCTCTCATGGTGCATCACACTGGATTGAATTGTTGCGCTTTCTAGTTCAGGCTGAAATCCCAGGTCACAGTTTAGGTCATCTGTTCTGTTTGGGTGCCCTTCTGTTTGGAGCTCAGTCTGTCTGTCTGATATTATGGGGCGGGGGAGCCCTCCATTGTGGAAAACAGCCAGCGGGGGCGGGTTCTGGTAAATTGATTGACGTAGGCTTATAAACCGATGACGAAAAAGAGAACGATTTCTCACTGTACAATGTTTGGCCTACATAGAATCTAGATTCTGGGGAGTGCTGGCCACTGAATGGGTCTTTGAATTACCATACTATACTGTAACTAGAGTTGTTTTGTCAAAAATCAGGGAAGTAGGACAAATTGTCTTATCTAGAAGTTTTTGGGTTTACATGATAAAGATGTATTCAGAGTTAAAAAAAGAGAGAGACAGAGAGGAAAATGAGTTAATGGCTCAGAGAACAGAGAATTTACATGGGAAAGATAGAAGCCCAGAGGAGAGGGGCCGGGAAGATCTAGATATTGTGGCCGCTGCAAGCTGCTCAGAGTTCCCGCAGCCCCGAGGGATCCTCTCTGTTGAGTGGAATGGGGAAAGTGCGCCTGAACTGGCATTGCTGTTGTGAATCAGTCAAGGAACCAGATTTGGTGGAGGTGAAGCCCCTACCAGGACAGGGCAATATCATTTTCAGAGACTTTTCAGTGAGAGTAAGGCCAGAGGTCCACCCTGCTGGATATTATTGGGCACATACTCTGTTTTGTACATCAGATCTGTTAAACTGGAAAAGCTCAAGCCCTTCTTATGGACATGATCCTGCTAAAATGACTGATTCGTTTGCATCAGGGTTTTTGTTTTTTGCCACTTATTATCTCAACTGGGCAGACATACGGGCCTTATTGACTTCTTTGCTTTAATAAGGGAGATGGAGCAGAGGCTGGTGTTGGATAAGGCAGATAAAGAGGCTCAGAGGTTACACCAAGAAAATCCAGATGGGGCTCTGGGCCTTCCCAGGGCAATACCTGCAACTGAGCCCAATTGAGACCCTAATAGGGATGCCCTTCCCCTCTTAGAGCATTATAAGAGATGCCTCCTTGAGGGAATGGGGAAAAGCGTCCCTGAGCAGAAAAGTCTGAGTACGCGCAAGCCGTGCAGCAAAAGTTCACAGAGGACCCCTCCCAACACGAGGATACAGTTAAAGAGATTCCTGGGGATGGCGAGCGACTACTGCATTTGAATTCCAGACTTTGGGCTCACTGCTAATCCCCTGTATGAGGCTCTGAAGGGACCGGAATATAGCCCTTTAGGATGACAAAAGCGTCAGGCACTCGGGCTTTTGAGTCCCTGAAAGTGCACCTGCCTTCTGCACCGGCCTCAGGGCTTTCAAACCTACTGAAGCCCTTTCATTGATACGTGTGTGTGTGTGTGTGTGTGTGTGTGTGAGAGAGAGAGAGAGAGAGAGAGAGAGAGAGAGAGAGAGAGAGAGAGAGAGAGAGACAGGGCGTTGCCCTAGGATTCCTCACCCAAATGCTTAGTGACATTTGCAGTCCATCGCATAATTGTCAAGGAAATTAAATCACACTGTCCAGGGGTGGCCAGCCTACTTGAGAGTGGCAGCCACCTGCGAGCTCTTGGAGGAAGCTGAAAAAGTTTGTATTGGGACAGCCTATGCCAGTTATTTGTCCCAGAAAGTGTTGAGCCGGCTAGAACAAAAGGGAAATATGCAGCTGACTAGTGAAAGAACGGGCAGGTATCAAGCCCTTTCTTCTCAACAATCCCAACGTCTCCCTCAAAACTGCAAGTGAGGTAAATCCTGCCTTTCTTCTCCCACACCCTGACTCAGCTGTGCTAATACATGACTGTGCTGAAATAACTGGTGAAGTGTATTGTAGCAGGATTGCTTTACAGGACCACCCTTTAGAAGAAGCAGACTGAACTCTCTATACAGATGGAAGCAGTTATATGGACAAAGGAAGCAGAGAGGCTGGGTATGCAGTTGTGACTCTTGAAGGAGGAGTGGAGGCCAAGGCCTTGCCGCCAGGAACCTCTGCTCGGAAAGCTGAACTGACCGCATTGATGAGGGTACTGGGATTGTTTCATGGAAAGAGAGTGAATATGTGTATCAACTCAAGGTAACCTTTCCTGATTTTGCCTGCACATGGTTTCATCTGGGAAGACAAAGAACTGTTAACCTCCAAATAAAAAGGAGATTAAGCATGCAGCAGAAATTTTAAAATTATTAGAGGCCGTTCAGGTACCTTTACAGGTGGCAGTTAGGCACTGCCCGGGGCATCAAAAAGGGGACACTAGAGTAGCTACAGAAAGCAAGCTGGCTGAACAGGCAGCAAAAGAGGCTGCTAAAGAATATTTATAATGCCTTTGGTACCTGTTCTGGACTTGTCAAAATTTGACCCTGAATATTCGACTGCAAACTTAGAGAAAGCTAAGAAGTGAGGTTTTAATGAAGAAGGTCCTGATAGCTAATAGGAAAAGAATAAGAAAAGAGCTATACTGTTTTCCTGGACATTTAGTAGAGCCAGTCATGAAGCATTTGCATGAGGCCACACACTGTGGAAGAGACTCATTAACCATCTATGTCAAACTGCGGCTCACAGGTCCTGGAATTTCTAAAGTCATAAGAAAAGTAATTGCTAGATGTGTTATGTGCCAGAAGAACAACCCCATCAAAGAAAGAAGGAAAGCAATATCGAGGACAGTGCCCATTTGAGGACTGGCAAATAGACTTTACCCAGATGCCAAGGCTCCGAGGGTGGAAATTTTTGTTAACCTTTGTGGACACCTTTTCAGGATGGACACCACCTTCTAGTGGGCCTATCCCACTAGAACAGAGAAATCTTCAGAAGTAGTGAAAGCATTATTGAAGGAAATAATCCCTTGCTTTGGTCTCCCTGGCAGCATTCAGAATGATAACGGACCTGCTTTTGTTTCAGAAATCACACAGAAGGTTAGTAAAATCTTAGAAATTAAGTGGAGACTCCACACAGCATGGAGACCCCAGGCTTCTGGGAAAGTAGAGAAGATGAACCACACCTTGAAGAAAAATATAGCCAAACTGTGTCAAGAAACTCAGCTTCATTGGGATCAAGCTTTACCTGTTGCCCTGCTCAGGATAAGGGTGGCTCTCGAAGTGGGACTCAGTTGAGTCCCTATAAAATTGTGTATAGGTGGCCATTTCAGGTCACAGTTGGGTGAGAAATATGTCTATAAATAAAAAACTGAGGGTAAAGAATATGTACAACATTGAAGTCAGACCTTAGCTGTGATGAATGACCTTGCCTGTGTTAGAGACTTTTCCCCCACGGGTTGGCTGCATTCCTTTGAGCCTGCAGACAAGGTGCTCCTCAGGATTTGGATGACAGCAACTCCAAAAACCAACTAGGAGGAAAGTGGACTGGACCTTGGGACCTACTCCTCACCACCCCCACTGTGGTGAAACTGGCAGAAATAAAACCTTGGACTCATCACACCAGAATAAAGAAAGCACTGGAGGAAGATCTGAAAGTCATCTTTGGAAAACAGTGACTTATGTTCTTTTCTTGACCTCGTGTTTAACCGCTTGTCATGGACAACTTATTCCATTCAAACAAGATGAAAATATTTGAGTATATTTAGCAAAAATTGTTCTGAACATTTCTGACTTTTGCTTTGCAGGAAGAACTTATATTGAGAAAACTTTTACTTCATGTCTTATAGGTGTCTGTACCCCTTTGGAAAGCCTTAGAAATTGTACTGTGCTCGATCATATTGAAAAGAAAATGACCTACTCTGACATTTATCATTGGGGACCAGTGGTAACTATAAAGGACAGGGAAATGTTTTCATTGAAAGTTGCTAATGTAGCCCCAGTTAGAGAGTGTGTAAGTTTTGTCAGTTGTACTAAGAACTGTCTTGTGTTCTCAGCAGGTGTGAAAATGAATTGCACCACCACCACTGATGTATCTTACGCTTATGCTCATGTTAAGCTGCCATCAGGATGGTTCCTGATATGGGGAATGACTGTCTGTTCTTATGTTCCAGTAAACAGCTCTAGGGGGCCATGCTCTCTGGGAAGACTGATGGTGTTTATTCCTCAGAAGCCCCACTTGACACGGGTTCAACAGGCTCTCTCCCTTATACCTGATTGCATCAATGACTTACATCTTTTTAGCCCTGCTGAATATGTGTCTTTAACTGTATTTGTAAGGCCAACCATAGTAACTTATTTAAATGTAAAAATAAGCAGGTTAGCCTGCCCTGCAGCGAAAGCTTTGAATGCCACCTTGCAAGCCATCAGTGCCATGAGTCAAGAACTAGGACAAGTCAGATGAGCAGCACTGGAAAATCGTGCAGCTATAGATTACCTTCTTTTAAGGAATAATCAGAGATGTGAAAAATTTAAAGGACTCTGCTGTTTTAACTGATATAAGTTCACGGCTTATAGAACAAAAAGTAAAGCAAGTAAATGATATAATGTCTAATGTAAAACAGGGAGAGAGATTCTTTGACATCGATTTGTCTAAACTAACCTCCTGGCTGCCTAGCATATCTGCTCTTCGAGAGGTTTTATTATTTTTATCCTTGTTATTTTCTTCAATGTTATAGTTTGTTGTATGCAATGTGCCTCCTTATGTAGGTCTGCAATTAGGTGTATTCCTAACCATCCCCCTCCCCACCGGACAGTCCAGTGCTAAGTTCCGATCTCATAGAAATGAGATAGTTTAATACTAAGGGTGGGGAATGATAGGGGACTCAACACCTGGAAATTCTTAGCTTAAGGAAAAAGTTATTAAGCCTAGAAAGTAATGTGTATATTAAAGCCTTTTGTTTCAGAAACTACAGATAAGGCCCATCCTGGCTCCTAGGAAACAGCCAGCCTCCTGGGGTGCTGGCTAGAGATTACTGCCCAAGGATTAGTTGACAGCATCTGGGCCTTTGTATCAAGGAGGAGACAGACTCTCCCCCTCCCCTTGGGGAAGCACTGCAGCCTCGCTCACCTAATCCTCCCTGAATTTCAAAGCCCTCACTGCACCTTGTTTGTCTTCCCCCACCTCCCTTATAAAAATTCTGGCCAGAAAAGAGAAGGGAAAATGGTTGTTAGGGTGCGAACCCACCATCTTCTCAGATCGCCAGCCATCTGAATAAAGTGCCCATAAAAGATTCAATCACTGTCATTGCTTATTGGATTTGGTAGTGACGGGCAGCCCGAACGCCAGTGTCTTTTCCAGTTACAGTCCCAAGGGGACTCCCCTGTCCATGCAGAGGGTACAGAACCTACCCTGGGGCCTGGACCACCAGGACTGGGGTCCTCAGCTGACCTGAATCCCCTACAGCGCCTTTCTAGAGGACCCCTTCAGCACTGGCTGCTGCTTCTAGAATATTACCCTGCCACAGTGACGCTGTGTGCCTGAGCCCCTGCCCTCCTGATTCTGACCACTTTTGACTAAGGGGCCTGCCTGAGGTCCCCAAATGCCTGTGGCCTCCTGGGCCATGCCCAAGTGGCCCTGCAAGAGCCACACCTGCCTTCAGTGGTTGTCACAGGAACTCTCCAGCACGTTGCTGAACCCCCACGCACATCTTTACTGCTTGACCAGGCTTGTGAAGAAGTTCCCAGGGATGAGGAGCCACCTCCCTGTCCCGCCCCACCCGCCCTCACAGGCTCACTCACCACCGCACCCTCAGACTTTAGTGTAGAGCCCTTCCACCTATCCTGGTACCTCATTCACTTTCAGACTCTGCCTGCAAGAAAATGTTTTATCTTTTAATGTTTTGAAATTCACTTTCCTCTAGTCCAGGCAGACATTTATGGAGAATGGCTGTGTGCTGGGCTCCGTGCTGGGGCTGAGGAGAGGGACTGCAGGTCTGTATACGTGGGAAGACAGGCGTGTGCACAGGGAATGTGGTTGCAGCCTGAAGAGATCCCTTCCTCCACTGGGGAGGGCCAGCACCTCCTACAGAAGAGGGCCATGGAGCCAAGTCTTAAAGGATGAGGGAAATGGGGTAAAAGAGAGGCATGGAAGACAGGGACCCCATGTGGGCAGAGAAGGACAGAGGGCAGTTCGACAGTGACAGCGAACACTAACAGGAAATTGCCAGTGGACTGAGAGGACCCAGTGTAAAGGCCCTGGTAGGACAGACGTTGGCTCTCACTCTCATCCTGAGGCTACATGATGCCAAGGAGTCACATGGTCTGACCTGCATTTTCCGTGGTCTCTTGTGGAGCCAAGCTTGGGAAGTGGCACTGGAAGGACACAGCTGATTGGCTGGATGCAGGAGTGAGGGACAAGAAGTCAGGGGTGATTCTAGGCTCATGGTGGTAGAAATTCTCCAAAATATTCTCCCCAAGGTAGCCCTTCATTCCCTTTCATGGGATTCTCAACCAAAGCTTTTCAGAATGATGGGAGACTTAAGAGTTGGAACATTTTAGCTTAAGGTAAACAATGATAAGCCTAGTAAGTAATGCATATGTTAAAGCTATTGTTTCAGAAACTACAGATAAGGCCCATCCTGGCTCCTGGGAAAACAGCCGACCTCCTGGGGCACTGCTAAAGATTACCACCTGGGGACAAGTGGAGGCATCCGGGCCATTGTGTTCCAGGGAGACAGATGACCGCCCACCCCTGGGAACAGCTAACTGCCCAGGGCAAGAATGTGCAGTTTCTTTCACCTAATCCTCCCTGAATCTCAAAGCTCTCACTGCACCTTGATTATTCCCTGCTATAAAAAATGTTGACTTGAAAAGAAAATGTAAGATGGTCTGTTAGGGTATGAACCCATCATCTTCTCAGATCGCTGGCCATCTGAATAAAGTGCCCATAAAGATTCAATCACTGTTTCTGCTTATTGGGTTTGGCACATGACAGGCAGTACAAATGCCAGTGTCTTTTCCAGTTTCGAGAATGACATTCATTGGGTGACCTATGCATTTGGTGGCTTTTAGAACAAGAGTCGCTCTCCCACAACTGTGACCAACACCTTTTGAGTGTTACCTCCTTCGCAGAGGACTGTCCCCACGTACCCACCACCCACAGTCGTGGCCCAGCAGCTGTGACTGCCCTGTATAAGGCTGTCAGAAGGCCGGATGGTGGTGGCCTGGGGGACGCTGCCTCCAGCTGGGGAAAGCAAGATTCAGAATGTGGCCTGGGTGCTGTGGGCGGTGTTGACCGGCTACCTGTGAGAACAGGTTGCTGCAGGTTGGCAGGATGGCCTGCTCTGCCTTGTTGGATGCAGAGGATCCCAGACGGCATGCTGCGGGGAGAGCTTGGGCCCGGACAGACCATCTGAGACAGAGCAAGGGGCACATGATCTGGCTCTGAGTCCCCAAGTCTCAGTTCCAGCTCCCGCGCTTGGACTCTTCAAATGCCTCTGATCCCCACCATAAATTCTCATTTTTCAGATCCTTCAGCAGTCTCAGCAGGTGTTTGCTTCTTGCCATCAAAAGAGAGTTCACCATAGCAATGTCATGCTCTAGCCTTGGTGATCTGATGAATGGGTCTCTGTCCCCTTGGGTTGGTTTGTGACCTATTCCCAGGGCACAGGGTAGACACCTGAGGACAACAAAAAGAGGAGCTAGCCCTCTAGCTTGATGATTCTAAGGACAACTGGACATTTCCTCCTCTCTGTTCCCAGTGGGTGGCCACAGCTGGCGTCCTCCCAACTGCTTTAGGAAGGGCAGAGTGCCTCCCCTTGTCCGGTCTCTCCCTCCACACTCTCATCTCCCACCTCAGGGCTGTAGGATATGGGGACTATCAAACTTCTGTGAATGTGTCAGGGGCTGGGAAAGTTCCCCCAGGAAGTGTTCCCAAAGTAACCAGGGTTAGCTGATCTCAGGTCAACCAAAGAATTCCCAGGGCAGAGGGCCCCAGGGAGTAGCAGGAGGAAGGGTCCTGCAGGTATGTCCAGAGTAGGTATGAATAAACAGAAGCAGCAGAACAGGCCCCTTCCCACTGCTAAAGCCCTCCAGCCCTGCTGCTGGGCATGGCTGCTGTGAGTGCGCCCAGCCCCCACACAGCCCACTTGCTCGGCCTTCCACGGAATTCAGTTAAACCAGCAGTTTCGTCTCCCCCTCTGCACCCAGGGCTAGTCCCTGAGTGCAACCTGCTCTCCTGGTGGGGTTGTGGGAGGGGAGAAGTCTGGGGCTGGCTGGCCAGTCTGCTGCTAGATGGTTCCGTTGAGATCCCCTGCTTGGGAAGGGGAGCCCTGGCGTGGCCACTGGCTGCTGAAGTTCTCTTCTTTCTGCCTCATTTTGTCCACCTGTCAAGTAGGCAGATTCAGTGTCTTCATCAACCCTTCTGCCCCTCAGCTAAGATCGTGGTTTGGTACATTTTGTTTTTTTCTTGGAGAAATCCTGCCTTGGAGTTAGGAAGAGAGAAAAAGTGGGAGACAGAGGCCTGGGCTGCTTATGGCCCAAAGCCCCAAGGGTTTCTTTCTTTCTTGCTCGTTCTTTCTTTCATAGTATTTATTTTTATTTTTAAAGAGAAGAGAAGAGAGGGAGAGAAACATTGATGTGTGAAAAACATCTATGATTGCCTCTCATGCACCCCCAGTTGGGGACATGGCCTGCAACCCATATGCCCTCTCGAACTGGCAACCTTTTGGTTCTCAGGCTTGCACTCAATCCACTGAGTCAAAGCAGCCTGGGCGCCCCAAGGGTTTTGAATGCTGCCCAGGAAGCTGGAAACTCAACTCCACTGCTTCCCAGTGTACCCAACTCAGAAAATAGAAAAAAGCCTAAATGGTCGCTACCACTTGTACCACAGGTGGATTAGATCCAGCTGGGAAAGGGCTACTTCCATCTTGCTGGTGGCAGAACTGAACTCAGAAAGTGATTGCCAGGGGAGTAACTCTTTTTTTTTTTTTTTTTTTAATAAAAAAAATTGATTCTAGAGAGAGGGGATGTAGGGGAGAAAGACAGGGAGAGAGACATTGATCAGTTCCTTCTTGCATAGCCAAACCTACAACCCAGATATGTGCCCTGACCAGGATTCAAACCGGTGACCCTCTGGTTTGCAGGACGACACTCAAGCAACTGAGTCACACTGGCCAGGGGAGTAACTTTTTAACAGCTCACGTTGGAATAGGAGAGAAAGAGGAGGGACAGGTAGGTTCTGGGGAGACCAGCCCCCCCGATGGCAGCCTCCAGGGGACAGGGGTCCTCCACAGATGCTGGGCTCACATGGGTCAGCCCGGAGGGTGAGAGTTGGACACGGCCTGCATTTGTGCAGCATAGTCACAGGGCAGAGTGGTCAGGGGCCTGCTGCCACTCACTGGCGTTGGGCCTCCAGGGGCAGTGCTGGCCCCAGACCACCGCCCTTCCCCGACCTGAGAAGCCAGGATGCCGTCAGCCAGTCCCTCAGTGCAGCCCTGATCCTTGTCTCTGAGTGGCCCTTTGGTGAGGTCCGTTTCCTGTGCACACCCTGTTATTAACAGGACTGTTCCTTCTACAACTGCGTCTTTTGTGCTCCGCTTCTAAGAACACTGTGGGGCAGCATGGGAAGGGTAAGGATACCCTCACTCAGACTTAAGTGACCCCACTATGAGCAACAAAAAATTCCTGTGCAAACTTACCCACCCCCAAAATCAGGGCAGCAGCCCCTCCCTCCAGGGCTCCCAGGGAGGGGGCTGCCATGGGAACTCACAGACTCCATTACTTCTTTGAACACAAGCAGCACATGTTTAAGGCAAAGAAGCAGCAGAGATGAGCAGAAGAGAATGAAATGGCCAGGATTTTAGCCAGATCTACCCAGAGGTGGTTGGTGTTTTACATCTTCCCTCTGTGTACTGTTACGTGATCAGCCATTTGCCCTTATTAGTGCGTTGTGGGTATCTCTCAGGTCAAAAGAGCCATTTCCACAGTATTTTCTTTAATGACTGCCTGGTGTATAATGTGAGATGCTCATTTTACTGATTCCTTTGTCCGGGTGGCCATCGGGGTGTTTCGGTATGATGAATGATGCTGCCAGGATCATCCCCATCCACATAGCATTACTTCCCCAGGACCTGCTCAGCCACAGGCAGCCTCCTGGTGTCAGGCACACAGCCACTTAGAAAACAGAGGCCTGTGTCAACACATCTCTGGGCATAGCCTTGATCAGCTCTCTCAGCTGTGAGTAAATGGGGCACTGCTGGGCCAAAGGGCCTGCCTTTGCAGGCATTTGCTCTCCCAAAGGACTGTGCCTCCCTGAATGGACCCTCTGAGAGCCACTCAGGACAAAGCCTGGTGGCCTCTCTGCTCCACGGGCCTGGCAGCAGGCTCCAGAAGGAGCTGGGAGAGGAGCCTGGGCCTGTGAGGCTGCTCTGGTCACGTTTGGGCCAGCACTTCCCTGGGTCTGAGCACAGAATGTAGTATTTGCAAATTGGGCCACCCTAGATAATCCACAGCCACTGAGTGTCTCCCTTACCCAACTCAGAGGCAGCCCTCCCAGGAGGACCTGGGGAGGGGTAAGAGCACCAGGCTCCCACCCAGGCTTCGGAGGGCGGTCTGACCAGGCCCTGCCCCCAACTCCAGGCCTCCGCCCTGCCCTTCCAGCGCTTTGGGCCGGTGCCCAGGTAGCTTGGGAGCCCAAACCCGTCGGGCCAGTTTTGAGAGCCGGAGCACAGAGGCTGGCGAAGGATGCACGGCTGGCCCTGCGTTCCTACCGCACTCTCTGCTGCCTGAGCCCCACATTTGCCTGCCCCTCATGGCAAGCACACCAGGCCTCCTGGCACCTTTGCTGGGCCTGATGCTGTCCCTGAGCCTGCGGGGGGCACAGGCCGTAGACTGTAGGTCTCTCGGCCCAGCCTCACGCCTGACTTTCACACCCACAGCCAAGGAACCGTGGCTGGCTCCTCGTGTCCGCGCTCCAGGGCCCCTGGACCACCTCTACAGCACCGTGCACCGCTTCCTCTCTGCTGTGCAGCCCAAACCCTTCCCCACCGGTAAGTGTGCTCTCCCCAGGCGGGCCTCCGGAGGGACTGGGTCCTGGCCAGCACCCTTATCCCCCACCACCTCAGAATGAGGTGCTTGGAGGGCAGGGTCCCCAGCATTCCCCACACCCATCTTCCTGCCCAGGGGCATCACCTGGAGACCCCTCCAGGACCTTCCTGTGTGACCTTAGGTGAGCCCTTTTCCCCTCTGAGTATTAGTTTCTCTGTTTTAATATGGAGGAGATTACATTATAAGTCCCCAAAGACCTGGCTAAGATTTTCTCTGGGTCTGGTGGTACTAGGGGTTGGGAGGAACAGGAGGGGCTGCAGGGCTCTCTCAGCCTGTTCCCCTGCCTTTTGAGGGGAAGAGCTCCTAGGCCAGGCTCTCCTCTGCTTTTAACCAGGCTGGTGGCTTGGCTTCCTGCTGCAGGGCCAACCTGTAGGATCCAGGAGGAGGGGCTGGCCAGGCCTCCCTCAGCCACTCCACGCTGAGGCCTGAGCATGATGGCAAGGGGCTGTATTGACAATGCCTTCCCCCAGGGTGCCTGGTAGTGGAGGAGCCACTCTGGAGAGCCCCACTTCTCCTGGCAGTGGGGATGGGAACTACGGCAGGGCAGTCACTTTCCCCAAGCCCCTAGCAAGACTCTTTCTTTCCATAGAGCTGGCAAGGGCGCTGCTGAAAGAACCAGCGTCTGTGAAGGTGGACGAGGTGAGGCTGGGGAGGGGGCAGGGCAGGAGAGGGAGTTCAGGCTGAGCCTGGGGGCCAGAATAGGGAGGCTCCCTCAGCTCAGCCCATCTTGCTGGCTGCCCCCTGGGTTGGGGAGGTGGGTGGAATCTGGGCATCCCTCCCCCTCTTTCATGAGCCCTTCAGTTGGCAGACCTGATTTCAAACAACAGCTCTGCCATTAACGAGTTTGCAGTGAGCCCCGACCTCCCTGGAGGGCAGTTTCTCCAGATACAAGGTGATAAACAGTAAGGGCACATGCACCTTGCATGAGTTCAAGGTCATTTGTGAAAGTGCCTGCTGTGTACATCGCCCCCTCCTGGTTACCCTCTGGTGTCCTGTGGGGCAGGCTGCCTGGTGAAATCAGAACAGCTCCTCCGCTTTGCCGCCCTGCCAGGTGGTGCGATATGAGGCTGGCTATGTGGTGTGCGCTGTCATCGCTGGCCTCTACCTCTTGGTGGTGCCCACTGCCGGGCTCTGTTTCTGTTGTTGCCGTGGCCGCCGGCGACGCTGTGGGGGCCGAGTGAAGACAGAGCACAAGGAGATGGCCTGTGAGCGCGGCACCCTCATGACCTTCCTGCTGCTCACCACCCTCGTGCTGCTGTGAGGGGTGCCTGGATCCGGCGGGAGGGTGGACCCAGGTGCAGGTGCCGGAGGACATCCGTCGAGTCCCTTTCTCCGCCCTCACCTCGCAGGATTGGCGTCGTTTGTGCCCTTGTCACTAACCAGCGTGCACATGAACAGATGGGCCCCAGTGCCGAGGCTGTGCCTGAGATACTGCTCAGCCTCCGGGGCCTCGTCTATGATGTCCCCCAGGTGAGCACCAGGTAACCCCTCACCCTCACTTACCCACAAGAGCACCAGGCCCAGGCAGGTCCGAGGAGAGTGGGACCTACAAATTTCCAAAGCATGCCACTTCCAACGTGCACCTGACTGCCCCCTGCTGGAGAGTCACTGTAATACAGAAATGCTGGAGAGTCTCGGGAAGGTCTGGGAAACGACCAGAGGGAGGGCTGTCAAGTGATGGCCCTGTGTTTGCCTAGGAGCTGCAGGCTGTGGCACAGCAGTTCTCCCTTCCCCAGAAACGTGTCTTGAAGGACCTGGATGGTGAGGATTAGAGCGGGTTGGCAGGCAGGCCAGCCCCAGGACCTCCTGCCCAGGCCTGTCTTGAAGGGCCCTCTCATTCCCTCATCTGGGCTCCACCTGGAAACACCCTTACTGGGGTGGAGATTGGGCCAGTAGGGCTGCACAGCAGCCAGTCTGCTGCAGAACCGGGGGAGGCTGGATGGATGGGTGGGGAGGGCTCTTGGCTCCTGGGGACCAGCCCTCAGACTGCCCGTGCTCTTCAGGTGTTGCCATGAGCTTGGGGAGCACAATCCACACCCAGCTCAGGAGCACAGTTTACGAGATGCTGGCCTCACTGCTCAGCCTGGGCCGAGGTGAGTGGGACCAGGGTCCAGGTGGTGTCTCCTGCGGGCAGGCCCCTCTCCCTCACTCAGCCCCAGATTTCTTTCACTGCCTTAGCAAGCCCCACCCCTAGCTTTACCCTAGGGTCCCCTTGGACACCCTTGCCCACATCCTGCCTCAGTGTGCCCTGAGGCCATATCCATTATAACTATTGTGGTTAGAGGTTAATATTGGCAGGTCCCTTTGACTTGTGGGGAGGGAAGTTGTTTTGCTTCCTGTAAGAACTCTGAGGACTCTGGCAGCAGTGGGGGCTGCTCAATCAAGATGTGGGTGGGTCTCAGCCCTACAGGTCTCCGTGGACCACCTCCGAGCCTTGAACACCACCCTTGTGGAGCTGTGGGAGGGGCAGCAGGAGCTGGATCAGGCCGTTCGGGTGCACCGGGAGCACCTCCGTGACCTGCTGCAGGAGCCTGGCTGCCAGGGCTGTGCGGAGACCCTGAGCCGGGTCCATGGCCTGGAGTTGGGCGCTGACTTCAGCCAGGTGCAGGCTGGACAGACGCCATTAGAGCAAGGGGGGCTTCTTTACCTTCTGCCATAGGAATCCCCAGGCAGCCTGGGTCCCATGTTCCCTGAGGCAGACCCCTCCATCTCCACAGACCCAGGGTGCACACTGTGCTGTGAGTGTCCTGTGAATCGCCTCCTTGAGTTCTCACTGCCACCCAGGACAGGAGGGCTGTGCTGGTCCCCACATTTTACGCAAGAGGACACTGAGGGTTCAGCAGTCCCTGGTCCCCACCTCTCATTCTCCCTCAGGGATCCCTCTCAGTCCTTTGTCATCATCCACTCTCCTCTCCAATTTCAGGTGCCCCAAGTGGACGATGTCCTACATCGCCTGAAGGGCGTCCCAGAGGCCAACTTCTCCAGCATGGTCCAGGAGGTGAGTGTTTACCCCAGTCTACCTGACTTCCCCCACCTGCCTGGGAACTCACAAGTGAGAGGCCTCAATTTCCCCCCCTTTGGGTGGGTACCCAGTTGAATCTAAGATTTGGATCAAACTTGGCCTCACCTGTCACATGGCATCCTGGGCTGCAATCTCACAATGCCTGTTCTTGAGTGCACAGAGGCTGGTGGGAGAGGCAGGCCTGGAACTCAGAAGCAAGAGCTAGGCCCCTAAGGGGGTGGGGAGCTGGAGTGGCAAGGGGGGAAACATGCAGCTGAGCCCCAGGGGGCAAGCAGGATCTCCTGGGTGAAGACAGGCTGTGGGGGAGTGTGTGACATGAGCCAACGCCTGTGACCCAGGGCCTGGAAAGTCTGAGTTGAGGAAATGGTGAGTCATTTGTGCTGAGTGGCTGGAGCAGAAGGTTCCAGAAGGAAGGAAATGGGAGGTGAGCCTGGGAGAGTAGGTTAGAGCTGGACTTGAGGGAAATAGACCTGGCAGCCGTGTGCAGGATGGACGGGAGAGATGAGACAATAGTGGGGAGTCTACTTCGATCATCTCAGCAAGAGGGGATGGGGATAAAAGGGAGGGGTCTTCGAGGAGCGCTGTTTGGGGAATTGAATCAGGTGGGGCCCAGGAAGTGAAGAAGATGCCATTGACTGAGAGAACAAAGGAAGGCTGTTTCCTTATTTCTCAAGTTGGGAGCACCAAGTAGCATCTCCTTCTTCTGGGCCTGTTGATGTCAGGGTCCCCAAGCTGGGACACCCAGACAGAGAGGCACAGCTGCCTTTTGTTCTGGCAGGAGAACAGCACCTTCAATGCCCTCCCAGTCCTGGCTTCCTTGCAGATGGCCGACGTGGTCACAGGTAAGGCCGGCCTAGCACACCACCCCACACCACCCCACCCCACCCCACTCCAGCCCTGCCCGCCCTTCCCCTAACAACAGGCTTGTGGAGAGAGGAGCAGGGCAGTGTGGGGGAGGCTGAAGGTTGCTCCTATGGCTGGGCCTGGACAGGGAGTGGGCCCTCTGTAGCTCAGGAGCTTTTCCTGACCATCCTTTCCCAGGGGCCCCTGGGTGCCTTCCCCAACCCATAAGCCCCTGCTGCTTTGGGCAGAGCTGAAGAAGGTGGTGGCCCAGCAGCCTGAAGGGTTGAAGAAAATGGCCAAAGTATTCCCCAAATGGGAGGCAGCCTCTCGCTGGAGCCAGGCGCTGGAGAAGGTGGAAAACAGTAGTCGCCCCTACCTGAAGGAGGTGCAGAGATACGAGAAATACAGGTGCTCGAGACCCATGGAGGTGGGGTGGAGTAGGCAGCCCAGCCTCTTGGCTACTGGGGCCCAATTCCAGCCCCCATCAACTCCTTGTTGTACTAAGCCTCTGTCTGCCTCTTTTCAGCTAAAATCCTTTATGTGTCCCCACCTTGACTGTGTGCCCTTGAGATCTGAGCCTGAGGACCCCATAGGAGTGGGGAGGCCTCAGGAAGTGTTTATACTTATGGTTCTAAGGCCCCAACCTTGGGGTTGGTGGCCCCACCAGTCGGTCAATCCTATGCTGGCCTATCCCTTTCCAGTGACACCTGTACCTTCTCTGTGGCAGGTGGATTGTGGGCTGCATGCTGTGCTCTGTGGTCCTGCTGGTGGTGGTCTGTAACCTGGTGGGCCTCAACCTGGGCATCTGGGGCCTGTCTGCCCAGGAGCACCCCAGCCACTTGGAAGCCAAGGGCAGGGCTGGAGCCCGCATCCTCATGGTGTAAGAAAGGCTGTAGAGAGGGGTGATGTCTCTCCCACTGGGCTGGCCAGGGCTCTCTATGCTCACAGACAGCTCCTGTCCTGGGCATCGGGAGACTGAGCTCTGGTACCAACACGCTGGGTGGCTGTGGGCACATCAGTAACCCGTCTGGGCTCCGGGGTCCTCATCTGCATAAAAGGTTTCACCAGAGCAGGAATGACAACAAAGAAGCACTTCTGTCTCCACATCAGTGATAATTATAGTAACCAGTGGGCATTCTTTCCCACTGAGTCCAGGCAGAGCCTCAGAGTCTTTCTTAACCCAGAATCCAGGCAGCACCACCACTAGGAGGAGGCACAGAGATAGAATCTGTTTGCCATCCCTGGACTAGCTGGCTGCCTCACATGCCACCTCCCGCCCCAACAACAACAGGCTTGTTGAGAGAGGAGCAGGGCAGTGCAGGGAGGCTGAATGCTGTTCTCTTGGCTGGGCCTGGTCTCCAAGGGCAGGGCTGGCGCATTTAGTTGTTCAGGCTGTCACCAGGGTCCTTGGCCAAAGGGGCAAGTAGGGGCTGAAATCCAGCTCATGTTTTACTCTCTAAGCCACAGGTGACAAACACGAGGCTTGCAGGCCGAATCTGGCCCTCCACCTTGTTTCTACCCAGTGGCAGCGCCGAGCTCCTTGCCCCTAGTTAAGAAGTAGTTACATTTATACAGTCCTAAAATTACATTTGGCCCTTTGAAGGCAACTGTGAGGCTGATGCAGCCCCCCGTGAAAATGAGTTTGACACCCCTGCAGATCTTGGCATGGGGCTGTGCCTGTCTCCCAAAGAAGACCTGCAGGTCTGAGGTCCTCCTCGGACTCTCTCAGTTGCTGGTCTTGCTGGCAGGGCATGGCTGGCTGCACAGGTGGCCCCACTGGGGGCTGAGCCCTGGAGCTGGTTGCCCCTGTGTGCTCGGGGCCCGAAGGCTGGCTTCCTGTCTCTTTGAGCACAACAGTTACCCTGTCCTCCAGGCTGCCGGGGCCAGCCAGGGTACCAGCAATAGGGTGAGGATGGGGTGGACATGGTGGGGACAGTCAGCAGTTCTGACTCCTGACCCAAGTGGTGGAGCCCTCTGAGTTTTGTCCCCAAAGGGCTCTACCTCGCAGTCAACTTGATGACCATGTTGGCCTGGGATGTGGGTGGGACAGAGGGTGTCTCCCCCATCGCCCACCCTTCTCTGTCTTCCCCAGGGGCGTGGGCCTCAGCTTCCTCTTCGCTGGGCCCCTCATCCTCCTCGTCTTCTCTACCTTCCTGGTGGGCGGCAACGTGCAGACGCTGGTGTGCCGGAGCTGGGAGAGCGGGGAACTCTATGAGGTGGGTGGAGGGAGATGTGAGCAGAGAAAGAGGGTTAGAAGGAAGTGGGGGCCAGAGAAGGCAAGAGGGAGAGCAGGACGGGCGTGGGGGTGGGGAGAGTGATGGAGACAGCCCAGCAAAGACAGAAAACCACCAGTAGGTGAGCAGTGGGAGAGAGAGCCCATGAGTCCTTGGGGTGATGCCCAGCACAGGGCAGGGACTCCCAGGGCTTGAACCCAGACCTGAGCCCCTCTGTTCTCCCAGCTCTGAGTCTGCAAACTGGTGGTCTTGGTTCCCCAGTGCTTCTAGCAGGTAATCCGGATTCTTTGTTTTGGGAGGGTCCCCACAGCGAGTTAAGGCCCTGGGTGATTTGAGTCTGAGGCAGATTTGGGCATGGTCTCAGCCGAGGTAGGGGGTCATGGGACTTGGCCCTCAGCTGGGACGGCCTTGCCCCTCCCCACTCCAGGCTCATTCTCCCTAACCCGTCTCCAGTTTGTTGACACTCCGGGGAACTTGCCCTCGTCCATGAACTTGCACCACCTTCTTGGCCTGAAGAAGAATATCAGTATCCTCCTGGCCTATCAGTGAGTAGGAAACGGGCTGGAGACAGGGTGTGAGGAGGAGCTGAGATGGGTGTCCCATTAAGGTGATGTCAGCCCCTACTGGCCATCCCTTCCCTCCTCTGTGATGCCCGTTGTTCCTCCCCAGGCAGTGCAGGAAAGGGGCCTCACTCTGGAAGGTCCTGCAGCTCAATGACTCCTATGACCTGGAGATGTACCTAGATATGAGCCAGGTAAGGGAAACTTCCAGAAGGCTGTGTGGACCCCTTCTGCAGATGCCCCTCCTCTGGTCTTGCCTCTATGGTGGAATCATCTCCTTGAACCTGAGAAGTCTGCAAGAGCAATTGAGGTGCCTCAGGGGCAGAGGCCCCAGGTACCAGCTCAGGGCCTGGCCAGGAGGTTTCTGGGACGTGCAGGTAGGTGGGAGAGGGTCTGGAGGCTCTGACCAGCTCTGAGCACTGTGCTCCAGGAAAACTGGATGCAGCTGAGGCTGTAGCAGGAAAGGCTAATGATAGTGACAGGCTGAGGGTATATGTGTCCTGACGGGGACAGGCATTGGTTGGTGTGCTGCAGTTGGGATGGGGTGACGGTGAAAATGATGGTGACCAAGTTGGATACCACTGGAGAAGGGCTCCCACAGGCCCCTTGCTGAGCTTACACAGTCAGTATGTGGTGGCAGGATTCAATTCCTAGCCACTGGACTTGGCCAGAACTTGGTGTGTAGAACTGGAGGAAAGGATTCATGCTGACGAGACAGTTCTGGGACAGAGAAGGAAGAGCTACTTCACAAGAAGGGACCTCTTTAGAGAATGGGGTTCTCCTGAGGGTGTACATTCTCTCCTTTCCACTCTCGATGCCTATGAGAGGTGGAGGGAGAGGAGCTTGACTTCCAGGGCCCTCAGAGAGCCATCCCCACACAAATCGGGGGCCCACCCTCAAGCTTGCTGACTCCTGATTCTCCATCCAGAAGCCCTTCCAACTTCTCTTGGACACACTTATTCCCAGCCCACTGGCCAGCAGAGCCAAGGGGTCCAGATGACAGCCCCAACTCCGTACCTTGAACTGTATAACCGGGGGCAGTTTCTGTAGTGCCTTAGCTTTCTCCTCCTCCAGCGTCTCTAACCAGATGAGATGCCTGCAGAGCAGGTGATGCCAGGTTCTCAGTCACAGTCACTGCCCGCGGAGGAAGGCTAGTGGCCAGAGAGGGCTTCGGCAGGAGCTGGGCAGAGGGGCCTGTGCTTTGCTGGCCAGGAGTAATGGCTCTTATGGGGTTCTCAGCCCCAGTCCTGGGAGGGGAGCGGTCCAGCTCATAGGAGTGTCTGGACAGGTAGGGCCTCAGGTTCAGAGGGACTGGGCAGCCCTTGGGGGCCATCTGGCAACACCAAACATGACCTTAAGAGTGCTTGTCCTCAAAGGAGATCACAAGGAGCTGATGAGGCAGAGGAAAATGTGGTGTGCTTTCCAGGGAACCAGGCAGAGGGCTCTGGCCACCTTCAAACATCTCTTGTACCTGTCTGCTACCGATGCCTCTGAAAAAGAATCAGGCCTTGCTCCCCCTGGGAAGGCAGGGTGGTGGGTGGGAGGGGGAGGACCAGAGCTGGGATCCATTCTCCAAGCTGCTGTGGAACTGTAGGCAGGGGAATGCTCCTGCCGGGACTCGGTTCCTCATCTGTTCAACACTGGGGCTGAATGCCATGCCCTTTAAGTCTCCTCCAGCAATGGCTGGAAAATACTGAGTGTCCTTTTTAAACTGCGATCTGTCTTGGAAGTATGATTGTGTCCGTTCATTCATTCATTCAGATCCATCCATTCATTTTTACACATTCAACACACTTACCCGACCCTTACCATGTGTGAGCTTCCGCTCTAGACACTGAGAATTCAGTTCAGAGTGGGCGGACCAGGTGCTGCTCTTACAGAGCTGATGGCAGTAGGCAAGTGTGCACATAAATAATATCATAGCAACAGGTGCTCTAAAGACCCTGTCACATGGCGATGTGATAATGATGGGCTGGGGAAGCTCTTTTATGCTGGGTGACCAGGAAGGTCTGCATTGCTGCCCCGGTGCCAGATAGGTACCTGAGGAGGGCAGGGTCTTGATGGGAATGGGTTGGGGGGTGGGAAGAAAGCGGGGGACTGCAGGGCTGTCTCTGAGGCTGGGAGGATCCAGGGTGGAGACCCTGGTGAGCTGCTGCTCTGGGGTCCTGTCTCAGTGCCTGGGCATGCCCTCACCCTGTCCCCTCCCTCCCAGTACATGGCCAACCTGGAGCAAGAGTTACAGAACCTCACAGTGGACGTGAAGAGTCTGGACCTGCTGAGCCCAGCTGGCCACCGGGACCTGAGAGCTCTGCAGAGCAGTGGGCTTGGTAACATCCACTACCCCAGCTTCCTCATCCAGGTCAGCAGTGGGCCCCTCAGGCCAGAGTGCTGCAGGACAGAGGGGCCCGCAGAGGAGCTGGGGGGTGCATCTTGCCTTGCCCCGGCCCTCCATCTCCCTCAACTCCCCATGTCCCTGAGGGGTACCCCAGACCATGTGCCCAGGCCTGTCCTGGTGTCCCCCCATCCTGCTGGGCTGGAGTGCATGTGCCCCCAACACCAGGCTCTGTCTGTGGTCCTGAACCCTCTGCTGTGGCAAATGATGGCGGGAAGTCGCCTCTTCCTTGGGTTATACCAGGAGGCACCTCACTTTTCTCTGCTATCTGAATGGAAAATGTCTGGTGTACATCAGTCACAGTTTCAGGCAAAACCCACTGGGGCTGATGTGCCCCTGCAGACCCTCCCGGTGTGCAGTAATTTTGAAAAGACTGGGAGTTCGGTGGGGTGGAACCAGGGTTCATCCCCTCTCAGCCTCTCCATCTGCCTCCAGATCCAAAAACCAGTGGTGAACACCAGTGTGGAGCAGCTGGCGCACGAGCTGGAAGGATTGGCTCACTCTCAGGTGAGAAAGGAGCAGAGACCCCTCAAGGAAGGCAGGAGTCAGGGAGATTCCCCAGAGGCAGGAGAGGGTGAGAGTGTTTGGTTTGGGGGGAGGGGGCAAAGGCAGAGGCCAGGTTGAGGGCTCTGGACCCCTGGCAGGGCCAGAGGGTTTTGCAGTATCAGCTCTGACTCAGTTTGGCCACCCACTGGCTGTGCGGCTTTGGGCAAGTCATTCTGCGTCTCTGGGCTCATCTTTTCCATTTGTAAAGCTCAGATGAAGTAACTGGCCTGACCTCTCTCATGGGGCAAGTGTTTCTAAGTGCTCACAGCTCTGGGATCCGCTGGGACAGGTGGCATGAGGACAGGGCGGCGGATCAGATATCATGACAGTTGCCCCAGGCAACTCTAATGGGAAAAATAGCATTTTGTATTTACAAATATTTAAAGTTTAAAAAGTTATTTTCCGGGTATCTTACAGACCCCACCATTTCAGCAGATACCGCCCTCACTCAGATGGGTTCTGCAGCTAATGTAGGGGTGCCCTGTGAGCTAGCGGCAGGCCTAGAGCGTGAGCTCAGGCTCCCCACTCCGGGATCAGGCCCAGAAGCTCAAGGGGGCCACTGTTGTCTCTGTCTGAGCCTGGCGTTCACAGCCCTCAGCACGCTGGCTGAGCAGTCGGTAAAGGACGTGCTGGCAAAGGCTGTCCTCTCCTGGGAACAGAGCCATTTTATCTCCGTCCCCCCTCAGGGCGATTCTGTGCTGGGGGAGCAACTACAGCAGGAGGCCCAAGGGCTTGGAAACTTCTACCAAGAGAAGGTCCTCCCCCAGCAGCGCCTCGTGGTAAGTCCGGAGGCCCAGTGAGCTTGGGGCCTGGGGAAGAGGGAAAGCAGGGAGCGGGCACAAAAGAGGAGGCAGGTGCCAGAACCCGCTCCCCCTAACCAGCCCCAATCTCTCCTCCACAGGCCAAGCTCAACATCAGTGTCAGGGCTCTGGCTTTCTCAGCACCAAGCCTCCAGGTGGCTTCTGGAGATGGGGGGTAGGGTGGAGCAGATGGGAAGCAGGGAGAGGGAGGGAGGGGCCCAGCTGACACGGGACCTCACCTGCTTTGCCTGGTCCCATGGGAGGTTGAGGGTTGCGCTGGGAAGAATTGGGGGTGGGAGAGCAGATCCTTGAGGACCACTGTCTTTGGCCTCTGTGTCCTTAGCTCTTAATTCCCCCTCCCCCAAGCTGAGTGTGTTGTGTGTTATATGTCGCGTTAGTGAAGGAGTGACTACTCCCTGACTGAGCAGGATGCTGAGTTGAGTCCCTCTCCTCTCCCCAGCTGGAGACCTCAGGTGTCCTGGACAGGGTCACGCACCTAAAAGGAGAGCTGCCTGCCTGGGCTGCCCGCATCCTGAAGAATGTGAGTGGGGGGACGACAGGGGGATGGGGGCCCCCTCAGAGCCAGAGCTGGGTTGAAGGGCTGACGCACACAGGGTTCCCACCTCAGGCCTCTCCTCCAGGCCTATTCCCTTTCCGTGACTCCAAGGAAGGCCAGCTCAGCCTGTCCTGATGGGGCCAGGCATGGGGCTGGGGTGCAGGTTCCTGAGATTCCTGCTAGCCCAGGGATCCCCTCTTTCCTGCAGGAAAGTGAGTGCTTCCTGACCCGGGAGATGGGATACTTTTCCCAGTATGTGGCCTGGGTGAGAGAGGAGGTAAGTGGGGCACAGACCCCTCCTGGCCTCAGAGCCACTACCAATCACCCACTCCCAGCCGTACCAGCTGTTAGCCTTGCTCTAGACCTCTTTCATCCCTAGAGCTCCTTGGGGGGTGCCCTGGAGATGCCCTGGAACCCAGACTCCCAAACCTGGCATCCATGCCCTTGCTTGCTGGTTGGGCTCTGCACACACACCTCCTGGGCAGCCCTTCTCTGAGGCCTGAGTGTGAGCAGGGCAGCCATGGGCCCAGAACATGCTGCTCACACCTGGGCCCCACACCGTTCCTCACACTGGCCCCTTGCACATACTGTCTGAGGCCAACAAGCCCTCCGGCTCTCCTCCTCCTGCAGGCGCTGGCTGATCCCAGCCTCTGATCTGTGTGGCCTCTCCAGGGGGAGTGTGGCTGAAAGCACAGTGCTGGGCACACAGTAGGGGCTTCATACAGGCCGGTGCATGGCATGGAAAGGGCAGGAGCTGAGCCTGTATCAGTGTGTCCGTATGGCTGTACAGCTGTGTCCCTGGGCCTATCTATGTCCTTGTCAACTTCTTTCTCTGACTATGGGGTGTGCACCTGGGGACCTGGTACAACTGCCTCATGTTGATGCCACAGGTGACTCAGAGAATTGCCACCTGCCAGCCCCTCTCTGGAGCCCTGGACAATGGCCGTACGATCCTATGTGACATGATGGCTGACCCGTGGGTGAGTGCTGGGGAGCTCATCTGGGCTCATGGACATTAAGGCTATTGTGGGAGGGTCACATGAGCAGGACCTGAGGCAAGGACCGGCACCTTGGCCTGCCCCCTCAACTCTGAGAACACTGAGTAGTGGGGGCCTGGGATCCTGAGTGGCATGGGAAGAAGTCACTGCCCAGCTCCACTGAGCTAACCCCCCTACCCCTCTTCCAGAATGCCTCCTGGTTCTGCCTTGCATGGTGCACCTTCTTTTTGGTCCCCAGTATCATCTTTGCCATCAAGACCTCCAAATACTTCCACCCCATCTGGAAACGCCTGAGGTGAGGGGGCTGCCAGGGCTGTGGGGGCAACAGGGGCCCAGGAAGGAGTCCTTCCAGCCACCAGGCCTCAGCCCCCTGCCACACCACTTCCTGAACCCACCCGCCACTAGCAGAGGAGGCACATGCTGGCCCTGAGGAGCCACATACTCAGGGAGCTCCAGGGTCAGAAACTTCTTCCCATGCCCTTGCTGCAGCACATCCAGTGGACATACTTGCTGGAGCTCTGCCTCCCAGTGAGCTTCTGAGGCAGGAAAATCAGGGCTCTGGGTTTATCCCTGTGTCGGGCTGAGGGTCTGTGCCAGGGTCGCCCACTCTGTTCACGTTGCCACAGCTCCAGCAGCTCTGAGGAGACTCAGCTCTTCCACATCCCCCGGGTCACCTCCCTGAAGCTGTAGGACCCCCCTGGGTGAGTTCTCCCCCTTAATTCCTTAGTGCCAGAGGCAGGGGAATAGGGGGAAGAAGGGAAGGGACCCCTAAGCCCTCTTCTGGGTGGGTGGTTATGGGCCACCATCCTTCTCCACTGTCCCAGAGGCAGACCCTCTGTACAATCTGGGGTCCCCAGGGCCCCGGAGGGTGGGAAGGTTCTGGAACTTGGTGGGGTCTGAGTGTGGGGTCTGGTCCATCCTGCAGGAGGACTGACAGGCCCAGGCCTGCAGCCCCATCCCTGTAACTCACCTCTTTCATTCTGAATCCACAACAGGAGTTTGCGAGCTGCACAGCAATGCCTGGGACTGCTGCCTCTCCCTTCGACTTGGCCTGGACCGGAGGACTTCTATCGCTCTTGCCCCCCAGAGCCAGGGCTGGCATCCAGGCCTGGACTGTCCCCCACTTCCAGCTTCCTGACCCCACCTTGCCTGTTCCCCTTCTACCCCTGTCTCTTCACAGCCCCCTTTATTTGTTCTTATACGGATACTTAAGTGCTGCTGAGCTACAGAGCCAATAGGTTCTTCCAGGTGTCCATCCCTTCTCCTCCTCGTGATATGTCAGCACCTAGAAGACCCTGTTTTCCACCTAGTGGAACCCCTTTCTCAGCCCCGTGGGTGGGACAGAGGCCCTGCCACCCCACTCTGTCACCACCCACCCCGCCCCCTACACATCGCCCCCCCCACTCCTCTCCAGGCCCCTTGCCCCTTATTTTCATGGCCCCTCCCCAATTTCCCCAGCCTCACTCTGTCCCTTCCTCCAGGGAAGCTCTTTCCCCTTTGTCCTTTCTTTAGCTTATCCCACTACGTTGCTGGTTCCCAGGGACCCCTCCTGCATGACCAAACTAATCAGGTAAAGCCACCAATCAGACAAGGGGCCACCGTGGCCCAGGCCTGGCTGGCTGCCTCGTGGCCTCCGAGCCCACTACCGCCTGGTGACTTGTACCCTCCACAAGCCCTGGCCTGGGTTTCCTGGCCCCCCAGCCTGTATGAAGGCCGAGCCCCCTTCCTACACCCTTGACTGGAAACAGTGTTGTTGTTCTTCAGCAACTCTCTGAGTATTAGTTCCCCAGGAAGGAGCCCGGGGCCTGCGCCAGAGCGGGGCCTCCGCCTAGGCTGCCCAGAAGGTGACCTCTTGACAGACCCCAGCCAGCTTCCCCGGGAGGGATCTGGGGCCACAACGGGATTTTGCACTATGACCCTTACTCCTTCCCTCCTGCCCATGTGGCCTGGGGTTATCCCTGGTCCATCCCTGTACTCTGCATGCTGAATCCTGAGTTCCAAAAGAAGGGAAGAGGAAGAGGAGGTCCTCTGGTACATTAAAGTGGTCTCATTTTCTAAGCCTTGGCTTTGGGTCCTTACCACTAAGTATCCTAGGTTAGGGCCCCTGTATGCAGTTGGTGTTTAATGAGTGTTTGTGGAGACAGAACCCTGGGCCTCCTCTGGTCACAGGCATCCAGGCATTCCCCTACAATCAGCAAGTGAAGAGCAGCCCACTCCAGGAGCAGGCAGGCCTGGGTCCACGTGCTCACTCTAACGCTTGTTAGTGGAGACACCTTGAACATGTTATACAGGATGCCTAGGCCTCAGTTTCACTATTTATAAAATGGGGAGAAGAGTCGTAGCCTCCTCGCAGGGCTGCGACAATGTGTGGAAAGCTCTTGGCCGGGGCCTGGCACGAAACACATGCTCAAAGGCTGCTGCGTTTTGCCATGACTGCTCTGGGCCAGGTCTAGGCAGGAGCAAGGGCAGAGGGAGAGGTGCCCTGTGCAAAGGCACTTTAACGTTGCGGTCTGCTGAGTTCGGGGCGTGTCTGTGCTTAACTGCGTCTTACAAACCAGCAACAAATTTGCTGCTAGGAAGTAGGGTGGTGCGCACACAGCATATCGTCACCGTTAGAAGTGCACTCTCACGCAAGCATCACAGAATGTAGCCCAATTGCCTCTTTTTGGCTTTTCGCAGAGATCTTTTTTCTTGTTTCTTACCTGTTGCTCTATGCAGGGAAACTGTAGCCCCTGCATTTTAAAAATAAAATTGATAGAATTAAAAAAAAAGAAAGAAAGAAAGAAATGATTAAAAATAACTTTCAGCTTTCTATCAAAATTGCCTGTCTTATCTTCGCTACACTTGAGCATATCGAGCATAGTTATTTTAGCTATTTTATTTAACGTTCAAGTGACTCCCTAACAGGGGGCCCCCACGAGCCTGTGTCTGGTGTCCGTTGTTTCTCTTGGTTGATTAGGTTTGTCTTGTCTTCTCACCTACGCGGTGATTTCTGATCGGGTACATGTTATGCCTGAAACTTGTAAAATAATTTGAGGTGTAGGATGAAGCTGTCTTCTCCCACGAGGGTTATGTTTACGTCTGGCTCGGGATCTAACAAACCAGGATGGCTTTCAATTTTCTGAGGCTGAGAGTTGCAGCCTTCTGGAGGGCCATTCTGCTCTTGTTCACACTCCGGGAGCAAGGCCCCCTGGAGTCCCAGCCCAAACCATAAAAGGCTTGCCAGGCACCCCTCCTCGTGCTGGGCCTAGTTTTTACCTCCTTGGCCCCAGCTCTGCTCAGCAGCACGCTGTACTTTCCAGGACCAGCGGTGGAGAAAGTAGCCCCAGATGCCAGGCACATGTCTCTGGGTCCCTGCCTTTCCCTGACCTTGGCCCTGTGATTCCTGGCTGCCTTGTTTGCTCCTCAATACTCCCAAGTAGGCTTTAAAAAAAAATGTTGGAGCAGCTTTTAAGCTGTGCTCGGCTGGGGATTTAGTCTACATGACTTCATCCACCATGACAGGAAGTAGTAATCCTAAAAAATTAACTCAGTTTCCCCTGTGAATTGGGAAAAGGCTGTCGCTCTTTGAACTTAGCGTCCAAATGCCCTGGTCCAGCCACTGAATGTGGCTTTTCAAAAGGCTTAGTTTGGAGAGTAGAGTAAACTCTTGGTACTTGGGGTAGGGATGGCACTTGGCAGGTAACAGAGACACAGAGCTAGCCACAGAGAAAAATATATTACACATTTCCCTGATTTTAAAATGCCAGAATCCTAAACTTCAAACCCTACTCATGTGTGAAACAAAGCCCCTTGGTGGTCACGGGCTCACCTGTTACCACAACATTTGCCGAAAGGGCTGGGGCCATCCTTGTCTCACACTGACCGGAGGAGCTCTGAGAAGCTGGGTGGCCAGTTCGAGGTCTCACAAGTAGAAGTCCAGTCCTGTTTTGGATGTAGGGCCCCTGCTCCTGGTGGCCCTAGAAGTTCCTTCCTAGGTGTGCTGCCAGTCCCCATTCCCTGTGAGCCTGTCTTCAGGGAGATTCAACACAAGTATCTTTGCCAACCCTGTGGCAGGACGGATGGCAGATTGGAGGTCCTGGGAGTTCTGCCAGGTACTCCAGCCAGGCCATCCCTGAGCAAAGGACCTGCAAGCCAGAGGGGAAGCTTCTGCCAAAGAAATGCCCTGTGGGCCAGGGCATCTGAGGCTCCCATGGGTCTGAGGTCCCAGGTGGCTGTCCTGGCCAGTTATGGCCGCCTCAGGTGTACAAAGGAAGAGCCACGTGGATAAGGAGCGGAGACATTAATGGAGCTGTGAGCATACAGCAGGAAGTGTGCGAAGCACTTTACATGAATTAACTAAGAGGCTGATACTGCTGTTTACCTATTTACAGTTGAGAATGCTGAGGCACCGAGACAGTGCAGGCTGAGTAGAAAGGGTACCACTTCTCCAAAGGAATCAACTTATAATTGGGGCATTTCAGGGGATACCTGAATTCTCTGCGGTCACCCTGAAGCCCTGGCTCTGGGTGGTCGTGGTCTGACTCCACCATCCCAGAGCCAGGCCTTCCCTATGCTTAGCTCCCAGTGCCCTGTCTCCAGCCCTGATGCCAGGGACTGAGTCCGGAGACTCGGCCAGCGTGGTCCACATACCACGTGCTGCTGGATGGAGCCCTTCCCCATGGTCCCCAGTCCTTCCAGGTGCTGCCTGGACCTGCCCCATCCTGGCACAGTCAGTGTCACCCATCCTTCAGACACGGACTGGGCACCACGGTGCCTGGTAAGGAGAAGGTGGGTATGTGCAGATACGATGTCACTCTGCTGCAAGGGATGCAGAAGCTGGGTCTAAATCCCTACCGCTTGAGGGGACCCAGGAGTCAGGTGTGGAGGTCAGAGGATGGGATTGGGATAGGTGAGCTGAGCTGAAAGGGAGGGAAGGGGTGTCCTCTCTTCACTCCAAGCCAGAAGGAAAAGGGCTTTAAAGGGAGTCCCCCACAGCTTCACGGTGTCCCAAAAGCTTGAGAAACCCAGTGGATGAATGTCTCACCCCTACCTGTAAAGCCTACAGGGTAAGAGACAGTCTGGCTTCTTCACTGACCTGGATGAGACCTCCTGAGAGGGACAGCCAGCAGGGTCCTCAGGCCCAGCCCCGAAGCTGAACAAACCTCAGTGAGAGACAGAGAGGACCAGGAGCTACCTGGTCCAGCAACAGGCTGCCCAGCAGTAGTGCCCACCAGGACAGGGGCTGGACCGAAGCAGAGACTGTCCTGTGTGACGTGCAGTGACTGACAGACCACTGGGTTTCCCAGGAGGCGGCATCCAGGCTCTGCCGGGCTTCTATCCAGGTGCAGGAGGGAGGGGAGGAAACAGGAGATCTCCAGGGCCAGTGGGAGACACAGATAAGCCTTAACCAGGTGGCTTTCCAACTCCACAGCTGTGCTGGCTCACAGCGACACCCGAGGGCGGAGGAGTCCAGGGAGGGTGGAGGTATCCAGGGGAGGGCTGATTTGAGGCAACAGACATTTCTTGAAAGTCCATGTGCAGGGTGAGACCCAACTCTACACAGAGGGTCTTTCCTCACAGGCACTGGCCTTTGGTGAGCAAGGGCCCAAACCCTGAAACTGTACTGAGTGCCTCTCTCTCAATCTCTTCCCCCTTCCCTCCCTCCCTTCAGCCCTCCCTCCCTCCCTCTCTCCTCTTCCTCCCCCTCCTCTCACTCTCCACTGCCCTTGGTAAGGGGTAGGCAGAGCCAGAGCCCAAGAAAAGGACCCAGGAAAAAAAAATACAGCCTGAGAGCTCCATGGAGCCAGGTTTGGACACCTACTGAGGAAGGTCTGACCTCGGGCCTGGATGGAGGGGATTGTTACCAGCAACGGAGGAAGGCTCAGAAGACCCGATATTTGTGGGTGGGGTGCTATGAGCCCCTCACTAAGGTGGGGTGAGAGTAAGGGCCCCAGCCAGCTGAAGTGGCTCTCTACTGCCTCCTCTTAAAGGCAGGTACTCAAATGGAACAAGAAAACCCAACCTTCTGAAACAGCCCCTAACTTTCTGTTTCCAACTCCCCCATCCTTGCCCCTCCCCCCCCCCCAGTGTGAGAAAAGCACAGCTGAAAACCCATCAGGCTGAAGTGTTCATACTGACCAGGAGGTCCTACAGGTCAGCATGACCTGTCCTGCCTTCTTTACTCTGTCTTGGGTCTGACACGCTGCCAAGGGTTCTTCGGAAAGTCCCAGATCCTCCTGGGGAAAGTGCCCATCGCATGTGCCCACACCGCTGTCGGGGCCTCGCAGGGGTGGCCTCCACCTCCACCCCCCTCTCTCTACCTCCCACTCCCAGGGGAGGGACACCTCTGGCAGTGCCTGGGGTGCTGGGGAGGAAGGGGATAGGGGTGGGCAAGGGCCATGGCAGGGCACCCCCAATCTGTGTTTTATGAGGGGCAACCCTTGGGTGGTAGCTGCAGTGGGAGGTTACCAAGGCCCAAAGACATGAAGGCCCAGCAGGGAGGCCTTTGTCCTGGGCCTGTCTTGTCACACCTTGGTGCTTGGTGCTCTTTAACCCAGAGAAAGCCATTCTGAGTGGTTTTTGGTCTTACCTCTTCAGGCCAGGCCAGAAGTAGGGCCAGCCCGTCCTGGAGAGCAGGATGGCAAATTTCCAAGTTGGTGTGTGGAACCTGGGTCTTAGCCATGTGCTCCATCTGGAATGGAAGAAGCAGGCTTTCAGTACTGGTTTTGTCACTCTCTAGTTGACCCTGGACAAGTCCTTTGACTTTCCTGGGTCTCACTCCACCCCATGAGATGATGACACTGTGAAGACTCTTGTGGGATCTCGCTTGGGGCCAGAGGCCACTCGGTAAAAGGCCCCAGAGCTCCCAGGGAGCTCAGCCTCTGACCCACAGCTGCAGGAGGAGCTCCCTGCACCTCCTCCCTGGCCCAGCCTGTCTTGGAAGTCCAGCGGCCGCACACCTGGGCTGCCTCCCACTCTGGAAGAGGCCCTCCCGACCCAGTGGGCCGGCAGCGCCAGGCCACTCCTTCCCGATCTGAGAGTTGGAGCGCACTGGCCGGCTAAAAGGAAGAAGAGCGTGTGAGGGCCTTGTGCCCGCGGCAGCAAAGGGTGTCACAGGGCTCCGTTTCCATGGAAACCACTGTTTCAGGCAGGCGCTTGGGTGCAGAAAAGGAAACTTGACAGAGGTTTCAGGCACCTGAGTGAATACAGCAGAATCTGCCCCCCTCCCAAGGATGCCAGGGGCCCTCACCCCTTTCCTCTACTCCCCACCCAAGAAAGCTGATGCGGTCCCTCAGCCACCCTGATGGGGTTCCAACCTGGGACCCAGATGGGGACAGATGACAGGCCCTGGAGGGACAGGCTATCTGGGAAGGTTCTCACATGGCAAGGCCACATGGGTGAAAAAGAGGGAATTAAGGGGTGACAGGTGAAAGAGGTGGAAGGACCCCTGTGTGTGACGCACATGATGTGGCCCTGGTAGCTGTCACCCTCTCAGGCAGTGAGCTTCCATCTGTGAGGTCATTTTGGACCCAATACTCCAGAATGATGTCCTCATGGGAAAGAGGACTGGCTGAGGGGGCACCAGGGTCTTCAAGGCAATGCATGGCCTGAGGTCCTCCTTGGGTCCCTCCACAGGGTGTTCATAAGGAGGCAACAGCAGGGAGGGGAGGGCTGCCCTCTTACTTGGGGCAGGAGCTCAAGCCAAATTTCCTCGACCCCCAGCCTGGGCTCTGCACCCCCCACCATATCCCACCCTCCCCATAACCAAGGTAGGGGAGCAGAGAACATGTGTGTTAGAGAAAGGGACAGAATGGGGGTAGCACAGCAAGAACGCCTGGTGACAGGGGCTGAGGGGAGACCTGAAGAGCTAGATTATCCATTTATACAGAGTGGGACAGTGATGTGTGGGGACAAGGGGGAGGGGTGGAGAGAGAGAGAGCCCTGGAGCTAGCCTAGCCTAGCGAGCGGGAGGGGTGGAGCTGGTAGAGGCAGGCTCGCAGGGAGGGGTGGGCGAGGAGCTGCCAGCCCAGGCAAACATGAGGCAGCTGCCAGCCCTGCCCGGCAGTCTCGGTCTCCTGGGCTGTGAGGAGGAGAGGCCAGCAGCAGTTTCCTTCAGCACCCAGCATGCAGCGGGCCAAGGTAGGTGAAGGCTGGGGACTGAGGGGTGGGGCAGGGCTTTCTGGGGGTTGCCCTGGACCATCAGAGAACCTTGTTGTTCCTGCTCCCTGGGTTCATCTCTTGCTGTCCCCTGTAGGATCGCTTTGGGGAAAGTAAGTGTTGGGGTGTCCTGGCTGGGAGGCTAGACTCCTGGGACCCCCTTTGGTTGGAAGAGGTTTTAGGTGTTTGTGGGACAGAAGCTGGACAGAGGAGGAGCTCACGTCAGCCACACGGCTGGTCCTGCTTCGTGAGGTCCCCGGGGCAGGTGCTGGGGCAGGTGCTGGGGCAGGTGCTAGCGCAGCTGACCCTGAGCCTGGGCTCCATAGCCCTGAGAGCTAAGGGATGGCTGAGTGCTGAGAGGGGGTGTTTATGCTTGAGGGCTGGTCAATGAATGCACCTTTTAATTATTCAAGAAATTAATGAATGCCTACTTCCTAAAGGGCCACAGGACCCCTAACAAGGACACAGGCTAACAGTTCTCACTCTGGGGGCTGTTGGGAGTTCGGAGAGAGAAAATACAAGGGAATGCCTGGGGTAGGGTTCAAGAAATGGTGACAGGGTAGTGGGAAGGATGAAGAAGAATGAGGGAAAGGAAAATAAGCTGATCCCCAGAATAGGGTTAACGCTCAGAAATGTCCTGAGGCCTTGCACGCTCCTCGTATGTTTGGGACAGTCTCTCTTTGGAAGGCAGCAGCACTGAGATTAGGTCTGGCCGTTCGCAGCTGAACACCCCCAGCAACAACGGTTTGAACAAGGCTGGTTGCAGTTCTCTTTCATGCAGAAGTCCAGAGGAGGTCACAGAGGGTGGGCACGGAGGTCAGCAGAGACTCAGGCTCCGTCTGTCTCCCTGGCTTCCACTCTGGAGGTGACCTTAAGGTCCAACATGGCTGCTGTAGCTCCAGCCAGCACCTGCAGACAGGTGGAAGAAGGAAGGGCAAAAAATCACAAGTACAATGAGGGTCTTGTGAGTAAGGGAGAATGGATGCCGGGCTGGCATCTCACAATCTCCCCCGCCACCCCAAAAGACAGATTCCTGTCTCTCACCCATGAGAACAACAGTGGGCTTGTGTCTGGCTTCAGACTACGCTGCCCAGGGCCCAGGTCACCCCTGCCCTGCCTAGACCACTTCCCAGGAGTGCCAGGAGAATTAGCAGAAGTGACAACAAGAAACTCTTTAAGCATGGCTATGGGGTAGGTTGAAAAGGGGCTTTCTTCCAGCACCTCCAGGTGGGCAGGGCAGGAGAGGAACTCAGTGCCGTGTCTCAGGCCCACATACTACATGCTCACTGCACACACAGGCCTCTGCCAGCACAGTCCCTGTGTATCCACAGGCATCAGTATGAGCACACACTGCACGGCCATAGGCAGCAACTGCCCCAGCTCCCTGGGCGACGCAACTTGCCCGCACCCAGAGGTGGGTTTCTGAACTGTTGGACTGCATGCAGCCCATTCTGTGTACCAGGCAGAAGACAGTCCTTCTCCTCTCGCCTTTCCTTTGCTGGCCCTAACTGCCAAGAGCTCATCCTGGGAGTTTGGCCATCTCTGTCCCTGCCAGATGGGTGGAGTGATCAGCTCGAGTCCTGCAGCTGCACCTGGCTCTTCCCTTGGCCACTGTGACCCCACACTGCTGTCTGCCCTCCACCCCACCCACAGCTGGCTCCTTGCCCTATGCATCTTGCTGGGCCTGGCACCTGCCAGTAGCCTTCCTGTGACTGGAACAGGTCCCTCAGCTGCTGGTGCTGAGCCAGGTAGGGATAGCTCGGGGAAGCTTCCCCCCAACTGCCCACCAAGGTCAGCAGGGGGACTGGTTGTGAAAATCACCTTCCTCACTAGTGGCAGCAGGGACTGCAAGTCAGAGCACAGGCTGGGAGATGGCTGGACTCATCAGTGTTCAGCTGCCTGTCACTGTCACGGTCAGTGCTGCCTCCAATAATGTGCCCAGGTCACAGCCTCCTGCATGTGCCCTCCAGTCACTCATGGGTCCTCACAGCAGCCTGAGAGGGCAAGCACGGTCACTGTCCTCTGTAGGCACCAAGGCTTAGAGGATGGAGCAGCCGCCCACACACCTAGACTTGAACTCCATGGAGAGAACAAACAGAGCTCTGGGCTCTGCTGGATTGGGCATGCCTGCTGTCTGGGGTTCCAGGGACTGACATTCTTATGGCCCAGCACATGCCCCAGGAACCTCCACCTGATGGGCTGCCAGCCTTTCTGCAGGGAACTATCAGGAGATGGGCCCTAATTTGCTCCCTCAGTCAGCCCAGTTAGAGATGGGGCATGAGTCAGATCCCTGAAATGACTCTGACTGTTCTCCAGACAGAATCCGGGAGGTCAGGGCTGACCCTGTACCTGCATCGTCTTCCTGGACCCACATGCGGCCCATGAGGTAGCTCTTGGCATGGTACCCACTTCCCAGATGAGGGACCTGAGATTTGCCTTAGATTGCAGCGACACAATGTTGTAGCTGGAATTTGAACCCTGTTCTGTCTTACTGTGAAGCTCACTTCCCTAGGGCTTAGGGTGGAGGGTGTCCCAGGAAAAGACTGCAGGGGAGATATGTGTGCCTGGAACCAGGAGGCAGAGGAGGGACCCTGTCCCAGCTCGGGGGCTGGCTCCATAGGCTTGTGGCCTTTGAATCCTTTGGACTCTTCAGTGACTGTGCACCAGCAGACACCACACCCATCCATGTCCCTGGATCAGCCATTCAACCCTGAGCCTCGATGGCCCCTTTCTGGGCTGCAGGCCTAGAGCTGCAAAGGAGAGGACCTCAGGGTTTTGAATTCAGGGTCCCTTTTCTTATCAGTACCTTCTGAAAGAGTGGGAGCTGCTTTGCAGACTTGGTCTGGCTTGGGGCCATCTGCTCTTCCCACCCCACCCCACCCCAAGGTAGCCCTGTGAGGCCCAGGAGCAGCTGCAGAGCCCTGAATGAGGCCTCTGTGAGGGGTAAGGGCAATCTTGATTTCCAAGGCAAAGAAAGAATAGGGGAGGGAACTTGGCAGGTCTTCCTTCACTGGTCCCTGACCAGGGGCAGGAAGGAGACTGAGGGTAACGAGGAGGGTGCAGTGTGACATGAGTCACTGAGCTGTAACCCCCAGGCCCCACTACCAGTGCCCTATCACTAGTTGACTGATGTTCCCCTTTAACAGGTGCATCTGTCAGCTGTGATCAGCTCACATCCTAGAACCACAGAGCAGCTGTGTGACAGGGAGAGAACCCAGGGGCCCTGCAGGCATCAGAGTGGGATGGTAGGGGCTGAGTTGAGCTGAGGCAGGACAGCCAAGAGGGGGCCTGTCCCACCTCCCAGCTGGCCCAGCTGCACCCCCAGACCTGCCACCTCAGGTCTCTACACAACCCTCCTCAACAGCAGCTGCTGATTCTCACCAGCCTCCTCTCCAGTGTAGCCTGCTACCCCCATTTTCCCCATCTCCTGCACATGGGCACCTCCAGGGTATACAAGAGGCAAACCTGGGTAGCCTCTTTCCCCTGCTGCTGGTGCCATGCCCATGCCCAGTCTGTCCTGGCCTTGTTTTGAGATTCTCTCTCAAGATGGGCAGTCTTGTCTAGAGAGCCAATTCTAGCCCCAAATCTTCCCTGCTGAGTCTGTGTGTTTGGGCCGGGCCCATCCCCTTCTTGGGCCTCAGTTCCCCCATCTGGGACCAGATACACTCATAGCCTTTACTTAGCCCCTACAGGAGGTCGGGCCACATGCTGACCAGAGGTGCTGGGTGTCTAGGTCAGGATGACCACCAACCGTGTCGTGATGTTGGTACCTGTCCCACATGCACAGTGTATCCTGGTCTGTCACGTGCTCCATCCCCACCACTTAGGGCCCTTCGATAGCGCCCCAGCCAGAAAATCCGGGGCCTAGAGAGGTAACGTGGCTGCACCTTGGGGGCTGTTAACCTGACTGCATCAGCGGATCTGGCCTCAGCCCCAGGCCCTACACACACCAGCTACGTGTCCTCGGACAGGTGTTGCAGCTCCTCCGTGCCAAGGTCTCCTCGTTTTCCTGGGGAAATATCATTGATCTCCTACAAATCAGATCTTATACCAGTCCTCGTAGCATGGCCCTGGAAACATGGCAAGAGCTCCAGAACGTGGGGAGTGTCAATACCACTGTGTGCTGATGGCATAGTTGAGCCTGGAAAAGTGAGCCCCTTCACTTTTGTCAGTGAGCAGCTCAAGTGGACCCCTGGGCTAGTGTGATGCCCTCATGGTCTAGGCAGCGAGCAGGATGAAGTGTGTCCTGGCTGAGGTGGCAGCCATCAGAGGCCACTTTCCCCCTCTCCTGCTCCAGCGCTCTGGGAGGGGTGGCCGAGGTGGGTGGGCACGAGTGAGTGTGTGAGTGTCTGCAGGGATTTGTGACCCAGCCCCCTTCTCACCAGACAGGCTGCTGGCCCACATCTGTCTCTGTCCAGGGGTGGATGGAGAATTGAGGATCCCAGATGCCTCCCTATCCCAAATGCTCGGCGCTGCACGACACAACGCCCACCGCCACTTCCTGCCATCTGTCCCAAGTAATGGAAATAGAGCAGGCGACAAGTGGTGTCAGTGAGCCAGTCTGTGCTGCAGCATTGCCATGGGTGGGGGCCAGGCAGCCCTCCATCTGAGCAGGCCTGCATGTCCCCAGCTGGCCCGGGCTCTGGCCCCAAGGCAGTCCTCTTGGGAGGAGCAAGGTTGAGCCTGGAGACCTGGAGCCCCCTCACTCTCAGAGACCAGCCCCAGCACCTCCCATTTGAGGGATGAGCTCTCTAAATCTGAGCTGTACTTTCAAATGGACCGAGGGGCTTTACACAACATTATAAATAGAGCAGTGCAGGCCCCACTGTGTCCCACAAAGCAGCCCTCAGCAGGCAGGGAGTGGGGAACCCCAGGTGATTCTAAGGTGGAGCCAATTGAGCAGAGCAGGCTGGATCTCACGGGGGCCATGGGCGTGGCCAGGCCCTGGAACTTTGTGGTCAGGCCCACACTCCACATCGGAAGGATGTATAGTGATAATCACTCCTGCTGGGGGGGTTTGTGTATGTCACCTCAGTTAACCTTTCCCAGTTAACCTTTCTGCGAGGGCACGTTATCATCCCCACTTACAGATGAGGAAATTGAGGCTCAGAGTTGTCAGGTACTTTGTCTAGAGTCACCCAGCCGGGAGATGAGGGCCCAGAGTTCAAGTCCCTGTCCGGATGACCAAGACCTCTTTCCACTGCACTCAGCTGCCTGAAGCAACATTAACCTGCCTGAAATCCATCTGCACTCCCTGCTAAGTGCATCTTCTGAACCAGTACGTGGTGGGTCCTGGTGACCCTTTCGAAGCTGTTCATGATGCTTGGCATCCATATGTGCCTGTAGACATCTGGGAGAAGTTAGCCATGCCTTTCACATATGTGTGTACTCACTCACATGACATTACCTCTGAGAAAGGAGCCTGGATATCCTAACTCAGGTGGCCCAGGTCCCTCCATGGCCTCCAGCTGTACACCCCATCCCGGCAGCAGCTGCATGCCCACAGGTGGCCTTTGCCAAGCCTGCTCTGGGCTGCTCTCTGGGGGTTCTCAGAGCACAGCTGACAAGGACCATAGACTGAACTAGCTGCTCAAAGGTCTTGCCTCAGTTTGCCCCCAACAGCCAGTCCAGATGGGCCCCACAGAATGAAGCCATGAACTGCGGGCTACTGACCTTTCTGGGGTCTGGGGTCCTGTGGGGATTGGGGCGCCATGAGGTGAGATGTCTGGGTCCAGGTCTGTGCTTTGCCCAAGGTGGTCCGGCCTGTCGCTGTGGTGTGGTGAAGACTCTCAGATGATGGTGCTCCTGGTGGAGAGTCTGTCCCACATTCTGGGGGAGCTGGGTGACATGAGCGGTTTTGCCTCCTTCATCTCCTCAGTGACAAGTTTCACTTACTAAGGAGTCACCTCAACCCCTCCGTCACTGCTCACATCTACAGGAGATCCTAAATACTCATCACACGAGAATCCCCAATACCCATCCCTCTGCCTGGGTGAACTCAGTCCCCCTTTCTCCCTGGACTTGAGCTGCCCCTCAAGTTGGCCACTTGCCTCATTGTTCCCCAACCCTCCTCACACTCCTGCAGGTTGCCTTTCTGAAGCACGTCTGCCAGACCTGAGCTGGGGCTTGGGTGGGAGAGAGAAGGCGGGGGCAGGGTGAGCCCTGGCAGGAGGGGTCTCTGCCCATCCAACTGGCAGCCCTGAGAGCCCACGAGGACAGTGCTGGCTAACAGAAACAGTGTGAGCCTCGGGGTGCTGTTTAAAGTGTTCAGGTAGGTACATAAAGGAAGTTTCTTTAAAGTGAAATTATTTTTGATCATATATTTTAATTAACCCAATATAAATATTAGTATTATCGCTTAATGTGCAATCCATATAAAAATCACTCATGAGCCATTTTACATTCTGGTAAGTGGGGATTCAAACCCCCATGCACTTCTCAGGCCAGCTCGCTGCATCCCCGGTGCTCAGGCAGCACGTGCGGCCAGCGGCCACAGGGTGGGGCGCGGCCCGGCCAAGCTAGTGGGCCTCTCGGCCTCCACGTTTCCTAGCTGTCTGTGGTCTGCCTTCACCAATTTTGCTTTGTCTGCCTTATCTGTGCTGGGTTATTTTTTTTTTCTTTAAATTAACTCACATTTTAAACTTTAACAAATGTATCTAAAAGGGAATCTTTAAACCATTACTATAAGTGGAATGCTGGTAGCAGTTGCCGAAGTAGGTGTTGACCAAGCGTTCATGAATAAGGAGGCTTAGGCTACAGATAAATGATGACAATTTATTCAAGGGTCTTCTAGTTTGCAATCCAGAAACACAACTAGGCAACGTCCACAGTGTTCTGAAGAAGAAAGAAAAGCTAAGAATTCTTATTAAAAAAACAACATTCTTGAGAAGAATTAGTCCTGCCTTCGTAGCCTCTGGATCGGTCTGGGAGATGACCTGTTAGCTGGCTGGTGATCACGACGATGCCAGCTTGTCTGGACATGTGAGCATTCTTTTCTCTTTCAGTAGGTGATCAGAGGTTATCTGTACATAAATAAACACATATAAATCCTACAGATAACCATATATACCTATCCCCAGGTATAACTGGAGAGTTCAAATATTCAGGTTCCCAGGCTACTTATAGCCAGAGTAGAATCGTTTCCTCATGCCTCCGTCTACTTGATTTCAGTAATTTAGCTGCTTCATTATAGTGACTCCATTTAATCCTTCACTCTTGCCTCAAAGGTAACCATAGCAATGTCACCAAAGCAAAACAATCATGTTAACCTGGCCTGTATGCTGCCTGCTAAGACCACCCTGTCCTTGTAAAAGAGGGGGGTCACCGGGAGTTACAGAGGTGCAGCCGTCTCCTGTGCCAGGCAGAGGCAGACCCCAGGTGCCCAGCAGCGCAGCCCTACTTCCTGCAGCCAGCTAACTTCAGCCCAGCCCGCCAGGACACACCTGAAGTGGAGCACGCTGGGCTGACTCCTCACTGACCGTGAGTGACTGAGAACACAGCACGGGGACCATGGGAGCTTCGTAAGAGGGCGTGAGAAAGAACCTAATATGGAGTTTGGGCTCCAGTTGGGTGATGTGGAGGAGGGTCTAAGTGACCTCAAAAGGTTGGTGTGAGCATGAAATAAGGCAGCTTCTCCCAACACCTAACTCGGTGACTGGCACATAGTAGGTGCATTGCCATGTGGCATCCTTTCTGTTCTTCCCTGGCTCCCCACAGGCAGGGGACTTGGAAGGACACTGAGACCTACCTGCCCCTGGCCTGCTTGACCAGGCAGAAGCTTCGATCTCTGGGCTCTGGGGTGAGTGTCAGGCATGGCCTTGCTCACCTGCAGTCTCTGCCCTGAGGGAAGCCTGTAGGCCTCAGAGGAGGCTCCAGATCCCCAGGGCCAGCCCAGGGCCATTTCTGGGACTGGTACCAGAGCACCCCCCTACCAGACGTGCCAATGGGGACTCAATATGACCTGAGGACCCAGCTCTTCTGGCTTCATTGCTTTCTGTCACCCAACCCTGGCCATCCCCTGAGGCCTGAAGTCAGACAGCTCTGTCCCCTGTTGCAGTGCAGGAGTAGGAGGAAGTGAGTTATGGAGAGTATCATGGGACTTGAACACAGTCATTGATGAATGCTTATTGATAGAGCTTTGTGTATGTTGGTATTTTTAATACCCTTCTTTGTACATAAGAGAATACTTCTGAGTTGAAAATTTATAGAGATAATTGTAGGTCTACATGCAGTTATAAGAAGTAACACAGACAGATTCTGCATACCCTATCCCCAGTTCTTCTGACAGTAGTATCTTGCAAACTGTAGTACAAGATCACAGTGATACATGGACAGCGATGCAGCCCACCGATCTCATTCCGACCCCCTAGTTTCACAAGTGTTCATTTGTGTGTGTGCGCTTAGTGTTGTGCAGTTTTATGTATGAGGGGGGACCCCAACACTCCAGAATTATCTTCTGGAGGGTGGGTCCCTTGTAGTACAGGCTTCCTCCGTGAGGTGACTGTTCTAGAAACCCATCAATATCAGTATACCAGCTGGCATTGTTGTGAGAGGCTGTGTTAGGCTTCAGTGAATGTTTTTTGAAGACCCTTTCAATGTGTTTGTGCATTTCATGATGGCTGACTTACTTGAGCACCTGCTCACATAACGCTGAGTATTTAGCAGCTTTTTACCAAAAACAGCATGACCCCCACGTCACACCCTCCCTATTCACCTGATCTCGCCCTGAGAGACTATATTTTGTTTCCCTGGGTGAAAAAAGTCCTCAAAGAGAAACATTTTGCTGATGTGGAAGAGGTGAAACAAAAATGGCAGAAGCCCTAAAAATCAATGAATTCAGAATGATTTTGAGCAGTGGAAAAAAGTCTCAATAGGTGCATTGCATCAAATGGCAAGTACTTTGAAGGTGACTGAAGTTTGAACATGTAAGAATAAATATACAGTTTTTTATAAACAAATCTTTGTTTCCTTGGGTCCCCCCGCTACTTTGCGTCCCTACCGCTGCAAGCTCGGCGCGGGCTCAGGGCAGGAACCTCCCGTGCTGCCTTTGTGCAGCCGCCTCCTCCCTCACCCCTGCCCCCATTATTAACCTTGGCCCCCGATCCATTTCACTTCTAACATTTTGTCATTTTGAAACGTTATAAATATAACATATAAATAGAATTGTACAGTATATGACCTTTCGAGATTGGCTTCTTTCATTCAGGATAACTTCTTGGAGACTCGCCCACTTTATTGTGCGTATCAACAGTGCCTTCCTGTTTATCACCGTGTGGTACTCCACGGTGTGGACGCACCGGTTTGTGTAACCAGTCACGAGAAAGGGCATCTCAGACGTTTCCAGTTTGGAGCTATTGCAATAAAGCCGCTGTGAACGTGCGTGCGCAGGCTTTTGTTTGTTGGGATAAATGCTCAAGGGGGCAACTGCTGGGTTAAAAGGCATTTGCATGTTTGTTTTTTAAAGATTTTATTTATTTTATTTCTAGACAGAGAGGAAGGGAGGGAGGGAGGAGAGAAACAATGTGTGGTTGCCTCTCATGCGCCACCTACTGGGGACCTGGCCTGCAACCCAGGCATGTGCCCTGACCGGGAATCGAGCCAGCAACCCTTTGATTCACAGGCCGGCACTCAACCCTCTGAGCCACACCAGCCAGGGTGCATTTTTGTTTTTTTTTTTTTAAGAAGCCAACAATTGTTTTCCAGACGGGCCAAAGCATTTTACAGCCTGATCATCAATGCCAGAGTGAGGCAGTTTCTCTGCATTGTTGCTGGCATTTGGCACTGTTGCTATTTTTTATATTAGCCATTCCAAGAGACATGGGTGACATCTCATAATAGCTTTCATTTGCATGTGTCCGAGGGCTAACAGTGCTGAGCATCTTCTCACGTGCCTCTCGGCCACTTGTGCGTCCTCCTCAGGGAAACATCTGTGCACCTCTGCCATCCTCTAACTGAAACTCTGCTCTTTCACGGCTGGGTTTTGGAAGTGAGGACCTCCTGGGTGCTGGCACTTGATGGGGAAGAACAACAGGCTGGGGGAGTTGTCCCCCCGTGAGTAGGGGGAAGAGGAGAGCAGACAGAAAAGTCACCAGGAAAAACTACTACATAGGATAAATTCAAAAGCCATGCATGCTGCGAGGCACAGCAAGTGCTGAGGTGGGGCCTGCACGAAGGATGGCAACCCGGAGGTGGGGGTCCCAGTTCCTGACCTAAAGGAGGCCTGAAGGGGGAAAGGGGTCAGCCTTGATGGTCCAGGGGGTGAAGTGTGCAGGTGGAGAGAGGGAAGTGTGCAGGTGGAGAGAGGGAAGTGTGCAGGTGGAGGGGAGGTGTGAAGGTGGAGAAGGAAGTGTGCAAGGGGTGGGGAGAAGTGTGCAGGGGGAGGTAAGTATGCAGGGGAGGGAGGGATGTGTGCAGGTGGAGGGAGGAAAATGTGCAGGTAGAGGGGGAAGTGCACAGGGGAAGGGAAAGTGTGCAGGTGGAGGGGGAAGTGTGCAGGGGAGGAAGGGGAAGTATGTAGGGGGAGGGGGAAGTGTGCAGGGGGCTGACAGCAGCTGTGTTGGTCACAAGAAGTGAAGAGTACGGTGGTGGCCAGCAGCTGAGACGAGGATGACCAGGGTCAGGCAGGGCTTGATTGGAGTGGGGTCTGCAGGCTGAACCAGGGCATGAGGGTTCTAAACAGGGGTAAGAGGGGATTTGAGTTGTGTTGGGGTGTCCTCACTGACCCAGCTGTCCTAGATTCTATCATCTCTCAGCACAGAGGGAGCAAAGGGGCGATGTGTCATCTCTCAGGGGCCCCTCCCTTCAGTGCCCCAGAGCCTCGCAATTTGGGGGAAGGAGCTGGAGTGGCTATTTACAGTCCCTGGCAGCCCTGTCAGACCCTCTCCCAGACAGACATGTGTCAAATATTCATGAGGATGAGAAGCGGTCCCTCCTCCCCCTTCTGTCCTCCCCGAGGTCTGATGGGCCTTGCCCACAGAACTGAACCCCTCCTGGTGGTTGTGTGGCCCTGCCCTAGCTCAGCCGCCCCGGACTACTCCTTCCTCACTGCAAGGACCCCCCACCCACTTCAGAGAGTGTGGCTCACGGGGGGTCCTGGAGGTCAGCCAGGTGGGAACCCCACCAAGGACTCCTGTCATCTCCCTCCATGGATTCTCTGCACCAGGGAGGACACACAGGGACTGTCTGAGTGGGGGCTAGGGAACCCCTCCTCAACTCCTGAGTCTCCTCCAGGGCCTGGCCCCAGGAGAGCCAAGCAGTGCAGCCCATGGCCAAGACCACCTGGCCATGGAAGCAGGAGACCACAGGCAGAGGGTGGCCCCGAAATGAAAGTCTTCACTGGGACCATTTCCTCATTTGTAAAGGGAGGTGGCATTGCCAACCTCTAGGGTTGCCATGAGGGTAAGATGACACGGAGGCCCAGAATAAAATGCAGGAAGGGAGCTCTTAGCCCTGCCCTGGGGGCCTCCAGCCTCTCCAGGAGGATAGAACCCAGGACCACCACTGGGTCTCTTCCACCAGCTCAGGCCTGGGCTGCGGAATCCTCACGACCAGCTGCAGGCCCCAGCAGGGCACCCCTGCCAGCCAGCGCGGGCACTGTCCTGAGATAGACAGGTCCTGCCCAGGGTTCTGAGGCCCCTTCTGACGTTCTCTGCTAGTGGAGGTGCAGAGCCCACAGCAAAGAGTTCATACACTAACCAGGCACCAGCTGCCTGTCTCCTCCCACCCCCACCCGCCAGGACCAAAATAAAGACTTTATTCATTGAAGCCATTTCTCTCCTGAATAAGATCATTAATAATGGAGAAGGCACCTCTCTGACAACCAGGAAGGACTGATGGGTACGTGTGTGTGTGCGTGTGTATACGGGGTGTATGTTTGTGTGCGGGGGGTGTGTAGGGGACTCCCTCAGCATCCCTGGCGTCCTGGGACCCTGTTGACCCCTGCCTGCCACTCCTTCTGCGCCATCGCGATGGTGAGATTCCTGGACCTCTGGGCACCACTTCCCCCTGCCTCTCTGCTGCCAGGGCGAGCCTTGGAGGAGGGGAGGAACGGGAGGGTGTTACCAAGGGAAGTGTGTGTTAGAAGGTGGCTGGGGGGTGGGGGAGGGTGATGACTAGGAGAAGTGGGCCTAGCAGCTGGCACCAGCCTTGGGAGCGCTGCAGAAGTCAGGATTAGGGGTCTGGAAGTTGCCCTGTGAAGGTGGCCACAGAACCAAAACTGATGATCAGGAGGCCCATTCCCCCACAAATGTGTGTGGGTCTCATGGGGTTCTCCCACCTAACATGGTCCTGCAGGGTGAACAGACAAGCTTCCCCTCAGCCTTTTGGGCATTCACAAATTCCACAATGTAGAAGTTTGTGCGGGTTTCGTATTCCCCGTATTTAGGGAAGCCCCCACTGAGGGCATGATGAGAGAGTCCAATGGGCTAGACACTTGCTTTCCCTGTTCCCCCTGCAGCCACAGACTGGGCTGGGACAATGGACTTCTCTACCCTTTTTTTAAAAAGATATTATTCATTTATTTTTAGAGAGAGGGGAAGGGAAGGAGAAAGAGAGGGAGAGAAACATCAATTCGTGAGGGAAATATTGATCAGTTGCCCCTTGCACACCCCCAACCAGGTACCTGGCCCACAACCATGAGCCAGTCAGGCATGTGCCCTGACTGGGAATCTAACCAGCAACCTTTCAGTTTGCAGGATGAGCCACACCAGTCAGGGACAGACTCCTCTACTCTTAACCTTGAACCTGAAGCTAGTGAGTCAACTGAGATGGCCTCAGCTGCAGCCCCCAGGTTCCAGGGACAACAGGGCCATGAAGCCAGTGGGGTGCCAGGCCCAGGGCCCCGGGGTTGGCAGTGCCAGGAGCAGGGCCAGTGCTGCCCGGTGGCAGCGGAGGCATTCGCGGGCCCATCTGTGGGGCGACCATGGCCAAGGTCTCGCTGTCCAGCTGCCTACTCTTTGCCCTGGTCCGCCTGCCTGCCTGCCTTGCTGTCCTCCCTGGAGAGGCTGGGACTGGGCCCGCTTCATGCTTCTCATTTCTTTCTGGTTAAGATCAGCCTGGCTCAGTCTCTGCTCCTTGCACTTATGGAAGCCACCTAACTGCACAGCTCTCTATGATTTGCTTTGGACAGCTAACAGATTTTCAGAGCTATGCAACGTAGCACACTGACCCTAGAAGGACATCACCAGCCAGCCCCCGGGCCATCATCCTGGCCTCCAACCCACCCACACGGGGGTGCTGCTGCCTCTCACGACTGGCAGTTAGGCCATGTCATCAATAGAATGAGCCTGGGGGCTGCCTGTGGCAGTGACCTAGTAGGCCAGGCCACACGATGGCATAGCCATCCCCAGCAGAAGAGCAGGGCACAAGGCCACAAACAAGATTGGGCAGATGCCCCAAGGGGCCGCCATGGCTGCTGGCCACACGTGACCCTCCCTGAGCCTGGCCCTCAAGGGCCCACCCTGCTGCCAGTGTGGACATTGAGGATGGTGAGTGTTTTAGGAGCCAGGATGGTGTGGGGGGCAGGGGTGGGCTCAAAATATTGTTGCAGAAAAACAAATTTCGCTGTGCTGGGGCCTCTGCCCAAGTTGCCCTTTCCCATCCACACCGCTGGAGTTCGTGTCCTGCATCTGTGACACCTCCGTGGCTTCTCCTCCCAGATTCCTCCAGTTTGTTGTTTGAGCTGTTAATTCAGGTCACTGCACAAACCAGGGCAGTGGTCTCCATCAGTGTGCCCCTCCGACGAGACAGGGGGTCTCCCGTGCAGCCCTACCTCAGGCAGAAGATGGGGGGCGCAGGAGTGAAGTGAGGAGGCCCTGCTTTGCTGTGTGACACTGTGTGGGTCCACTGCCCTCTCTGGGCTTTAGTCAAGGGAGTGGTTGTGATCTCTAAGGGGCCATCCAGTTCTGACAACCAGGCCTGTGCCAGGGCGGGAGTTTGATGAGCAGGCCTGGACCTCACCTCCCTCCTTGCAGGGCCACATCACGTTCCAGGGTGCAGAGTGGGGAGCCTACAAGCCCTGCCCTTGACCAGGAGTTCCACTGCACAGTCCCTGCTCTTGCGGGGCTGTGGACACAAGGGCAGACCCAATCCCCTCAGCCAAGGAGCCGGGAAACTTCATGGGAGAGGTGACTTGTGGCTTCCTAGGCCACGAAAGGAAGGCTTTCCACAGCCTGGTGAAGGGCACAGACGTGTGGGAGAGAGTGGTGTGTTCACAGGCCAGCTGGTGCGGCTGGAGGAGAGTGTGTGGGGGAGGCACAGGGTGGCCTTGATCGTCACTCTCCACCCACTCCTGTCTCCAGTAACAGGGCTGCTTTTCCAGTGGACTCAGTCTGTGCCTGCGAGGTGCCCTTGCTATGCAGACCAAGGGCTCTTGCAGAGAGAGTCAGGCTGGTGAGATACTGGGCAGAAGATGGCCAGGGCAATGGGAACAGGGTCCTGGAATTCTCTGGCTGGGACTAGGGTTCCTAGCCAGCACCCCTGGAAGACAAGACCCTGGGTGGAGTTAAGGATGGCCTCGCCCAGGAGGCTGGGGGTTCTGGTGGCAATCTGGAGGTTCACTTTTTGAGCAAGGGCTCAGGGCCTCTCTGCCTGTTCCTGCTGCAGGAGGTGATGAAGGTGTCAGATGGCAGCCTCCTGGGGGACCCGGGAAACACGCCACTAAGCAAGAAGCAGGGTGTCCAGTGGCAGAGGCCAAGGCTCACCCGCCAGGCCCTGATGCGGTGCTGCCTAGTCAAGTGGATCCTGTCCAGCGCTGCTCCGCAGGGCTCAGGTAGGGGCTGGGGCGGGGCTGGGGGTCTGTTCTGAACTCTGTCCTGTCTGGGGGCTCAGAGGCCACCCTGGGGCCCCAAACCAGACCACACTGCCTCTGCCTCCATCAGGAGGTGTGTTTCCGTTCATCATGCCTGTCTTCCTTCTTCCATATAGGGCACTGAGCTCAAAGCAGGGCCCATGCAGGGTAGAGACAGGATGGGGAAGGACCAGGCTGGAGGTCCACTTGGGTTGCGGAGAGGGGATAGGGGAGCCCAGCTGCAGAGGCTAACAGGCTGGGCTCAGGGTACCCACCTCACCTGCTAGGTAACTTGGGGCTGGGGCTCATCCCTCCTAAGTCCTGTGTAGAAGGGGCTGGTGCCCCCTGTAGGGCACATGTGAGGATGGACAACAACGTATGCAGAGGCCTGGGGAGGGGGAGGCCCTGCCTAGTGTGCGCAGGGCTGGTGCTGGCTCTTACTCAGCCTGCGTTCTGGGAGCGTGTGAGGCACAGGGAGAAGTGGCTGCCCTGTGCTGGCTGTTGGTGATATTTGGTGTTTGCTGTGTGTGACACAGCAGAAGGTACAGAGGCGAACTTGTATTCTCACACATGCACACACCATGCACTCACACCTGTGCATACCCACCATGCACAGTTGTGTATCCATTCACCGTGCACATTTGGGCACACACATGCACACACATGTATTTTGCACAGGCATCGCTGCCACACACAGGCACACATACAAACAGGCACACATGAGACTCTGCCTCTCCGACTTTAAAGAAAAGGTGCAGACAGCTGTCTTGGTTGTTGTCTCAGATACTCCTCGTGTGATTTCCAGGGGGTCTCAGTCCCGTGGGCTAAAGAATGGGCACAGTCACGTCCCTGGTGCCCCAGGAATTCTGGGGTAGGAGTGAGCAGGGGAACCCGCACAGAGGCTGGCAGCCAGCTTCCATCTGTGCGTTCAGGGCCTCCAGCCAGGCCCCTGTCCTTTATCTGAGCACCCACTGCAGGGAGCTCCCTGTACAACTGCAGCCCCACCGCTGCTTCCCCCGGAGACCCTGCCCGTCTGGCTGCTCTGTCACCCTTGCCTGACATTTGTTCTTGGCCTTCCCCACACTGGCCTCCCGAGGGAGCTCTAACGCATGTGAGCATGTGGGGTCCATGCGCACTCCCCAGCTTCTCAGGGAGGGGGAGTAGATTTTGCTTGTGGCAGGAACATGAAGTTGTTACAAGTTTATGCAAACAGCATAACTGGGCAGCTCCCACACGACGCTGATCATTCTGTAGCAGGACTGAACCAGTGCAGTCCGCACCGAGAGCAGAGCAGGCCACAGCACTCCGGGTGCGGGTGCGCGGCCTGGCTCTCTGACGACCAGGCTTCGTTTCCCCACCAGCAGCCCAGGGCTTCCTCGGTGGCAGCACAAGATCCCCCTTTTCCTCCTGGAGATCTTGCAACCCCGCAGCCTGGCCTCAGTGTCTCTCTGTCTCTCCCTCTCTGAGTCTCTCCAGTCAGCACCCCACCCCACCCCAGGCCTTTTTCCTGTGGGGTCCTGTCTCCAATTTACAGCTTTTGGGCGGTGGCTGGGTGTGGTGTTCCACCCCTTCACGGGGGCTTCTAGCACACCCGAGTGTGGGTGCACACAGAAGCTGGGAGCAAGCTTGCTGGATTCAAGGTCATGGCTCAGGGCGGGCTCCTAGAGGGCAGGGCCTCTCGCATTCAGCTTCTACTGAGCTATCTGGATGTGTCTGCTGAGCAACTTGTCACAGTCACGCAGCTGAGGGGACCAGAGGGTGGGGGCAGGCTGAGACACCATCAGTGGCTCTGGCCCAGCCCCTGGGAGGATGTGTTTGCCCGGCAGTGTGCCAGGCACCCGGAGGACATGTGAAGCACAGGAAAATGATGTCCTATTTAGCTGTGTGAGGCAGGCAATGCAGATCACTGTTTTACCAAAAGTTCAATTGGATGTCAGGGAGATCCCATGACTTAGCAGGTTTCACGGAGTTAGGGGCAGAGCAGGGTTTCTGACCTGGAGCTCCTGCCCTGCGCTCCGGGCAAGGTGCCCACCCAACCTCTGTCTGCCACGTCTTTTCTCTCCGAGCTGAGGGAAGAGGGAGCTTGGGGGCCTGCGTGGGCAACAGCCATGCTCGTGGCGAGATTCCACCGGCCTCCTCCCCCCAACATGTCCTGTGCGTGTCCCACAAGGACAGCACTGCTGGTCACACAGAAGGCTGTGTGTGCACCTGAAATGCTAAACTGTGAGCAGATGGGGCACCCGGCTCCTCCAGGAGCTTCCTGGGGCTCTGGGCACAGGGCACAATGGGTGCCATTCAGCGCAGCTTCGTCACACCGAGCTTGGGGACCTGGGCAGCGGTCGCCTGTGGAAAGTGTCAGGATGCGGAGACACCATGTCCTTGCTGTCAGGGGTTTTTCCATTCACAGAAGCAAGCCAGTGTGGGTGGGACTCAGGGACCAGAGTCACGTGGGCAGGGCCTGCCAGCTGTCACTGCCCTGGTGTCACTCTTGGGCTGTGAAGGTGCAAACAAAGAGTTGGGAGCTGGTCAGCAACGTGGCTTCTAGAGTGATTATGCCCAGGAAAGGGGGAGCATGGGACAGGCAGCATGTCCCCGCCCTACCCAGGAGGAGCACCCATCCTCAGCCAAGAAATATGACCCTCCACAACACGGGGCGGGGGTGCATCTCAGGCACCTCCCCTCTGGGGAAGCATTCTCCTTCGGGACCTAAAACCTCTAGTCCGGAGTCAATAGTGCTGGAAATGAAAAGCAGAAGTACTGTGAGTCGGTGCCCAGGGGATGGTGTGAGGGCCACCACCACCATGTTCCTTGGTCCTTTGACCCATGCTTCCGGCTGGAGGAGGAGCAGCACCAGCATCTGACAGGACAGCACCTGGATCTTGCGCTGGTCAGGGAACCAGCTGGCAGCAGGCTCCCCCCTGCTCTGGGAGGCTCCTGGGCCCCGGGAACAGGGTGAGGCCAGTGGTCTTGTGAGCACTGGCCAAAGGCCACACTTCCTTGTTGTAAAATGAGTCCTTTGGTGAGTAACAGTGACGTGTGGGACACTGTGATGGCTGGTGGTATTGGCAGATGTGGGGTAGGGGACAGGAAGGAAGGTCCTGCAGAATGAGTATCTAATCCGGAGACATAGCCCGGAGGGAAGGGATGCAGTGTAACTGGCCTGCCACCTGCTGGCCAGCCGGGCACTCGACAACTGCTGCAGGCAGATAGCCCAGCCTGGGGAAGTCCTTTTATGGAACCAAAGGAAACTCAGCCCACCGCAGCCAGGAATACAGCTGACTGAGGTGCAGGACAGGCCATCCTGTCCCCCCCCACACACCCTGACACGGAGCCCGCTATGGCCTTGGGACCTTCGGAGAGCATCGCGAAAGACTGACATCCTCACACCGCCTGGTCGCCACCCCTCCACCTTGTTTCCTCCACTCCTCTGACCCTTGAACAAGTGGTTGGCAACTGCCCAGGACAATGGCATCTGTGTGCCAAGCCATCTCTCCTGCCCGGCCATGTGGGCATGCTCAGCATCCTGCCCCCCAGGACGATGTCTCTTCCTGTCCCTCCCTGAGTGGGCTGCCCTGTCAACTCAGAATTGGTGCAATATTTCCAGCAGCTCTGAAAATGACATACAAATGCTTCTCCTCAAATGGCCTCAGGGACTCCCCGGGGGCCTTGGGTGTGTGCTGAGGGGAAGATGGCATTGTGGCTGTCACTACGGGGTGGAGAGGGACGGATTCATCTGAGCCTTCTAGAGGCCCCGCCCCTAAACCCATACAGAGCCCCTATGCTTGATACAGAATGCCTTTGATGCTGAGGGAGAGGTCGATTCGCCTTTCTGGGGGGCATCCGGGGTCTCATGGGAGCCCAGTAAGGAGCCACTAATTGTGTATCAGAAGAGGAGTAGGTCTTTTCCAAAGAAAGTGCAGCTTTGCCTAAAACCAGAGGCGGCCATGGAATGTTGTGCGGGGACCTGCCACCGGCCCCACGGGGCATCTTACCTCGGCTTCAAATGTGCCTGGTCATCAGGCCCCAGGGGCACAGCAGCTGGTACAGGGCCGTACCTGCCACAGGCTTTTGCTGGCCCTCAGGAAACAGCCTGACCGCCTGCTTAACTGCGGTGCATAAGAAGGTCCATCAAACACTGCACTTACTTGCATATAAAAGAAACCTGAATAATAGTGATTTAATTTAGGCAGAGGCACATGCCTCCTGTTTGAGAAATCGGGGCTAGGCAGTGGTTGGCAGCAGTTTAACAGCTTTGGAATGTCAGAGTCAATGTCTTCAGAGTCAAGGTTTTTGCCCTTTCCCTGCAAGGTCGTTGCTTTGGCTCCGGCCACATGGCTGCGTTCCAGGCAAGAGGAAGGAGAAATCCAGTGAAAGGAGGAAGTGGTGGAGCCTTCAGCAGGAAAGCAACACTTACAGACGTCTCTGGAGGGTTCGCTCTGCATTTCATTGGCCAGAACCAAGCCACTCAGACCACAAGGAAGGGGGCGGAATGGCAGTTTTTTAAGCTGGGCACATTGCCACCTCTAACAAAATCTGACTTGTGTAGTTGAAAAAGCAGAGGAGAAGGAATACTGTTGGCATTCGCTGCCAGATATGCCTCATAGGGTTGTGATGACTGAGAGCACCAGTGCCCAGAAGGACCTTAGCAAGCTGCCTGCACACACTAGGTGCTCAATAAATGTGGGGGCAAGTGAGTGGTCAGCAGTTCCTGCTCCAGTCCCACACTTGATTTTCCCTTACCCTCCTCATCAGAAGGACCCCTTCCTCTCTCCCCATTTTCTATTCTGCAGAGGCACCAGCAGAGCTGGGGAATGGGGTCAGTGAGGAAAGGGTCCCACCCATCCCCCAGCCCTGCCCAGGGTCCCTGGCCCCTGAGCCTCCTAAGCAGGGGCTGGGCTGGGACAGGGCTGCTCCGTTTCTGGCTGCAGAGAAACCCTGGGACCTGGATGAGGCCCCTTTGCAGTGTGATCACACCCTCAGCCAAAAATCACACCAGTGATCCCTCCTCATTGGTGTTGGGAGCTCAGGAGCAAGGCCCACCCAGCTCTCAGCCCAGGAAGCTGCGGGAGCTTCCGCCTCCAGGAGAGTGAGCTTGGGGTCCTGAGGAGCCAGAGCCAGGCACAAGGTGAAGGGAGCAGGGGCTGCTAGAGGAAGCTGACCACTGGACCAGGGTCTGAGAAAGGCCAAGAGAGCAGGAAGGGTGGACAGGCCAGAGCTGCCAAGGGGCAGGATGAGACCCATAGGAGAGAAGCTGAGATCAAGAGACAGAGAGGCAGACCAGAAGAGGGGGAGAGAGAGAGTTCTAGAAAAACAGGCTCCAAGTGTCCACTTAGGGAGAGGCAGGCAGAGGAGAGAGAGAGCAGGTGGGGTGGCAGAGCGAGAGCAAGGGCAGGAGAGGGGCCCTGGGACAGGGCCAGGCTCAGGGATGGCAGGGTGCAGGGAGGCCCCGGGCCTGGCCTGGGAGGCTGCACTGAGGCTGCGGGAATGCCAGCGTGGCTGCAAGGAACTCCTGGGTGACATCCTCAGCTTCTTCTTCCGCTTCATCTCTGGGAACCTGGCTCAAGGTGAGGACTGCCTAGCAGGGGCAGGGATGAGGGTGCCAAAAGGCGCAGATTGGGGCTCTGACCACTAGCACCCACCTTGAGCAGGGCAGGATGACTGGGGGCAGGGGCCCTGGCTGCAGCCTGGAGTCCTGGCCTGGGACCCGCGGGCCGTCAGTGCCAAGCCAGGGCTCCTCCACTTGTGGGCTGGGGAGGGAAAGGAGACGGGGGCGTGCCTTCTTCACAGACTCAGGCCCCGTCCAGGCAGGCAGGGGGCCAGTGGCAGCGGCTGGTGCAGACCCCATTGCCCGCTCCTCTCCCTTCCTCGCTTCTCCCAGGGAACCCCTCTCTCGTAGTCCGTCAAAGACAGGTGTGGCAAATGAGCAAATATGTTGAAAGATCCAGTAAAAAGTTTTGGGTCACTGACAGCCATCTTTCAGAATCTATAAAAACCAGCCACCTGGGATTGTTGGCAGGGATACCCATGCACACCGCCCTCTCGTGCTCAGGCCTGGGCTAAGCCCCGTGTGGGAGCGACTCCACGGCAGTCCAGGCCCCATTCCTCCGGGTCCCCTCTGCCCCTAGCCTTGTAGGTGCCCCAGGGCTGAGCAGGATCCGACTGGGGTGAGGCCATGGGGCCCAGGAGGCAGACATGCATGGGGACAGGGACTCCTGCACATGGGGATCCCTTGTTTTCTTGGCAGGATGTGGGAGAGAGTGGTGCCAGGAGATTTGTACTCAGCAAGCAGAGACCTCTGCAGCTTCCAGACCCTTTTGTTCTGCTATTGGAGGGATTCAAAGGGAAAAAGGCTAAAGAAATCACGTGATTCCCTAAAGAGGTATCAAAATAAACCCCTTACACAGGAAGATGAGTCAGTACAGACCTGTGACATGTTGGCTTTTTAGTCAGAGCTCAAAGCCGACTGTACAGCCCAAAGATGTTAATGGCTGCCGAGGGGCTGGGTGCCAGCGCTCAGCATGGCTGGGCTGGGAAAGCTTGGCCTGCGTCCCCATCCAGGGGTGGGGCCTCGTCCCCCGTCTTGTTCTCTGCCCTGTCCTGACAGCCTAGCCCAGAGCCTGGTGCACTGAATACCTGTCAGCTGTTCAATGCTAATCAATAACATTTAAAGAAGAATGAAAACATTAAATTAAACATATAACCAATCATCTCAAAATCTGTGGAATAATAATTGTTTAAAATTCAAAAGCGATAACAAATCTCTAGAAATGAGAAGACAGGGTTCTGGCAGAATGGAGGTTGCCTGAGGGAGATCAGAGGGAGGTGTGAGCCTGAAGCAGGGGTGCGACTGTGGGGAGGCCCCTGCGAGGGGACCTGGGCTGCGGGCGCGGGAGCCCAGGCTCGCCTGGGAGGGAGTGGCCGCAGCATGCTTACTGCGTTCTCAGTAACTGGGACTTTCCTTCTGGCAGCTTCATACTCAGTTCTTGAACGGTGTTTCCTGCTTGACATCCCGCAGACTTGGGGTGCTTTCTCCCACCCCCTGTGTGTGTCACTGTCTCAGTCTGCCTCAAGAGGGATGGGTGATGCCACAGGTCCCTCACCCAACAACAACACATGGGCCTGGGCTTGCTGAGGGACGCTGGCCAGGAATCGCAGTGTGGCGGGGTGGCGGGGAGCCACCTAGGAGCGGGCAGCCTGTGGGCGGGAGTTGGCTGGGTGTGAACAGGAGACTCTCTGAGAACCATGTGGGCGGCTGCTAAAAATACAACCGCTTGGCACTGAGGTAGCAACCTGCCAGAGCAAGCTTGGTTCCCTGTCACCTGTGACCCTTTCAGTCCGCTCCGTGGACCTCGGCTGCTGCGCTGTGGGTAAAGTTTGCGCAGGTCCTGCGGTCATCTCTCAGGCCAGCGAGAACTCAAGGACACCTTTCCGGTCCAACGTCCGCCCTCCAGACCCTCATTCACTTGGGATCCCCACCCCCATGACTGTCCAGGCTTAGGTGTGAAGGAAGGCAGAGCTTGGGCAGGGTGCTCAGTGCCTCCAACTCCTGTTTCACTCAGCTTCCCCACTCAGTTCCAGGCCCAGGCCCAGGGCTGCCTCCTGTCGGTGCACAGGGTACCCCTTGGCCTCGGCTCCCAGTGTGAAGATGCCCCCCTGTGGGCTGCCTTTCTTGGAGGAGGACAAAACTTTGAAGATGGGCTCCCCAGCTTTCTTCCACAGGGTTTGGGGAAGCTCTACAGAAACACATTTCTGCCTTCACAACCGCAACTGCGGGGTGTCCAGATCCCTCCCCTCAACCCAGTGGCCTCTGGGCAGTGTAGCCAATGGCCATTACCCTGACCTGTTCAGGTTTAGGTCAGGCACACCTGGGCCTGCATCTCCTAAACTCCAGGGACCTGTGCCCAGATCCCCACAGGCTTCCCAGAAGCCCCTCAACTGGGTGGCTGAGGGGAGAGGGTGAAACTCCCCAGCACACAAACCAGCTCTTCCAAAGACATACCCTTCCTGCACCTCACCAAGCTTTCTCTTCTCTGCCGCCTAGGGGGTGGGGGGGGGGTGAATCACAAAGCCATTTCCCAGTTCCTCAGTGTGCAACCTGCATAACTGATCTTAGCCATGGGGGTCTCAGCCAAACTCATCAGGAAAAGTCACATTTAACCCGTGGAGTCCACATCAACACAGGGCAGAGCCTCTCCCCAGCCTGTCTCCTGGGCCATGCACCCCACTCTGCCCAGGCCTGGGACTCCCAGGGATGAGACAGGTGCAGGGCAGAGGCAAGGAGGGGCCAGGAGCAAGGAAATGGGGCTCCGGCTTCAGAATGAAGGGGCAGAGACCCAGGGTTACAGTCAAAGCTGGGCACAGCCGGTTTGAACTGTCAAAGCCTCATTCTCGATGTTGAAAAGATCAGTCCCCGACAAACAGACAGGGAGTGTGGGTCAAGGCTCTGCTGAAGTCCTTAACGACGGAAACAGCAGAATGGCGATGCCGATTAAGAAAAGACACAAGGGGAGTTGTAAAGAGGGTGAAAATAAAAGGAACACCAAGATACAAGTGTTCGATTAGAATGAAACTTAGAAAAATCCAAACCAGAGAAACCACCACCCGTGGGGTTATCATCTGCCACAGAGAATAGGCATCACTGCATCTTATCAGTTTCACAGGCCTGGAAAGCGCCTGGGCCTCCGTCAGTGGTACGGCTTAGTTCCGCTCCTTTGGCGAGTCGGATGTCCTGGGCAGGTGTTAGTCAATGCGCCAGCAGGATCAGAACGATCACACGATGCTCTTTGGGCTTTGTTTCCATAACTCACATACATATTTTATCCTCACCCGAGGACATTTTTTCATTGCTTTTTAGAGAGAAACGAAGGGAGACAGAGAAACATCGACTGCTTGTTTCTCCGGACCAGGGATCAAATTTGCAACCTGGGCATGTGTTCTGACCAGGAATGGAATCTACAACCTTTTGGTTACAGGATGATGTTCCAACCAACTGAGCCACACCAGCCAGGGCTGTTTCCATAATTTAAACACTATTTTATTTATTTTTTAAAAGGTTTTGTTAATTTATTTTTAGAGAGAGGGGAAGGAAGGGAGAGAAATATTGATCAGGGTGCCTGCCATACACGCTGACCAGGGGTCGAACCAGCAGCATGTCAGTTCACAGGCCAGCACTCAAGCCACTGAGCCACATAAGCCAGAGCTAAAAACAATTTTAAAGAATCTCATCTTTGCCACGCATAGCTGTTAAAAGGTAAACCAAGGCACATTAAAACTGTCAGGAGTTTATTTGAGCAAACATCAATCCAAATCCAGCAGCACCAAATCAAAGGTTGTTAGGGGTGCTCCAGAGACAGGAGCCAGGGAAGAGGTAGAGAAGATGTGGAAGCAAATCAAGGAAACTATTTGATTAGCTGTAGCTTGAGCAGTTGTGTTATTTGGGAAAGCCTCGTTGGCTGTTTGTGATTGGCTGCTCATCAGTTTTATTTTCTCAGAGTTGAGTGCATTGACTCTGGCTTGGATTTTGGTTTGCTTGCATAGGCTACCGTGGTTTTAGAGCCACCTCAGTCCACGAGCTCCCTGTTCAAATAACACAGCTCTGCATGAAGCAGATTTCTTCTGACCGCTCTGAGCCTCAGTTTTCTCATCTGTAAAATGGTCATAAGAATCATGAGGTCATTAAGAAGGTGGTTGCCAGGTGCACATGAAAATCTCTGCCTTTTACCTTCTCCACCTTCCCACCTTGGTGTGCTTCTGCATCAGCTGACTTTATATTGGTGTGCGGCTTTGGGCAAGTCACTTGGTGTCTCCGAGCCTGTTTCCTCACTCGTGAAGTGGCCATAATGGGAGGGGTGGTTTTGAGGATTCTACCAGAGTCGTAGAAAACTAGGGCAATGTTTCCCCTTGAAGTTTCCGTGGCAGAGCTGGGGAGTTATTGTGTAACTCTGAGCTAGGGCTTCCTCCTTTCTTTCCCTTATCTGTGAAATTAGAGCTGGAGAGGGCGATGTTCAAGGTCTAGTACCAGCTCTGAATTCTGTGATTTCACCCCTCCCCACCCTTAACTGGTCACAGGGGACTGGGAATGCGGGGTATTTGTGGCTCCTAGACCCTGGGGCGGGGCCTGCCTTTTGAGCCTCTGCCCATTCCTGTCTCTGTTTCCAAATCCTGCGAGACTCTGCCCTTCCACGGCTCAGAGCATCTCCCAAACCCCTCCCAGGGCCTTGCTAATGAGATGAAGTTCATTAACAGCCAACTATGAGCAGCTTGATGTCCTGCCTTAGCTTTAGAGGGAAAGCTGGGGTTCTCCAGACAAATATAACCGCTGCTGCGACCCCCACCCTTTCAGTGGCCTCTGCCCACACAGCCTCCCCCGTTGCCTGCCTCCAAACGGCAAGACCAGAATGGGTAGGAGAGGTGTGGATGGGGATGCAGAGGGAAGGTCAGCAGGAAGGCTTGCTGGGCACTGACCAGAAAGGTAGGCAGTAGGAGCCCACAGTAAGGTGCCTGAGAGCCACCCGCCCAGACACAGGGGCCTCTTGGGCCCCATTGCCACCTTCCTGTGCCAGACCCGCTTTCCAGTGCATGTGTGCGTGTACATGTGTAGTGTTCCTGCTGCTGTGAGGCCCAGTCCCTGACTCTCGGGTGGCAGGGCATTGGGGCTTTTTGGTGTGTGTGTGGAGGGGAACAGAAATAGTTTCCATATACTCCAGATGGAAAGAAATGTCTTCATGCCATGCTTGGGGCTGCTCAGGAAAGAGGCATAACCTTGGTGACTGAGATATTGGGGCTCTGGGCAGATATTCACAGGCTGGCAAGCCTGGTGTCCATTGGCCTAGCCACTCCTGTCCTGTGGCCTCCCACCTCACCTGTCTGCCATAGGGTCTTTTTTGACAGGCATTCCCCTTTCTGCCCACCAGGGGGCAGCAGGGAACCAACACGACTGCCACCTTGGCCCATTTTCATTTTAGGTCACCAGCTCTGCATTTTCTGATACCAACCCTTCCCCACCCCTGCTTCTTTAAACGTTTGGGGCCTAGGGACACAGGCATCTGGCGTTTCCAGCTGCCATCTCTCATCCAGGGTTCATCCTTTCATCCTGGCTCCTGATGCCCTGAGCTAAGCCCACGACAGTCTGGGACCCACAACAGGCATTCCCTCCCCTCCGCTGCCCCTGAGATGCCTGCCCAGTCACGGGCTTCCTGTGCCCTAGGGTGGCACCCTATCTCAGGTCACCCTATCTAGGAGGGTGGGGTGAATGCTCATGTGTTACACAGGAAGGCTTTATCGGCCTTCGTCTTCCTCAGGTGTGAATGAGGGGCAGGCTCTGCCCATGGCCATGTGCACCCCCTGGCTTGTGCCTGGCCTGGGGAGTGGCTATAATGATCAGAAACAAATGCTCCCAAGATGGGCAGAAAGGCTGCTGGCCACCAGTTCATGGGCTGGCAGAGTCTCCCGGGGTGAAATAGGGAAGGACGGCAGGGACTAACTGTCAGAAAATTCCCTTCAACCGTTCACGTCTTCCTTCTCTTTGAAATAACCCTATAGATAGAGAGTAGTTAGGGTTTTGTTTGTTTGTTTGTTTTTTAGTGCCCTTGCATTGCAAAATAAAATGGTACTTTTATGGCATCTTCCAAATTCGGGGGAAATTGGAAGGTGTATAGAAGGATGGAGACCCAACTGAGGCTGAGCTGGAAGGTTAGAAAGGGGCCGTGATAAGAGTGAGAAGCAGAGGCCAGGGACAGATGGGGAGGGCAGGTGTCCTGGCTAGACCTCAGGGACAACATTCTCCCTTCAGAACCAGGTGTGGCCATGCTGCTGGGGGAGTCCACCAGTCTGGTCCCCCACATTCTGGTGGCCAAGAGCTGTCCCTCCCAGAGAAAGATGAGCTGAGGACTGGGCCAGGGCAGTGATCAGGATCTGGGGACTGGGGTTGGGGCTGTCTGAGACTGCACAGGCCCCAGCAGAGAGTGCGGTCAAGAGTGGGTGAATGACTAAAGGAGGGAGGGAGGAATGGAGTGGAAGGCAGAGAGGAGCAGCCAAGGAGGCAGTCACCCAGGTGTACTGACCCAGCCCAATCTTGCGGGAGGAGAGGCCAGTGAGTCTCCCCACCACCTAAGTTTTCAGCAAGAAAAGAGAAAGAGAGCAGGAGAGGGGGGTTTGCAGTTGGGGTCCCTCCAACCCCCACCAGGTGGGAGGCTGCCTCTCTCAAAACAGAGATGCTGCCCCAAAAGTGGAGTGAAGAGCCTGAGGCGGGGCAAGGGCTGATGAAGAGGGCCAGCAGCCTTGGGGTGGAGGGTGAGGGTGTCCCCCCACTGCAAGCTCTGCCCCATCAGTTGTGACCCTGCAGGTCACCCCACCTCTGTGAGCCTTGGGAGCACATGTGAGGTGGCAGAGAGCAGCAGCGGGGAGCTGCTCTTTGCCCATCACTCCTTGTTCCTTTCCTCATTCTTACCTGTCCTACCCAGGTCTCTCCCTGGAGGTGGCTCCTCCAACTCGCGCGCCTCCCAGCAAGCAGCCAGAGGAGCTTCACCAACATAAGTCACTCACCTGCCTAAACCCCTGGGTGCTGTCCCCTGAACTTTGAATAAATCCAGAGCCCCTTGGGAGGTGTCCCTGCCTGTTCCTCCTTAGCAGGAGGATAGGGCAAGGTCCTCTCTGTTCAGAGCCTCTTTGGGCTGCTCTTTCTCCCCCTTTGGGCCGAGTTCAAATGTCAACACCTCAGAGCAGTTGCCCTGTGGTATCACCACAAGCCCCATTCCTAGGGGTCAGATGCCATTCCCTCAAACGGCATCTGACAAAAGCCGCTCTCTCTTCTGGCGATCCGAGCCGGCTCTGCTCACTAGCCCTGGAGCTTTTCCACGTGTAGAACAAGCAGCACTTCAGGAGGCTGCCCAGTTGGTCCAGTTCTAGGGACTCCAAGAGTCAGACCCTCTGCTCTCTGTGCATCACACCAACCACACCCACCTTGGCTTTGGCCACTGAGTGCCAGCACTCGGCCCTGCACCCAGGGTCTCATCATCCCCATTGCATTTAGGGATCCATCCCAGTTCAATGGCTCTGAGGTGACAGGTAGGCCCCCTTTCTGCTCTTCAGGGAAATGTGCACATGCGCTCACACATGCCCAGGTTCGCCTGGAAGCAGGGTCATTATTTCACTTACAGCCAGTTCCTTCTGAGCACCTGCTGGGCTGAGTGAAGAGCCATTCCAGGAGAGAGGCCAGAATAGGCAGAGTGAGTTCTGTGTCCAGTGGTGCTGAGACCACAACTCTGTCCTCAGCCAGTCCTTACACAGATCCTGCATGGTGGGCGGTTCTAGGAGCACCTGAGACTGAGGGAGCAAATAGTTTGTCCATCCATCTACCCAACACACATCTATAAAGTGCCTCTTGAGCCTGGCACAGACTGGGGCATGAACCAAGCTGGAAGGGAAGAGGAGCCAGGGGGGTCTTCCACTCCACCCTCCCCACCTTGCTGGGCCCTTGCTGACCCCTTCCCCCAACACACCAGGGAACATGCTGTGGTCAGGCCCCCAAGGCCAGGCCTGAGCTGGGGATATTTGGGACCTGCTGCCAGCCTGTGCTGGACAAACCTGGGGATCCCTGCGCTCTGCACCCTCTGGGGGGATAGAAGCAGAGGCAAGAGTCTGAGTGCAGTTTACCCTCATGCACTCGTCAATTCCCTCATCTTCCCCGAGCCTGGGATCAAATACAATGGCAAGCTACCCCTCCCCCAGCCTTGTGACTTTCCTCCTGGACCTGCTGAATTCTCATAGCACAAATGGGGAAACTGAGGGCTAGAAAGAGAATGGGAACTGTGCAAGGCGCAGGTCTGGGGACCCCTAGGACAGTGTTCTTTCCTTCGCTCCCCACAGCTGTCTCACACTGGTGTGGGCAGCCAAACTATTTCCAAGCACAGATTTTATGTGGAAAGTGGTTAAGGGGAGTCTGGGGAGGCCAGATGCCACCATACACTGGCTCGCTGTCTGTGTGCACCTGCATGTATGTGCATGTGTGTGCAGACACCTACCATCTGCTCATCCTCTGTGATGGATGTGGCCTTTGAGACTGCCTGCTGGGTGGGGGTGGGGGTGGGGGTGGGGGCAGGACCAGGTGCTGTTCTTGCAGCAACATCCTCATCCACGATCAGGGGGTCCTAAGAAATCAGCAGACTGACCCCTGGGACAGCCTGGCCTGTGCAGACCCCTGAGAACCAGGATTGCAGGGTGGAGGGGCTGCCAGGTGGAACATGCCCTGGAAGACCAGCAAACGAGCTGGCACCCTTTTGGCTGTGGCCTTTGCCAACTCTTAGACGTGTCCTTAGTCATGTTGGCTGCTGGGGGTGGCCACTGAGCACCTCTTAATGGAAGAGGGGTTGCCACAGAGGGAGAGGAGAAGGCAGAGATTGGGTGAGGGGTTCTGAATGTAACCCAGGGGTTCCCAGAAAGGGTGAGAGGGGCCTGGCTCTGCCACTTACCAGCTCTGTGACCTTGGGCAAGTCATTTCACCTCTCTGAGCTTTTTCCTTGCCATTGAAATGGGGAGTGATGGTAGAAGAACTCCCCTCTCTGGGCTGCTGTGAGGATGAAATAAGATGCAGCACTTAGCCCAGGAGTGCCCAGCACCCAGTACGCACAGTAAATGCTCTGGCTCCTGGCTCAAGGCTGAGCTTCACACCAGCCACCTCATATTGACGTGGCTACTATTGACAGCTACTATGGACAGTGAGGTGGGCCTCACTTCCCACCCCCTGGGCCCAGGCCAACAGGACCTGAATTTGCTGAGTGCCACCTGGGCATGCTCTGTGCACTGAGGTGGACGTCACCAGCTCATTTCATAGATGAGTCCTGAGGTCCAGGAAGGCTGAGCAGCCACCCCAGGTGACCAAGCTGGGAGGGCCCCGTGGTGTCTGACCACAGAGCCCATTTCCTCGGAGAGCCCATGCCATAGGGTCCCTCACCTCTGGTCATCCATAGCGCAGCCTGGCAGCCAGTGGCAGGGGACGTGCTGGGGGCTGAAGGCATGCACCCCTCTGGGCAGCCTGACAGGGGTCTGCTGGGCACAGACCCCTGTTAGTGCACATTGGTGCACACACTCACATAGGCTGAGGAAGTATTTGTGGCCATTATGGCGATTGATCTGTTTGATTCTGTGCACTGCTGGGCAGGCCCTGCTTACTCATGCTTTCTTAAAAACAGCCTCTGTTCTCACACGGCTTTAATAATTCAGCTCCTAATTGTCTCCAACGCCAACCTGAAAATGCCAGCTCAGGGCCTTCATCACTCTGCTCCTCCTCTCGTCCTCCCTGCCAGCAGCCCTCACCCCTTTCTGCCTCAGACCGAGGCCTCCCTGACCACCTGCAACCACTTCTGGGCTCAGCCTGGAGGGTTCTGGTGTTTCCCAAAGCAGCAGGAGGAAGAGGAGGAGTAAGGCTGGGGGTGACTGAGTTGCAGGGCTGAAGGGAGAGAAGGCAGGGCAGGGAGGTCTGGCCGCTGCTCCCCAGAGAGCCCTGCGGTGCTGAAGAATGAGGAGGGAAAGGTGTGGACATGGGGGTACCCTGAGGTCTTCTGTCCTGGGCCTCTTGGCTGTTGATGTTCCCTGGCACCCTCTGTGGACCATCTTCGTATGGGGGTGGTCTGGGAGGCTGCCCAGACAGAGACTACTAATAGCACTATTGTGAGGCCCACTCAGAGTGACCAGGGCATAGGGAAGAGTGACCTGAGCCCCCAGGTAGAGCATGCCCAGTGAAGACCTCACGGCCATGCAGGCCAGGCTGATGGAAGTGGGCACCAAGCCGCAAGGAGGGAACCAGTGTATGATGGCTCATCTCTGCAAAGGGACCACTGGGCTGGGGCTCTGGGGCTATGGTCCCCAATCTTTGTGAGATTGCCAGGCTGTTGCTGGTCCCATGGAAATTTCTGGAACTTCTCTGCCCTCCAGCCCCAGGCCAGGCTGAGAGCATCCAGTGGTACATTTACTGAACAAGCAGTGGATTTTGACAGCCAGGTGCTGCCCTGAGCCCTGGATAGATGAAAACCCCTCTAGAGTATGCCGGCTATAAAATAAGTTGGGTAAATAAGTTATATATTAGAAAAGATATATGTATTAGGAAAGGCTGCGGAAACTACATACAGAGGGAAGGAGGGGGCTCCCAGGGAAGGGTTTGGAGGGAATGTGACATTTGAAGACCTGAATCGAGTAGGGAGGAGCCAAAGGGAATGCTTTCCAGGCAGAAGTGGGTGAGTAGGCATGTCTAGGGGTCAGAGAGGTGGCCCATGTAGAGACACTCAGAGAGGTCATGGCATGGGGAAAGATGGAGAAGGGGCTGGGGAGCCACTGTGGGGGGCTCAGCAGCTCAGGCAGAACCCAGAATTTTGAATAGAGCAGGGCCAGAGACAGCCTACTGCCTGAGTGACCTTCCTGTGGCTGCTGGTGGAGAGTAAGCCTTAGGGGCCAGGAAGGTAGTGGGCTCTTGAGGTCACCACAGGCTGGGGCCGGGAGTAAGAAGCAGGAGGGTTCAGGGGCATTTTGAAAGTGGAGCTGAAGGGGTTTGCTAGTGGACGGAACATAGGGTGTAGAGAAAGGGCGAAGTGGAGGATAACAACAGGTCAGGGTTTTCTCCTGAGTACCTAGAGATCCGAGCGGTTCTTCACCGAGGTAGAGAGTGCGGAGGAGCAGTCCCAGAGGGGAGGAGGGTGCTCAGCTGTGGCAGGTTAGGTTGGACACATCAGATGACAACTCAGCAGAGTATGAAGCAGGCAGTTAGCAGTTGGGACACGAGAGAGGCTGGACTGGAAAGATAAAATTGGGAGTCATTAGCACATAGACAGGATTTAAAGTCTAAAGACTGGATGGAAGTGGTCCAGGGCTGAGCCAGGCATGCACACCAATGTTTAAAGGTCTCTGGCTCTTGCACCCACACCCTGAGCTTGGCTCCTGATGTCTGCAGAAGGTTTCCATTGTTTACTCTATTCAGAAAAGCACTTGTCCATGTTCCAGAAAATGACCTTCAATCTATTTCTAACCATCAGTTGGATGAGGGCTCCCAGGATTTCACATCCATGTTGATCTAGAGGTGGGTCCCTGGCTCAGCCCAGCCAGTGAGACCCTTCCCAGATCTTTGGACAGTGAGTGGCTGAATGTCTGGAGCAGAGAGGCTATGACACATGGGCTTCATTAGTGGCTTCTAGTAGCCAAGTGTCAAGCCACATGAAAGAAGCCATTCAGGGAGAGTAAGGCTGATATGCAATGTGGCAGTGTGAGAAGAGACATGGCTTGAGCTCATGTTTCCAGTTGTTTCTCTCCCCTTGTCTTCCTGTGCTAAGGTACAATAAATCTCTCTGCCTGAGCAAGTTTAATCGAGGGGCCTTAAAACAGTACCTTAGCAGTCAGGTGGAGAGAGGGGGAGTGTGGACAGGACTCCAGGGAGGTCCAACACTCACCCAGACTTGGCAAGCATCTCCTTCACAAGTTTTGTGCACACTTTCTGAGAGAGGAGGTTAGCGAGATTGAACCCTGGCTGGTACTTGACATGTGTAGGAGATTATGTTTATTAGGAGATTGCATGTGTCAGGAGAATGTATGTGTTAGGAGATGGCATGTGTTAAGAGATTTCATGTGTGCAATTACATGTGCAAAGAGATTACATGTCTGAGGAGACTGCATTTGTTCTGAGACTGCATATGTTAGGAGAATGCATGTGTTAGGAGAATGCGTGTGTTAGGAGAATGCGTGTGTTAGGAGAATGCGTGTGTTAGGAGAATGCGTGTGTTAAGATACTGGGCCAAGGCCATGCCGTGCAGATTCACTTCTGGCTCTCCTATGGACAACAGGGAAAAAAAAAACAGAAAAGAATGAAGAAGGGGTGCCCTGAGTGCACCATATATCTTGATGAACCCCCAAAAGACAGCAGGCACGATCTCACAAGGAGGAAGCTGCAGTGCAGAGGTGCACGAGTCCAAGGACTTTAGATTCAGGGGTGAGTGAGACAGGAAGCAGGAGGGGTGCACAAGCAGGAGCCACGGGTGAGAGACAGGCTTCCCCACTGCCTGTTGTGCACAGAGGTGCCCACTGCAGACCAGAGCTAACAAGGGCAGGTGGAGCTGAGAGGCACAGCAGCGCCCTGGGTGACTGGCTATGCCCAAGATGCACAGGGCACCTTGTCCTCTCAGAAGGAGAGCCATGGCCACCCCACACGCCACCCATCACACCTGCCTCTCCTTCTCCAGGAGGGCAGACCCCCATGTACTTTACATGCAGACATGAACACATGCTCCAGAGCCACCCAACATTTGAGGAGGCAACACCAAAGAGTGACATGAAGCTCAATGAAATGAAGGAGTAACAGCAAATCAACAGAGTTACTAAGGCAAACAAAAGAAAAAGCATAGACTATAATACATATAACTGATATCCTCAGAGATCCAAGAGGACGTTATATGCATACAAAGAATCAACAGCCTTGGAAGTGAGGGCGTAATTCCTGAAATGTAGAAAATTTCACTGATGGTTTGAATAGCAGAACAATTACCCTAAAAAACAAATTAACGAACTTGACTCTAGCCTAGAATATCCATCAAGTTACCTAAATGAAAAAACAAAGAGATGAAAATATGAAAATCAATTAAGAGTCATGGAGGAGAGTTTCAACTTTGATCTAAAAGAAGTTCCAGAAAGCAGGTGTTGAGAGAACTAAGGTAGGAAACAAACATTAATAGGACAATTGTGTCATTCCATTCAATCTTTCCAGCAATGCAGTAAGGAAGCCATGCTGGATATGTGAGGAGCCAGGGAGGAGTGAATGGGACTTTCCCATGGCCCCATGGTCAGGAGGAAGGTCTGCTCCTGGGTCTGCTTGACTCCAAGCTGGGGTCACTGGGACCAAGACAACAAGCCAGTCCCCAAAAGGTCACATGGCAGAACGATGTTTCACCAAGCCTGAGCTGAGGGATGTTAATATGTGTTATGTGAAAAGGGACTCTGTGGTCAAATACCTTTGACAAGTGATGGCCAGAAGAAGTTCAGCAAATTCGTACACTCTGCACATTTTGAAGACAAGGTGGTTGGTAAGAGCCTGCTGGCTTTGCAACCATTCAGATCTGGGTCCTCAACCTGTCTCTGCATTTTTTGCTTTTTGTGATGTTTGGGAAGACTTTTTGCCCCTCTGGGTCCTGTTCTCGTCTGTTCAATGGGAATCATAATTACATCCCTGGCTATCTTCCAGGTTTCAAGAACCCAAGGAAACGATAGACATGAAACTGCTCCATAGCGTATAACAGTGTGCAAACATGAACATCCTCCTTGCGTGGGTTCTGTCACTAGGTCTCTGTGTACCTGCTGCTTCAGGCTTTGATGGGCAGCTATACGGACTCAACTTTTCATACATGACTTAGAAATGGGGACTGCAGAGTCTGTTCTTTCAGCAAGTATGCGAGTAATGAGAAGAGACGAGAATGCTCACTTCAGGGAAGTCCTGGGCAGTGCCGTGTAGCAGTCCTTGCGCCCTTGGACTCTTGAGTACAGTGTGGGGCAGCTAGAGGCCCGACGTTCCTGCTGCTGGGCCAGGCAGTGGGTCTGTGGGTGCTTCTCCTGCCCCTTCAAGCCATTGCCAGGCTTCAGATGTTCAAGTTGGCTAAGGAGTGGTCTGAGGAACGAGTCTTGGCCAAGGAATTGAGAGGTTGGGCTCTTAACCCCTCTGTGCCACTGTGTGACTTTCCAGCCCCTGGCTGGGTCTCACCTGCATCATCTGTGAAATGGCAGGTGGCAGGAAATCACTGCAGCCTCTCCTTCCCCGACGTGGACATGCTGCAGCTAGAGAAAAGACAGGGAAACAAAACAAAACAAAACAAAACAAATCAAAAGCTCCACTGCTCTCAAAGTCTGAACTCTCAGCTTGACCTCCTGGCCCTGCCTGGCTCTATCCCCCACCCACACCCTCTGGGCTCACACCATGTCACTCTTTGCTGCCTGGAGCTACAGAGCCTGGTCACAGGGCTTGGAAACGCCCGCCCAGGCTTTCTCTGGGCCTCGAGTCTGGAATGGGAGCTCCTCTGCCATGTTTCCCCTTTCATAGTCTCGCTGTGCCCTATCACAGCCCTTCCACTGTGCGTCTCTCTCTCCAGGAGGCAAACTTCTCGAGGCCAGTGCCACGTCTGCCATATTAGTGCCGTGTCTGCCAGGCACTGAGCAGACACTCAGTAGAATACATGTCAACCGAGTAAATGCATGAATGACCCTAGGCCTCTTCTAACTCTGAATCTTACATCTCTTCGGATTGAAGGGCGATTCAAAAACCGTGTTTCCTCCTCTGGGCCCACCCCTCCTCTGTGAGGGCCTCACAAGTACTCACCAGGGGCAAATCTAGCCCTCTGAGAATGGGGGTGCTGGGTGTGTCCAAGCAGCTCAGACTAGAGTCCCAGTGCTTCTGGAAAGTGGTAGGTGGGGCAAGTCCTCTACCCTCTGTTCTTTGCAGTTATGAATGGGATGTTAACAGGAGTGCTGTGGGATTAAATGATATTATGCATGTGAGTGCTTACGAGAGTGGCTGGCATGTAGTAAACACTCAATAAATGAAGCTGCTATTATTACTATTATTAGCCAGTTCCTTTGCTTCACTGAGCTCAAGGAGAAGTATGGACTGGCTGGGACCCCCAGTTTATGGGCAATAAAGATGGGACTCAGATCCAGGACTTCCAGCTCCCAAGCCAGGACTCTGCTTCTCCCCCTCTGTTTTCCATCTCAGATCCCAAAGCTCTGATTCACAAGTCACTTGTCTGCATCCAGCTGACGCAGGGCATCTGTAATAAACACACCCCCACCAGCTGCCAGAGGCTACCACAGAGGCTGAGATACTGGCACCAACCATCCAGGATGGAAATTCCCCAAGATACCCTGGGGCCCTCAGCTCCACTTCAAACAAAGACAACCTCACAGATCAGCAACAAGAAAGGGACTTGCGAGCACTTAGCATCAGTGTCGTAAAACATGAGGATTGATGGCCCTGGGAGACTGGGACGACTGCCAGGAGAACCAGTAAACTCTAAGTAGCCAATGCTATTCCCTACGTGTTCCTGCACTGGCCCCCGCCTGGATTCAGCCAGGCGTTAAAATAACATGACACCAGTTAACACGTGCTCGGAGCCCCCAGCGTACAGAGGACTCCCACATGAGTGGGTGCCCCTGATTCTCACCCCACCTCCTGCTGGTGAAGGAAAGTTTCCCCCATTTTTGAGATGAGGACACCGAGGCTGAAGGAGGTGAAAAGAAACGTAGCTTAGGCCACACAGCCCCATCTCTCCTGACTCAGCATTACCCAGTCCTCTTGGAAACAGAGAGGTGGGAGAGCCAAGGTCTGCCAAGAAACACAGATTTACCCCAAGGAACTCAGGAACCAACATGGTGGACACTGTGCAAATGCTAAGGGTCAGAAGTGAAGTTGCTGGGAAGAGCCATAGCTAGCCTTACCTGGTCCTGTCATTCTGGGGCTGGTTGGTTCCCCTGGACTGGAGCTGAGTGAACGTATGAAGATGCCTCGGAAGAGATGAAGTCTGTTCCACACGAGAGAGGGATTGGAACTACAGCATCACAGGAGAGCAGGGAGCAGAATGAGGGGTCCTAAGGACAAGGGGCCCTTAAATGTCCCCTTTGTAACACCTGTTCAATATTCCTAGACTCTTGTAAACCCCTGGAACAACAGTTGGCCTGTGTGGGGTGGAGGCATGAAGAGTGACCCTCGCCTCCTGACCTAGAGGGAATCAAACAGGGGGCTGGGAAATCCATAGAGAGTGCCCCCATAAGTAGGCAGTGAGGGGTCCACTGCCACAGTGACACCCGGACACGCGCCCACAGGGCCAGTGGCTCCGTCCTTCCACAGCTGCCAGGTCTCTCCAGACCATGAGAACCCGGGGAACCAGGACTGGTCAATGAAGGGGCATGAAGTTGCTCCTCTTCCAGAGACTGCTGGCCTTGATTCTGGCTCATGGTTTCTGCGACAGTGGAAGACTTATTTCCAGAAGCTGCCTCTGACACAGGAGACGCTTCTCTTTAGTATTTCTCAAGGAACGTGTCTACTGATGAGAAATACTCTTAGTTTTTGCTTAACTTGGAATTCCTAAGTTACCCTCCAGAACCAGGACCACCTGGGAAGCGACCTAAGGGAGTATAGTTTTCATTAGCTCATGGACGCACAAAACCCATCCACACATTGTCTGCTCCGGCCCAACGTCAGATGACATGTGGGAGGTTTATGGCACCGGTGACAGAAAAGGCTCCATTCCTTTAGCTTCAACCATGGGAAACATATCATGTCCCATACGGGAAGTCCAGCAGGAGGGTGGCTCTGGGGCCATCTACTCAGACCCGGCAGGATCACTAAGGACCTAGGTTCTTGTATCTGCACCGCCAACATCGTCCTTACTCACAGCCTGCTCCCCTCATGATGACAAGAGAGGCGCCCAGTTCCAGACATTAATACCCCTACATGACAGTGTCCTAGGAAAGAAAAAGGTCCCTCAGGTATATTTTGGAATGTTTTCTTTCATCAGCTTGTCTGATTCATATAGTTCACTGTTTGACGTGTAGCTCAATGTCACCAAATGATGCCATTTTACAAGGAGGAAAGGAAGGCTTGGAGAGGTTAGGGTTGGAACAAGGGATTTGGCCCTGGTTCTCCTGGACAGCAGTCCCGTGCTCTTGCTGGTGACACCAGGACAGCCTCTGCTGGAATAATTGGGGGAAAGGAATCATCAGACATCCCCATTAATTATTTTGTAAATATTTATACAAGGCAGGTAATACATGCACCTTTGGGAAGCTTACAATCTAGTGGAAGAAGAGAAACAAATAAATTAACACACAAATATCTAAGTTCACATTGTGAAACTGCCCAGAGGGAAAGGGCTGGGGCCATGGTAGAGATTGACAAGGGAGAAGAGGTCAGGAGCGACACCTCTGCAGAGGTAGCATTAGCTGAGACCCAAAGGACAAGCAGGCGTTAATTAGCTGGGTGAAGAGGTGGAAGAAGAGTGGTGGAGGAGGAGGAGGTGGAGGAGGAGGAGGAAGAGCAGGTTCAGGGAAGAGTGTGCACAGAGATCTGGGAGTGGGAGTCCTAGGCTCACTCATGTGGCTGCACCTGTGGCTGGGTTCTTGTGAACAAGGGAGAGTAGGAGGGACCCAACCACATGGGTCTAGAAGGGTAGGGTGTCATTGAATTAAAATCATAGGCTCTGAAACTGGATGCTTTGGATTCAAATCCTGCCACTGTGGTTTAACAGCTGTATGCCCTTAAGCAAACAGTTAACCACTCTGCTTCAATTTCTTCCTCTTACCAAGTCTCCACTTTCCCTGGAGCTGTGAGAAGTGAAGGAGATGAGTTGTGTTGAAACCCCTCATGCTTAGTAGGTACTTGGTAGATGTCAGCTGCTCGCATGGGCCTTGGTAAGGATTTGACTCCTTGCTTTGTGAGCAATGGAGAATGCAAGGACAGCAACCCAACTCACACTGGCTTGAGCAACAATAGGGGGGATTTATTGGCTCATAAAACTGAAAAATATAGGCTTAGATGTGTCATCAGGTACTGCTGGATCCAGGCACATAGCACTCTCTCTCCACTGTTTGCTCTGCTTTCCAGTGAGGTGACTACGTTCTTAGGCTCTCTGTCTCCACAAGGTGGCAGGGAGGCCAGTTAGCTAACAGTGAAAGAGATAACCTCTCTCCTCCTTGTCCCAGGGCCAGTCTTATGGAAGTCTCTCATTGTCCTAGTTGTGTTCTGGGGCCCAGCCCTGAGCTGGTCACCAGGGCAGTGGAGGAGGGGAGTGGGGTGGGAAAAGAATTGATGCTAAGCGGGCAGAGGCTGGCAGCGTTCTGAAAGGAAATTGAGTTGCTTTTACCAAATGGAGAAGAGGCATGCTGAGCAGGCAGGCACAGGCAGTGTTGAGTTGGGGAGACACTGGAGATTTTTTTACACAAGGAAAGACAAGGTCTGACATTCCCCTTGGGATGACCACAGTGGCTGCTGAATGGATGAGATGGGAGGAGGACGGAGGAGAGGTGGGAGAGGTGGTCTGGGAGAGAGGGTGATGGCATGGCCAGGCTGGTGGCAGTGGGGCAGAGATGGATGAGAAAGAGGTGCAGAGCCAGGGCTTGGTGACACACGGGGCTGGAGTGGGGTCAGGCGAGTTCTAGGCCAAGAGCCAGGATTTGGCCCACACGTGTGAGACAGGGATCTTCTGGGAGGGCAGAATGAGGCGGGTTTTGATTTGGGAGGAAGTAAGAGTTCAGCTTTAGATGCCCTGCATTTGAGCAACCTTGGGGTGTCCATTGGTAGGAACTCATGAGGCACGTCTTTGTGGCGTTCTTATCTGGTTCTTGTGGAATGTGAGAAGGGTAAATAAACTGGATAATGCTTTCTCTGCCCAGTAGAATGCACTAGAAGAAAGGGAGGCCTTCACTCTGGGAACAACTTTCTGAGCTGTTTGCTGGGAATGTCCCTGGACCAATTCAGGCCTGGTCCAATCCCTCCCTTACGAGTCAAAAAGTCCTTGGACAGCTAGGTGGCCAGGACCAGTAGGCTGGGGGCAGGCACTGGGTGTTAGTCAAACTGCCGGGTTCCAGCCTCCAGGAGCTGGCAGCGCAGCTGTGGTTAGACACGAGGAGCACGGGAGACATGGAAGATGTCTGGGCAGAGAGCCGAAACTCAGTGCAGCACAGCAAGGCCACATAGCAGAGGCTGTGAGGGCTCAGAGGAGGAGGGGGTTAATGCTGGGCTGGTGTAATCTGGTGTGGCTTCCCAGAGACAGCGCTGGAGTGGCATCATCGATGTGGCAGACAGAGGGAAGACTGTGACCTCAGGTGTGGGGTACAAGCCTAGGTGTGGAGTGTGTCCCACCCTGCCCCAAAGCAGCTGGCTCTCTAACTTTCTAAATTAGTTCAGGACAGGTTAGGAGGCCTCCCTGGACTCCCCAGATGTCCTGAGATCAAGTGAGGGCTCTCCCCCAGCCTTCCCAATCACCTGAGAAGCACCGAGCTGTTCCCTCTACAGGGCCCCTCATCTTTCCTTATGTCTGTGACAGCCCTCAGCACCCTGAACTGCAGAGATTTCTCTGTGCCCCTGCCCTTAGCCCACCCCCTCTCGAAGGCAGGGAACTGGCAGGGAGCACTGTCAACACCAGCATACACTCTGCCACATGTTGGGGAGGGGTGAATTCATGTCAGGGCGAATGGCCCTTGGCAGGGAGCTAGTGGTGGCTGGGCTGAGTGTGGGGTGTGTGTATGAAGCTTGGGGGCTTATCTGCCTTCTTCCCTCTCCAGGTCCAGAGAAGAGCAGGTGTAGTGAGGCCATCAGCTCAGCCTCAGCGGACCTGGGCTGGCCCCAGTGCTGGCAGACCCCAAGCTAGTGAGTGAGCAGGGAGTCAGCTTTCCATCCATTAGGCCCATGGCCCAGCTGCTGATGCTGAGCATTCTGCTCTAAGCCCTGCTATCTACTTAGGCATCGTTAATATTTTACACTGCAGAGCCAGGGGATCGATGCCTTGTTTATAGCTCAGTGTTTATGGACAGTCACTGAAGCTTTCATGAAGAAGATGTGCAGGAGCATCAGGGGAAACTGAGGCAGGAGAGCAGGAGTGGGAAGGCCTCAGGAGAACCCCAAGATGGCTTCCTTTGCTTGCTTGGTTCTCTGTCCTCCCATCTCTCTCACATCTGGCACCCTGGACATACCCAGCTCCAGAACACACCCTAAAAGGCCACGAGAGCCCCTGACCAACCCAATGGAGGCTCTTTAACTTCTATAGACTTTCACACACTTTAGTAACTTGCCCAGTCCAGCAGAGTCTGATCTCTGCCCTCTTGGCCTCTCTGCCTACAACTCTGCCTTTGGTCAGTGGAGACTTCATTGCATCCCGCTAAAATGGAATTGAAAGCTGTGCGCTTCAAATATCCCCAACAACTCAGACTTCTAACCAGTGTTGAATAGCGGGGTTGAACTGTGCAAGCCCAAAGGAAGGCCTCGGGTAGCTACCTCCCCTTCAGTTTCCACGGAAGCCGTGTGCTGCTCTGGGGCAGCATCAGCTCTGGAACCCAGCAGGCCTGGTTGCACCTGTGCCCTTTAGGTTCCGCTTTCCTCACAGGTACAATCGGGGAAGAGAAATGCCCACGAGGGGGAGCCCTCGAGGATGACAAGTAACCCTAAAGACTTGGCTCTGGTCTGCCAGTTCCAAGAGGGTCCTCATTGCGCAGATGCGGTTTCCCACCCAACCTGGAATGTGAACTATGTATTGGGACACAAGTACCTGCTCAGGACTTGTTGGAAGGAAGGGAGGAAGGGAGGAAGGGAGGGAAGGAGGGAGGGAGGGAGGGAGTAGCAGAGGTTCCACGAATGAGAGTTGCTATTGTTCAGGCCCCAGGTGCAAACAGGGCTCACGCTCAAGGACATGGACCCGGGCTGGGTTTCTGTCCTCTAAGGCACCCGGAGGACCGAACTTGTCCGTCGCAGCATGCTCATGCGGCCTCCTAAATCCAAGCTGGTGTGCAGCGCCCACTGGAGGAAGCAGAGAGCAGCGGCTCCAGCGCTCCCTAGCCCCACCCCGCAGTCCCAGAGTTCGGGCACTCAGAGGATCCGGGTCTTCGCCCTGACATGCCCCTCCTCTCCCCTTCGTTTCTCCTTGCTTTCCAAGGCTCCCCCGCCTCCCCACTCAGTGCCCTGGGCAGGAAAAAGGCGACCCACAGACTAATAAGCACTCCGTTGCCCTGCTCGCGCGGAGCAGTTGACATCTACTTAGCTGTTTCCCACCGCCGTAAAAAGAGGCACCAGGCCCTCCTGGAGGAGGAGGCTGCAAGTCCGTGACTCCCTAACGTCACGCAGAACTTGAACTCAGCTTCGCGGACTCTAGTGCCAGAGTCTGCACGCCCTCTTAAAGTCTCGAGCGCACCCTGATTTCCAGAACTGAACAATTTTGGAGACCAGGGCCAACTTCAATCCCCGGCGTAGGGCTGGATTATGGAAAAACACCCGGGGCAAGAGAGCTTCCCGGATCCTTCGAAGGCCAACTCCGTGTGGCGGCCGAGTGGGAGGGGCGGCGGCCAGGTTCCGCACTGTCAGCCAGTAGAGGGAAGCCCCGATTCCGCAGGGAGCGATGCCGTGTTCTCATTCTTCCCGTCCCTTCCCAGCATGGATTCGGTGAAACCATCCACCCAGCAGCCTCTCGGGGCTGACAGGGAAGCGGTGGCTGTGCGCCAGGTCCGTCCTGGGCTGAACTGCTCCAGGCGGGACCGCCTCCCCCACCCCGCCCTTCCCGGGCGCGCGGCGGGGGCGGGGGGGGGGCGGCCTTAGGGGACGCCTCCCGGGTGGTCGCCAAGCCTAGGCCAATGAGCGCAAGGGGAGATGCGATGGAGGCTGGGCGTCCAGGAGTACTTGGGACCCCTGCGCGCATTCGCCCGCGGTGTTGGAGAGGGCGCGAGAGGCGCGGCACCCGTGCGGGGTATGGAGGCGCCTCTGGCCCGCGCCGCCGCCGTGCCTCAAAGTTTGCCAACTGACTCGGAAAGTTGCGCTTGGGATCGGCCGCCGCGGCGCGCCGCGTCCCACCTCCCGGCCAGGCCCAGCTAGCCGCCGCCGCCCTGCGCGGGCCCTGGCCCGGCAGACACCGGCAGCCCCGCCTGCCGGGGGCATGTGAGCCGCAGGCGGGCAGCACCGGCCCGGCGCCTCGGAGGCAGCGCGCGGGCCGCCATGGGCATCCAGGGCATGGAGCTGTGCGCTATGGCTGTGGTGGTGCTGCTGTTCATCGCCGTGCTCAAGCAGTTCGGCATCCTGGAGCCCATATCCATGGAAGGTAACTTGTGGGCCCCGCCCCCACTGCCCTCCGCCAGCGTTCTGTGGGGGGGGGGGGGAGCCACACGCTCTCTGGCCCGGTATGCCTAGCTCCGCCACCCAGGTCACCTCCAGGTTCCGGAGGGCTGGGCCTGGAACTAAGGGGTCAGAGAGGGCTCGGGCCCAAGTAGCCTCCGAGAGGACGGAGCCGCTGTGCTTAATTAAGTTGGATGTGAGCAAGATGCCAGGCGGCACCTTGAGCCGTATCCCTGGTCGTGTCAGGCCCGTGGGTCCGAGCTGCTCGATGTGAGCATAGCTGGTTTAGGCCGCCGGGCAACGGAGGTATTGCAGGGTGAAGACGACCGGAAGACCCTCTACTCAGGGCGCCGGGCGGTGAGTTCATATAAGGCTTCTGCTGTATGTTTGGGGCCATCACTTTCGTCCCCATGCAACACTCATTTCCCCCTCCCCAGGCAAGGTTCAGGCCCACGGGATTAGTAATCAAATCCTCAGGCGCCACATTTCTGTCCCAAAAATATATTAACTGAGGAGACAGACCTACTCTTAAATCAGACACTGCTGCTTCCCTGAGACCCCTGGCAGGCGCCCTTGGAGCTGCTTCCCAACGCTTGGTGCGTCTCTAAACTCTAGGCCAAGGCCGTTTGGGAGGAGGAGCCCCTGCAGGGCACACCCATTCTGAAGGAGACCTTGACTCACCAGGGTTGTAACCTGTGCTCCCGCAGTTCCAAAGAGGCTGTTGCAGCCCTGTACCTCTGGACTGCAGGGAAGGGGCCAGCTGGTCCTGTTCATGTCACCTGTGCTCCCCTGCTGTCCTCTAAGAGAAGGATGGGCATCCACCTACCTCAGTACTCTGCTTAACTTGCCAGGGTCCAGCTCCTGAAACTGAAATCCAGAGTGCTGGGGAGGTGAGGGAGGAAGAACCCGGCCCTATCTCTGGACTACCAGCATCTCCTTGCACGTAGGGATGCGCTCCAGCCCCTGTGAAGGGCCATGAGGGCAGGAAGGGGCATAGAGCCAGGAAGCCATGCTTGACTTCCATTCTGCCTTCAGAGCCCAGAGCCCACTCTTTACCTGAAATTCATGGCCATGTGGCCCTCAGAAGCCATCCTGCTTCATCACACCTTTCTAGGTGAGTTCAGGAAGTCCAGGTAGAAGGAACTTGCTTAAGGTGGTTCTGAGAGGTGTCACCTTAAACTTTGCACCTGGAGAGGAAACTTGTCCAAGCCAGGTCTGCACTCAGCTGGCTGCTGGCCCTGGCAGGAGTAATCCGTGATGGGGAACTTAGGGGAAAATGCAGGCAGTTGGGGCAGGTTGGGGGCTGAGCACCCCATGCTGCCATGGAACGCTGCTTCTTGCTGCGCGCTAGCATAGCCCATATTGCCTACCCTATCCCTACCTATGATAGGGGTGTGTGGGGGGTCCCACCTCCCTACATTGGGCCAGCCAAGCCAGCTGTGCTCACCAGGGGTTGCTTTGACAGATGGACAGCCCTAGGGTGGTCAAGGATGTGTCACTGGCCATCATGCTCACAGGTCTGGGCCTGTCTGAAATCGGTCTCTATGATTCCTAAGGAGAAGAGATTTCTTCACCAGGTGGAGAGTATGCACAGGACTGCAGGGGTTCTATTCAACCCACTAAAACAGCCACCTCAGACTCAAATGAGCTTCTCTTTTCTGGTATATTTGCCCACTTAGCTCCCCTGAAGTTCTGGGGTCTTGGTGTTGTGGGAGAGCACAGCATCCTAGAGTCAGCCAGGTCTGAGCTGGGAGCCTGTCACCCACACATACTGCCTATAAAACTCCCTTAACCTTTCGGAGCCCTGGTTTGATCCTCTGTAAAGTAGGGCCAATAGGAGTTCCTGCCTATGGAGCTGTGGCAGACTTGTAACTGGCCAGGGGGGCTTTCATGACCCCAGAACTGTTCTTGGCGTGTGATAAATGCACAAGCTTTGTGAACCATTGCCATCACCAATAACTAGTAATACAGTGATGAATTGTACTAACAGAAGTGATTCACTGCGGAAAACATCTCTCACTTAGGCAGGCCTCTCTGCCTGTGTCACAGGGACAGGGTTATAAGTTCCAGGCATTCCCTGTTGATGTAGAGTGGCACCTGGTAAGTGCCTAGAAGGGTCCATTGGCCAGGGACTGTCTAAGGGACTGTCAGATGAGCTGTCAGGACCCCCAGCCCTTAGACCCCAGCCTGGATGTGAGCTGGCATGGAGGGAAGGAAGCTGGTGCCCAGGTCCCCTCCAAGCCTGTGTGTGCACAGTGGGATGTGTCTCTTGTCCTCTCTGAGCCTCCATAGTTCTCATCTGAAAGAGACCAGAGTTATGAGGCCTCTGGGGATTGTTAGGCACTAATGGATCCGGGTTGTAGGGATGCAGCTTTCTAGAAATAGATGCAGGAATCGAAAGGCCCTCCTCTCTGCCTTGGTCCCCTGTTAGTCTCTGTCTCTGACGACTATGTCAGGGGGTGTTCCAGCCCGGTGTGGCCACCAGCTTACTGGGTGACATAGGTGTATCTTAATTTCCTCACCAGTAGAATGATGATAATAATAGACTGGTTTCCCCTACCCACTTGAAAGGGGTGGGGTGGACTATGGCACTTTGTAAAAGTTAATAGTGGAACGCAGCTCTAAGAAACTCCTAGGGGTGGGGCACACCTGGGCTGACCAGCCTGGTTCCCGAGAACCACACAGCCCTAACACCAGACCTTTGTGTCGACACTTGTGGCCCAAGGCTTGGCTCTGGCTGCTTCTTATCTCAGTCCAGGTTTCCTAAGTTCTAGACTAGCAGCTCTCAGCCGAGAGCAGTTGGCTCCTCAGCGGACACTTGGTAATGTCTGGAGGCTCATTTGTGAGGCCTGACTATAGGCAGGTGACGAGAACAGGGGAGTGAAGGGGAGGATGGGACGTGCACGCCCTGGCCCACCACCCCTGTTCTTCCAGCAGGCAGCCCCAACCCTCTGTAGCCGCCTTCTTCACACAGTGCCCGTGGGGGGCTGGCCTTGCAAATGTGGCCTGGGAGCCTAGAAGGTCCACAGCTGACTCTTGGCTTGGAGCAGGCCCAAGAGGCTGCTGTTACTACTCCTACTCCCTTCTCTTGCTCTCCTCCCCACCCCAGCACCCTCTCCTACCTTTGCTAGGACTGGTAATTCTCTGAGAATCCTGGGTGCTCTTGTCCCAAGCAAGTACACAGAAGTCCACCAGGACTCCTTCGGCGCCTGGGCAGAGTTTCTCAATCTGGGGTGCTGATGACAGTGACAGTAGCCAGCATCTAGCGAGTGCTCTGTCAAGGCCAGGTACTTTGTGTGTATCAAAATTTTGTCCTCATTTTAAGCTTATTTTATAGATGAGACTGAGGCCTAGGGAGAATAACTGACTTGCCTGAGATTCCCCAGCCAGAGCGTGGCAGAGCCAGGCCCTTTCTGAGCTGTGGCACACCATCCTGGATGTGTCTCCAACTCTTCAAGGCCATGGGGGCGTGCATGCCAGCCTCTTCCAGCTCAGGTGTTGGGAGACCAAAGGGGAGGCAGCTGCGGGGACCAAATCTAAAGTGGGGATGAAACGTGTGAACATGCGCAAAGCTCAGAAAGCAGTGCACAGCACAGAGCGGGCACGTAGTAAGTGTTAGCTCCTGTCACTTCCAGCAGAAATGACCCAGCCCAAATGACCCCCAGTGACACACACCACTGACTATGTGCTAGAGGCTAGTGGGCAAAAAGAATGCACTTGACAGGCTGCCAAGTAAGACTTCATGTGAGATTCCTAAGTTTCATGGAAACCACCAACCGTGTCCAGATAAGCAACGGTTGAGGCAGAGACTTGGGGAGGGAGGGACTTGCCCAAGCCCTCCAGCCTACAGCTCCGGCCCACCTCCCTGCCCAGCAGAAACCCCCAAGGATCCCACCTCTCTCTTCCCTTCCCTGGAGCCAGCCCAGCAGGCAGCGCCTTGGCCAGTGGGGACCAGGGACCTTGCAGAGGATATAATGAAGGATGCCTACTGCTATAAACAGCCTGTCAAGTGCATCCTCCTTGCCCACTAGCCTCTAGCACACAGTCAGTGACATGGGACTCTGGGGGTCATTTGGGCTGGGTCATTTCTGCCAGAAGTGATGGGAGCTAACCCTTACCATGTGCTCACTCTCTGCCGGGCACCGCTTTCTGAGCTTTGCATCTTAGCTCGGTGGTCTCCTTTTCTGATGATTATCTGTTTCAGACATCCTTCTTTTGTCAGCTGTGAACACTGGACATTGTCTTCTCCATTGTCTGCTGAATGTCTTTAACAGGCCACAGGACTCTTTGTCTAACAGAAATCCTTAATATTAATGGGATTGAATTCATCAATTTTTCCCTTTATGGTTTGAGCTTTTGAAGTTTTCAGAAGTCTTTCTACCTTTAGTGGGCAGGATACATTTTTTTAAAGTTTTTATTTATTTATTTTTAGAGAGAAGGGAAGGGAAGGAAAAATAGAGGGAGGGAAACAACAATGTGTGGTTGCCTTTCATGCGCCACGACTGGGGACCTCGCCCCAGGGCATGTGCCCTGACTGGGATTGGAACAGGCAGCCCTTTGGTTTGAAGGCCAGCACTCAATCCATTGAGCCACACCGGCCAGGGGAAGATACTTTTTATTTTAACTCTGCAGCTCACCTTTCATATTTGGGTCTTAGTTCATTGGAAATCCACTTTTGCACATGGTATAAAGGGTTCCAGATTCCTTTTCTGTACGTGGTGAGCCAGCTGCCTTAGCTCCATCAACTAAACAATCTGGCCTTTCTTTGGTCTTCTGTGAAGCCCCTCCACACCTCTTTCTTCTTTTGAGCTCCCTGGTCTGCTTGGTTTGTCTGTTCCCGTACCAACCACACAATTGGTATTGCAGTGACTGTGCAGTGCGTATTAGTACCCAGTACGGAAAACTCCCTCTTTACTTCTCTTTTCTAGATTTTAACGGAATTTTCATTCCTCATTCTATATTTGAGAGTAAGTTTATCAAGGTCCTCAAAAAGTCCAACTGGATTTTTGATTGAGAGTGTGCTGAATTTACAGATTACTTTGGGGAGAAATGACATCTTTATAATATTATATGGTCCTATCTAAACTGGAATGTCTCATTTATTCAGATTGCCTGTCTATACAGAGGTCCTTTCAGTTTTCATTAATACTGAGATACTTTTTAGTTTTTATTGATATTACGAACTTATAATCAATTATGATCATAATATGATAATTGATCATAATAAGCTCATTGATCAATTATGATATTATTGATGATATTAAAAGATATTACATTATCTTTTTATTATATTTTCTAGGTGGTTATTACTAGGGTAGAAAATTGCTATTGGTTTTCATAAATTAGTCTTCTTTCTGGCAACCTTACCAAACTCTCATGTATATTGATTCTTTTGGTCTCTGAGGACTTTGTTATCTACAAATAGTGTTAACTTTACCCTTTATTCCCAACTATCACATCATTTATTTCTTTTTTGAAGTGTCGTAGAGCGTTGGCAGGACATGTGTTAGTGGTGATTGAGGCCAACCTTGTGACTGTGGCCAGATCTTGAAGAGTGTCTTTGCCTTTGCTATGAAATCTAAAACTTTCTGTAAATTCATGATTTGCAAATATGAGCTGCGTTGAGGTGAGGCAATTCCCTTGATTTCCTAGTTTGCTAAGAGTTGTTTGTGTTAATTATAAATAGATGCAGATGTTTACCCATGCCTTTTGCATTAGGATTTTCAATGATTTTTCCTCCTTATTCTCTTCTTCTTGATCATGATGTACTTTTACTTTTTAAAAATACTGTTAGAGCCCTGGCCAGGTATGGCTCAGTTGGTTGGACATCAGCCCGAAAGGTGAAAGGACATGCCCCGGTTGTGGGTTCAGTCCCCAGTCCAGGTGCTTAGGAGAGACAACTGACTTGGTGATGCTTTTCTCTCACAGCGATGTTTCGCTCCTTCTTTTTCTCCCTCCCTTCCCCTTTCTCTAAAATTAAGTAAATAAAGTCTTTTTTAAAATATGGTTGGATTCAATTAGCTAACATTTGGTTTCATCTATGCTCAAAAGTGAAATGAGCATATCATTTTTGTTTTTTCCAGCTTTATTGAGATATAATTGGCTCATAACATTGTGTGACTTTAAGGTATACGATGTGATGATTTGATACATGTATACAATGTGAAACGATGACCACAACAAAATTAGTTAACATATCCATCACCTCAGTCAATACTATTTTTTGTTGTGCTGGTGGTGAGAACATTTACGATCTACTCTCTCATCCACTTGCGAGTATGAAACACCGCACTGTGAGCTGTCGCCACCCTGCTGTACGTTAGACCCCAGACCGACTCACCTTATACCTGGAAGTGTGCACCTTTGACCTACACCTCCGCATCTCCCCACCTCCAGCCACTGGCAGACACCATTCTACTCTGTTTCTGTGAGTGTGGCTTTGTTTTTAGATTCCACGTATAAGTGAGATCATACAGTATGTGTTCTTCTCTGTCCAGCTTACTTCGTGTAGCATGAAGTCCATAAGGTTCATCCATGTCAACACTATCATTTTTATTCTCACATTGCCCATATGTGACTTAGGAATCAAGACGACTGTGTCCGTCACTGCATTAGCAATATGGAGATCACTGGTGGTACTTTCAATAGTAGTTTGTATGGAGCAGTGGGCAGATGCTCCAAAGGAGTGAATTCAAGAGAGAATAGAAGGAGAGGAAGTAAAGACCGTGAGTTACAGGAGAAAGAAAAACAATAGCTTGAGGGGAAAGTAGGACTTTTGTTTTCCGGTTTTATTTTTGTAAGGGAAGAAATGGTATCATATATGTATGTGTGTGTGTGTGTATATTTGAAGTTTTTGTTTTATTTTATCTTTTTAGCCTTTGAGGCAGAGGGTTAGGTTGCTCATACTCTTTAGTTCCTGGGACGGTATCAGTCTTGCCTTATTTAAAACCCCTCTCTCGTTTTATCTTTCCTTTTCCCTTTCATTCCTCCATTTCCTCCTCCCCTATAGCTATTGTTCTAATTTTATTTAATTTTGATTTTTTACACACAGTGCCATTTGCCTTTTTTGGTGCCCAGTCCTGTGTTTTTCGATTTTTTTTTTAAACAACACAAGTTTGTTTTCTCGTAAATCTGGAGGCTAGAGATCTGAGATCAGGATGCCAGCAGGTGTGGTTCCTCCCGAGGCCCCTTCGCCTGGCTTGCAGACAGCACCTTCTCACTCATGTGGTCCTTCCTCTGTGCATGCGCAGGTCTGGTGTTTCCCAGTTCTGTGAATTTTGATGGATGCATATCACGTGACCACTACCACCATCAAGATACAGAACAACTCCATCACCACAAAAATTTCCCTCACCTTGTAGTCTGCCCATCCCTTGTCCCCAGACCGTGATATATTTCCTTCGCCATGATTTCTTTAATTTTATATTTTCCAAAATGTATAATTGGCATCTTACATTACCTAGCCTCTTGAGTCTGATTCTTTAACTTACCAGTGCATTTGAGATCCATCTTTGTCTCTGTGGCTCTCAGGAGTTTGTCCACGTTCATTGCCGAGTTAGTAGTCCACTGTGCGGATGTGTCATGATTTGGTCATCCATTCACCGGTCAAACGATGTTTGGGTTATCTCCAGCTTTTGGCAATTGTTAATTAAGTTGCTCTAAATGTTTACATAAGTTTTTATGTCAGTATAATAGGTTCCATTTCGTTTGGGTAAATAACCAGGAGTGGGATTTCTGGGCCAGATGGTAAGTGTATGTTTATAAGAAAATGCTGCACTTATTTCCAGAGTGTCAGTACCGTTTCCTTCCTGCCAGCAAAGTATTTCGTTACTCCACATCCCTAACAGTGCTTGATGTCGTCAACATTTGTTATTGAGAGTTAAGTGATTCTAACAGGTGTGTGATTGATTGTATTTCATTTGGTTTTAATTTGGATTTCCCTCATTGTAAATGGTGTAAAACACCCTTTTATGTACTCATTTGCCATCTGTATATCCTCTTGGGTGAGGTATTTGATCAAGTTCTTTGCCCATTTATTAACATGGGTTGTTTGTTTTCTCGCTGCGGAATTCTGAGAATTCATATAAATTCTAGATATCCGTTGTCAGAGATGTGATTTGCAAATATTTTCTCCCAGCCTGTAGTTTATCTTTTTTTCAACAGATCTCTTACAGAGCAAAAGTTTTACTTTTTCATTAAAAAGTACAATTTATCATTTTTTTCCTTCGATGATTGTGCTACTGATGCCTTGTGTAAGAACTCTGCCTAAACCCAGGCCATGATGATTTTCTTCTACATTTTTTCCAGAAATTTTATAGTTGTATGTCTTACATTTAAATCTGTGCTTCATTTAAGTCAAAGTTCATTTTTCTTGTAATGGATGTCCAATTTTTCAGCACCATCTGTTGAAAAAACTATCCTTTCTCCACTGAATTGCTTTTGCACATTTGTCAAAAATCAGCTGGTGATATTTGTGTGGATCTGGTTCTGGGTGATCTGTTTCGTTGCATTCATCTGCGTGTGTTTCTCTCCTAAAACACCAATCTCGGTTATTGTAGCTGTACACCGTATTTTCCCACCTATAATGCGCACCCAAGTTTTTGGCCCAAAATTTCAGGAAAAAAATCTTTCGTTTTAATTTTTAATTCAATTTTTACTTATTTATATTTAGAAACAAAACCAATGATCATATTCTAGGGTATTATTTGGCAGATGGATATCATTATTGCTTTCTAAAGTTACACTTTTAATATGTAAATATAAATAAAAGGATTAAAGACATTTATATAGATATGGAATTAGTACTGCCCGAGTATAATGTGCATCCTTATTTTTCCCTCAAAAATTTGGGCAAAATGCACATTATACATGGCAGAATATGGTAATAAATCTTAAAATCAGATAGACTGATTTACCCCACTTGATTCTTTTTCAAAGCTGTTTTAGCTAGTGTTTCCTTTGCCTTTCCATGTAAATTTTAGAATTATTGTGTCTACATCTACAAAAAAATCTTCCTGGGATTTTTTATTGGAGGTTTGTTAAATCTGTAGATAATTTTGGAGACAACTGACATCGTTATGACATTGGGTCTCTCGGTGTACAGACATGGCATGTCTCTTCACTTATCTCAGTCTCCCACGGTTACAGTCAGCAGCATTTTGTAGTGTTCAACATTCAGATTATGTGCGCGTTTCATTAGATTTGTGCCTCAGTATTTCATATGTGGGGCAAGCAATTGTAAATGCTATTATTTTTACATTTTTTCCAATTGTATATTGCTGGTCTATAGAAAGGTGATTGATTTTGTTAACTTTGTATCCTGTGACCTTGCTAAACTCACTTATTAGAGGATTTTTTTGTATATTCTTTGGGATTATCTGCATAGGTAATCATGTCATCTGCAAATAAGGATAGCTTTTTTCTTTCTAATCTGATCGGTATGCTTTTCCTTGCTCTCTCCTTTTCTTTTTTCTTTTCTCCCTCCCTTCCCTTCGAAGCCCTTATGCATTGGCTAGGACTTTTTAAATGATATTGAATAGGAGAGGGGAGAACAGATATTCTTGCCTGTTCTTAATCTTAGGGGAAAGATATTCAGTCTTTCACCATTAAATATGATGTTAACCATAGGTTTTCTGTAGGTGTCTTTTTATCAAGTTGAGGAAGTTCCCTTGCATTTCTCATTTACTGAACTTTATTTATTATGAATTTGTCAAATCCTTTGAATTTTTTCAAATCCTTTTTTATCACTGGTATGATCATGTGTTTTTCTTTAGACTGCTGATATGGGGGGTGATGTTCAGTTATTCTCAGATATTGAATCAGCCTTGCATTCTGGGAAAACTCCATTTGTGGTATGCTCTTCTTTTTATATATCAATGGATTCAGTTTTTGAATGTTTTGTTGAGAATTTTTGCCTTTGTGTTTGGTATTGGTTAGGACTGACTATTCAGGTTATCTCTTTTGTTGTGGGCAAATTTGTGTAGTTTGTGGTTTTGAGGAACTGGTCTATTTTATCAATTATTGAACTTGCATGTAGAGACTTATTCCTAGTAGATCCTTTTTTATCTTTTTAATGTCTGGAGAGTATATTTATTTCCCTTGTTTATTCTTGACATTGTTAATTTGTGCCTTCTCTCTCTTTTTGTCTTTTTCATTCTTGCTAGAATTTTATCAATTTTATTGATGTTTTCAAAGAACCATCTTTTGATTTTACTAATGTTCCCTATATTTTTTATTTTCAATTTTATTGTTTCTGCTCTTACCACTTTTTATTTCCTTTCTTCTGCTTGCCTTGGGTTTATTTTCCTCTTTTATTTCTACTTTCTTGAAGCAGAAGTTTATTTAAAATCTTTTCTAAAATAGGCATTTAATGCTTTAGATATCTAAGTAATTTACCTGCATCCCACAAATTTTGATGTTATTTTTTCAAATGTGTTCAATTCAAAACTCTTATTTTCCTTCTGACCTTGATTTTTTATTTGATAGATATCATTTCTCTTCATCCAGAAGTACTTCCTTCAGCATTTCTTGTAGGGTGATTCTGCTGACAACAAATTCTCTAGCACTCAGTTATCTGAAAATGCCTTCATTTCACCCTCTTTTTTCAAAGGATATTAACATTGGATATAAAGTTCTAGGTTAACAGGGTTTTTTTCCTTCACCAGTTTGAAGTGTTGTTCCATTGTCTCTTGGTCTACATAATTTATTGTAAGAAGTTAGCTGTTTTTCTTACTGCTCTTCTCTTGTAATGTCTCCCTCTCCCCACTAGCTCTTCTAAGATTGCCTCTTCATCTTTGGTTTTAATCAGTTTGACTGTGCTGTTCCTGCATGTGTTTGTCTTTTTATTTTTCTTTCTTGGAGTTCACTGAGTTCCTTTGATCTCTGTACTGATGTGTACCTCTAATTCACTACACAGTTCTCTCTGGCCTGCATCCCCCATGTTGTGCTTCTCCATCCTGCCTTTGATGGGCCCCTTCAGATCCCCATAAAAATACTGTTGCCATGAGCATCCATCTACACATCCCCTTAGCTGGGTAAGATTTTATTTGGGATGTTAGAATCCAGAATGGAATTGCTGGTTTGCAAGGTTTATCTATACTAAACTGACTGAAGATTGCCAGTTGCCCATATGGTGATGAGATCATCCTAAAGGGAGGAAAGAAAGATGGTGAGGAGAGAGGAAAAAGTGGGGAGAATTTCTGGATCCTCATGCTTGGGTAGGTGAAAGGAGACAGTACCCACTGTGCAAGTGGAAGACTTAGCCAGGAGCAGGACCAGTTCATCTTCAGAGAAGGAGGAAAAGCAGAGGCTGGGAATAGATGCAGTAGATGGGTAGGTGTGATGGCAGGAACTTGGGAAAGTTTTCTGTGGCTTCTGTATTCTTGGTGATGTAGGAAGCAACAATGAGGTACAGGATGGGGAGCAAGGCACTGGCAGTTTAAAAAGAGGAAGCTATAAAATAGCTACCTTGCTGATTGAGAGTGTGCATGACCAAGGCAGGAGAGCCCACTTGCTGGGCAGTTTGCAGGCTGTTCTTGGGTTAGTGAGAGTGAGCAGTGCTTTTGGGAGAGGCTGGGCATGGAGCAGGGCCAGCAAAGGGTTCCGCAGGCTTAGGTTAGCAGTGTTCCATGCCCAGCACTGTCCTGGGGTCCACAGGCACAGGGTGGGCAGTGCAAAGGGGCTACAGGTCATCATGCACTCAGTGTTTTGTGGGGTGCCTGGGGAGGTGGGGGTGGTGACAATGTGTTGGGAAGGTCTGTAATTATGTGATTGGGCTGCTCTGCAGGTTAGGTACTCAGTGCTTCTCTGCATATAGCTCTAGTTTGTATTATAAAAGTGATCCATGCCACACACACCCCCAAAATTAGGAAAGATAAAAAAATGATAAATAAAAAAGTAAAGATCACCTGAAATGCAACTCCCTCCACCCCAGAAGTAGCTAGTTAGTTAGTTAATATTTGGATGTCTTGTTTTTAAAGAAAAAGGCTGGTCCCTGCCCAGTGGGCCCTTATGGTCTGACCTCCCATCCAAATGTAAGTAACACCCCCACCAAATGCAGCCAAGCAGCAGTGTGTTAGGCTGAATGGGCCAAGAGGGGTGACCTCCCCATTCCTGACAGAAGTCAGGGAGGACTGCATGGAGGAGATGGCCATGAATTGGGTCTTGGAGGTTGAGGATCCCTTGAGCCTGTCTTGCTGTCTTTATCTGTTCCACCTCCCCTTGTTCAGTGTTTCTCAAGGACAGGGCCAGCTCCCAGCCTCTGTCCCACTGTGTGGCTGACAGGGTGAGCATGCTCCAGGTGAGATGAGAGGGGAGGGCTCACTCTGTATGAGGAGAAGGGAGGCAGGGTGGCCTGAGCATGCTGCTCCATGAGAGCCCCTCCATTTGTGCAGTGTGCAGCCTGTGTGGCCGTACACATTAGTCATGCAAGGAGACTCCCTCTGCCCCTGACATCAGCCCATGGCCTGGCACCCACCCTGTGGCAACATGGAAAAAGGAAGGCTACATGTTCCACTCTCCTGGGTCTGTGCCCCCCTCCAGATAGCAGCGACAGTGAGCTGGAGCTGTCCATGGTGCGCCACCAGCCAGAGGGTCTGGAGCAGCTGCAGGCACAGACCAAGTTCACCAAGAAGGAGCTGCAGTCCCTCTATAGGGGCTTCAAGAACGTGAGTGATACCCATCCCTCAGGAGAGGCCCTGACACACCCAGCCCTTTTGCCCCTGGCTCCAGAAAGGGGGATTCTGGCCCAGGCAGACCTTCTAGAAACTTTCGTGGCATAGCAAATATCCCGGGGCCTTGATGAGGCTCATATTTTGTGGGAGGCCTGTCTGGAGTGTGTGGGCCAAGCCCTAGAATCAGAGTTCTGCAGGCCCTGTGCTCCTCTGTGTGCCTGTGTGCTGGCACAGGGGAGGGATGTGTGGAGGGGCCAGATTGGCCTGAGGGCCCCCACCTACCCCTCCTGCATCACTCCACCCAACCACCAGGCTTTCCTAGGGGCTCGATGGAGCCCAGCAGTGCCCAGGATAGCAGGCATCCCTCAGAGCATGGGGCTGGGGCACGAGGCTGGGGTGGCTAAGGCTGCTGAGGGGGTGGCTTCCTGCTGCAGGAGTGTCCCTCGGGCCTGGTGGATGAAGACACCTTCAAACTCATTTACGCACAGTTCTTCCCTCAGGGAGGTGAGTCAGAGACCAGCCCCCATGCCATCCTCCCTGCTCCTCCTGAAGCCCCCACTTTGTCCCTGTGGCAGTTCTGCAGAGGGTGGGTGTCCCTTTATGGGGAGGGGACCCTCACCTCTACCTCTGTGCTCCCCCACCACTTTTCTTGAGGCCTGGTGCTGCCTCTATCCCATTGGAAGGGGGACCCCAGCTCAGAACACAGGTGGACCCCCAGTATGGCTGCCAGGGGTGGGGACTTGACTGCCAGGAGGCCCCAAGACACCCCAACCAATGCCCTTGCTCCCCCAGATGCCTCCACCTACGCGCACTTCCTCTTCAATGCCTTCGATGCTGACGGGAATGGGGCCATCTGCTTTGAGGTAGGTCTCTGTTGTACCCTCCCACATCCCCTGCAGCTTGCAAGGTGTCCTTCTGCCCTGGTGCCACACCCTCAGGTTGTCTAGAGGGTCAGGCATGACCTTGGGGTAGATGCTCCAGGGTGTCCCCTGGGGAATGGGTGGACTGTACTTGACTGGCACTGGACCTAACTATGAAGTCAGTGGAATTTGGTTCTGCTCTCTGACCACCCTAGTCCCAGCCTTGTCTTCCAATCCAGCCCCACCAAACCCAAGGAGCTACTGGGGCACCCTGAGGTGGCAGAGATCCAGGGTGAATTTGCATCTGAAAATGAGGCAGGGCTGCCCTCAGAGATCTGTGCTCACAGTGGGGTTTCAGGCTCCTAGCCCCAGAATTCACCCCCTTTGCCAGAAAACAGACAGCCCCTGACCTGAGCAGGCTCCTGCCATCCCAGCCGGACACTAAGGGAGTCTGGTGTCCCGCTGCAGTGCCCCCCAGTGGGGCCTTGCTGGGCTCTGTGTGGGTGGCCATGGGCCCCACCCAGGCCAGGCCACAGGATCATTTGAAGGAGGCATCTTTGTGGAGCCCAGGCCCCTAAAAATAGCTGCAGGTGAAAAACTGAAACCTCTTTGGGGAGGAAAACCATGCTGAGAACCAGGCATGATCGATAACCACTCAGCCCAAGGGCGGTGACAGGAGAACCACAGGGCCAGCTGGCCGCCCAGAAAGCCCCTGGATCAGCTGGAGGGATGATAGCGACTCATGACTCGTCCTAACGCTGCTGCGTTCCCCTTCATGGGCCAGCCTGCCCTGCAGTGTGCTGACACCCTGCCCGGCTGACCACAGGGCCCACCCACTCCGGCCTCACTGTAAGGGCACACGTGTGTGCGTGAACGTGCAGTGTTTTCATCTTCTTTATTCTCCATGGCACCTGCACATAGTAAAACTCCAATCTGTACAGAGGAGTAAACGGGAAAACTCATTGTTCCCCCAGGCCCTCCTCTGTGGCCAGTTTCTGTGGGTCTGTCACGAGGCACCTGAGACATCTGGGAGTGAAATGCAGGAAGGACTCTAGGATGATGGACCACCAGGGCATTGTGCGTGGTTCCTCTTGTTCGGAAATCAGAGGATCAAACTGCTCAGCAGGGCCCCAGTGTGTCCAAGTGGGTGTTGGGAAGGTCTAGGTTACCCCCTGTGGTCATCCCTCTTACTCAATCTCCAAGGGAGGGGTCTCATAGTCCCTTTAAAGTGGTAAGGGGTGGGTCCTTGGTGGGGGTGCTGTTAGTGTCTGAGTTGAGGGTGCTGGTGCTGAAGCCCCTCTGCCTGGCACCTTCTCAGAAGGTTGTTCCTTCTGGTGTCATTCTGGGCCTTCTGAATGTTTCTCCGCACGTGAAGTTAATCCTGCAGTTTTGCATGGTGTTTGTTTACCATGAGGACCTTGCTCTTGATTTTGGCATCTGGTCTAAGAAGGGTTTTTTGTGAAGGGATGAGGGCAGGTACCTCCCCAGGACATTCCAACCAGCAGAGCACCATCCTGGCTGCTCCCAGGCCAGGAACGGTCCTGTCAGGTTGGGTGACACTCGGCCCCCTCATGGCCTCGGACGGAAACTTTCATGCTCTGAAAATGGAAACTCAGGTCAGTTTAGGGGTGTTTATAGTGACCCCAATTTTTCTGTATATTCTTGAGAGACAAGATCCATATTAATTAAAATTATTGGTATGGGAAAATATTATAACTTCCCTGCCCTCCCCAGAAAGACTATCAGAAAGTACACTGGCAAAACCAGCAAACCTTACCATTGCCACACAGAGCTGAGGTCCCACGTTCTCCCTTGGCGCCTGCCTCCTGCTCCGGTCCTCCTGGGCCTGGCCTCCCCCCACCCCCTGCTTACAGATGCAATCCAGGGCCTTGCTAATGCGCCTCATTCATCATGTCAGGGCTGCTGCTCTTTTGAAGAGTTATGACTGGTGTGTGTGTCTCAAGAAGACTGTGGCTGCCTCTGCCTGACCTCCCAATGCAGTAGCCCGCTTCCGGTGCATCGACCACACAGGGTGTGCCGTGAGCAACCAGAGGGAAGGCCTGCGACCTGCAGTCACACCCTCTGGTCCCACCCCCTGGCTGAGCTCCTGCTCTGTGCTCTGCCTGGCGCCCTCGTGGGCACTCTGCTGTGTTTGGAAACTGTGGCTTCTCTGCATCACTTCGTCACTTGTGGGAACCCCTCACCCTCCCTGGGCTGTGCCTCGGGGACAGCCACAGAACAGGGCTGTGGATGTGATAGGCTTCACACACCTCGGATTTAAGAGCAAGCAGTCACCTGCAACTAGCAAGGGTCCCTTGTGCAGCAGTGCTCTGCGGGGCTGCCAGTTTAGAGCTAGCAAGCTGCTGGACTTGGGTTCACGTGTGTGTTCTTGAGGATGGGCCAGTGGCCTCGCAGGGCACATTCCCAGCCATCTCTCTCCTGGTGCTGTTACTGCTGTGCTTCACACACACTCAGGGACACTGTATGGGGACATTTCTTGGTTGTGGTTGATCATGAGGGCTTCCACACTTCAGACCCAGGTGTGTGAAGACAAGAAGTGAGGACAGTAGTGCCCTCCCATGGCCCCCACGAGAAGGGGATCCGATGTGGCACTCCAAACCTTGCCTCCTGCTGGGAAAGCCTGTCAGACCCAGAGAAGAGGGAGTGATGCGAACGCAGAGGTGCTGTGAGTCTTTGTCACCAAGTAAATCACAAACAAGCTTCAGTGATGACCTCACCCCCAGCTCGGACCTCAAACAACTGGCACGTGGTTTCTGCTGGATACCAGCGTTTTTTCATTTTCTTCACTTAAACACACACGTGACTTCAAGCATCCCAGAGGTTACGGGGTGTACCTTGGAAAACAGCAGTTAACACCCTGCACACCTGAGGAGGCAGCCTTCTCCTGTTGTAGCCAATTGCCACTCTGTCTCCATGTCTCCTGGTAGCACGCCTCTACTCCTTCCCACCTGTCTGGGCCTAGCCGCGGCCCACGGGTGCGTGCCCTGGTGGGGAGGACTTGGGCCCCCATGCACACACCTTCTCAAGCCCAGCTTCCAACAGAAGTATAGATTCCAACTGGACAAGAACTGACAGTTTACCCTGCTCGTGGGGGTGCGAGCCCAGGAAGCCTTGCGGTAAATTGTGGCAGTGCTCTCCTCCCCCGTGCATGTTCTTAGTTGGCCTGCCGTCGACAACCGTCCTGAGTTTTCACCTGCCTGGTATCTGAGACCTTGGCATTGATGCCACCCCAGGCCCTTCTCCGGTCATCTGATTGGGCACCTCCCTGAGGATACCTCCCCAGTCTCCGGGCTCCCTCCTCCAGGGACCGGGCACCACCTGGGGATCTCTTCCCCTCTCTTCTGCATTGGGTCTCCTGGTTCCTGGATCCCGTCATCTTCTTCTTTCTTGCTTTACTCTCTCTTTTCAGGGGCATGTCTTCCAGCAGCTTCCTAGGAAAGAAAGAGTATGTGGGAGGTAACTTTGAGCATTTGATTGTCTGGGAGAGTCTTCATTCTGTTCTCACTCTTGCTTGATGTGCTGTGTGGGACCAGACCCGCAGCAGGAAGCTGTGCTCCTTCAGAACGGTGGCCACCGTGCCACTGGCTTCCTGCCCCAGTGTTGCCGTCAAAGGCAGAGCCTGCTGATCCCTGACCCTGTGCACAGGACCCGGTTCTGTTTTTCTCTTTGTTTCTGTTTTTTCTCTCTGGAAGCCTGTTGGATCCTCTCTTTGCTGCTAGTTTTCTGAAATGGCATCAGGATATATGCCTACAGGTGACACGGCGAGCTGTTTGCAGGTGTGGGAAATCTCCCCTCATTTCTTGGCCTGCTTTCCTGTGTCCTCCATTCCTCCTGGTGCCTGCGGAGGGGGGCCTCTCTTTCTTGTCATTCCTCTCCTGTTTCCAGCTCTGCCTTCCCCCTACGTCATGGAAGATTCCACTGGCTTCTCCAACCCTTCTTCTAAGTCTGTTGTTTTGCATTCTTATTTTTAATTCCCAAGAGCTCTCTCTTGTTCTCAACGATTCCTTTTTTATAGCATCCTATTCTTATTATAGGGATGTCAGATTTTCAATCTCCAAATCTGTTTTTTAAGTTTTATTTTTCCTGTAATAATTTTTGTTTCTTTCCAGTTGCTTTTCTCTGCTTCCCTTAGGCTTTCTCTTTTGTGATACAGGCTTTCTCAGATCCAGAAAGTATAAAATTTCAGTGAGGACTAAGCTCCGTGGAGTATGACCCTGACCCTCCACAGTCCGCCACCCTCTGCCTTTCTGGGACAGGCCTTCTCTGCTCCCCTTCTTTCTGAGTTCCCTGCGAGGACCCCATGGGGCAGGGAGGCTCGACCTGCAAGCTTGCAGGAGTGGAGGAAAGACTTGTGCCCCACCTATTGTTCAACACAACAGTTGGCTTTTCCATGTGGAAGCTTTTGGAACTTCCCTGTCTTGTCACAATCCTGATCAATTATCCATCACACTCAGAGGTTTGTCCTGACCCAGAATTGAGCACTGTTAGCTTAGCTTTTGAAGCTGGAAGTTTTCAAGCACCCTGACATGCAGATAAGGTAAACTACAGGTCAGGTACTCCCTTCATGCAAGAGTGCCCCCAAGGCCCCTCCATCACAGAGGTGCATTATGGTCCAGGACGCCATATGTTCAAATGCCTTTACTTGTGAAGATCAGTAACAGTCACCACGTCATCCCCACCACATGCACACACACTCATGCACGCACACATGCACTCATACATGCACATGCATGCACACACAGCCACACATGTGCATTCTTATATGCACACATGCGTGTATACCCTGTCAACCTGATGGACACCACTTGCATGCTCTGTTCCGGATGCTCCTCACCTCTAAGCTGTGAGTTCAGTGGAAGACACTTCAGTGAACTGGAAATAGAATCTGGGGTCCCGCTGTCACTCCTCACCCTTCTTTCCTCCCAGGACTTTGTGGTTGGCCTTTCCATCCTCCTGCGAGGAACAGTCCAGGAGAAGCTCAAGTGGGCCTTTAACCTCTATGACATTAACAAGGATGGCTACATCACCAAAGAGGTATGGGGTGGCTGGGGCATGGCGCATCTGGCCTCCCCTCCTCACGCAGAGACCAGGTGGGAGGCAGCCACTGGGGAGCTCTCCGGCCTGGACCCCTGAGCGCAGGGAGCATGAGGCTGTGTGCCCCGAACCACACTTCTCAGTCCAGTCTAACAAGTGTCCTAGGATCATCCCTTCTTACAGGAGGGCCTCAGGGGACACAAGTGGAGAAGCCTAGAGTGGGGCTGGCGTTGGCTCCCACCTTGATAGGGGCAGTGTGGTCCCTTAGATGTGGGGGGCCCTCACCACACAGGGTCACGGTGGATTCTTTTGGCTCAAACATTCTTTTGTCTATGAACTAGTTGCTACAGTTTCAAATTTTGGAGCCAAAAATCTCTGTCCAACTTCTTTTGAAGAGTCAGAAGCTATCACTGGGCAGAGCTGATGGGCGCCCCTTCTCACTCATACCTGCCCTGGAAAGGCTCTCCACTCACGGATGCAGCCCCTCCCCTCAGGCCCTTGCACCCTCCCCCCACTCTTGCAGCTGGACTCATGCCAGCCCTCTGCCCACTGCAGGAGATGCTGGCCATCGTGAAGTCCATCTATGACATGATGGGCCGGCACACCTATCCCCTACTGCGGGAGGATGCACCTCTGGAGCACATGGAGAGGTTCTTCCAGGTGAGTGTTCCGGCCTGGATAAGCGGGGAAAGGCAGTGGGGAGAGGAAGAGTCCCCTGCTCAGGGCACCCAGGGCAAGCCACTCCTCTCTGAGTGCCCCCTCCCACAAGGAGGTTAAATGGGCATCCCCCCACTGTGCTGGTTGTCAGGACCGGAGGAGCAAATTAAAACACCATCCCCACTCCTCGACTGGCTGAACCTTGGCTCAGGGCAGACTGAGGCTCAGGGATTGCAATGTGGCTGACATCTTGGCCAGTGTTCTGGTGCCTTCCAGGAGCTCTCCCAGCTCCTCCAGGGAAACTGCAAGAGGACTGGGGTGGGGTGACTTCTCTCTGTGTCCATGGGGCATGTGGCCCTCTTGTGCCTCAGTCACTCCATCTGCCTTGGTTGCCTGTCAGGGTGCATTCTTGGAAGTGTCATCCAGGAGGCTGTCAGAAGTAGCTGGGGGTGGGGGTGGCCCAGAAGGACACTGTATGTGGCTGGGATCCAGTGTAGGGGACAGGTTGGGGTGGAGGAGGCCCAACGGTACACGTCCTCAGGCCTGGGGCAGCGACAGTCCTTGGTGAGACACAGACTCACCAAGGGTGTGGCTTGGGTTGCAGAAAATGGACCGGAATCAGGACGGGGTAGTGACCATTGATGAGTTTCTGGAGACCTGTCAGAAGGTAGGTGTCCTCGGGAGTTGAGAGTACTGTGTCCTGCCCCTGCCGGTCCTCAAGCCACTCCCCACCTCCAGGCTCCACTTCCACTTTTTCATCTGAACCCATCTGCTCCCTACCCACTCCTGCCAGCCACAGCCCACTTGGGCACCCTGTACCTCCTTGTGTGCTTTGAATTAGAGGGGGCAGATATGGGGCTGACAGCGGGGTGATGAGGCCACATGGCCCTTGGGATGGGTCCCTCTGGGGAACAGGCTCCCGGAGCTTCCCCAGCTTGCTGACCCTCCTGTGCAGAGCACCCTTGCAGGGGCGGGGGGACAGAATTCTGGACATCTGCCACTTGCCTTGCTCCCAAAGTGACCTTGGCCTCTGTCTGGGTGAGAAGCCAGGGAGGTTTGTCCTTCAGTTAGTTAGCCGATCCCAGATGGGCTGCACTTAGGCCATGGGGTGGAAGACAGGCTGTGCCTGACCAGCACCCCAGAGCTCAGGGACACAGGCAGCAGTCCCTGCATAATGAATTCTGGGTCCCTGTGGAGAATCTGCTCAAGGTGGTCAAAAATGGGCACTGCCCCAACCTGGTCTCTTATCCCTTCTCCACACAGGACGAGAACATCATGAGGTCCATGCAGCTGTTTGAGAATGTCATCTAGGACACACTGGGTATTGCCAAGTGGCCATTGCCACCACCTCAGTCCTTCCAGAAACGGCCTCCATGAGAAACATTTTTCTATATATTTGCAAAAAGTGAACAGTTTGCTCCAGACACACAAACACACCCATTCCTCTGGGCTGTCAGAGGGGGACCGAGGTCAGCGGAGGGACTGCACCTGGTCGGGACCTGGGTCCAGGTGACATGAGCCACACTTCCCCAGCCAGCCATGTCCCAGGCCAGCAGGGTGAGGTTGCCTCTGGGGTGGGCTGATGGGAGAGCACTGTGTATGGCCTCTGGCTGCTGGATGTGAGCAGGAAAGCGCTCAACTCCTTCAAAGGAGGGTCCAGTCTCTAGCGCCAAGGCCCCCCCTGCGTGAGCCCAGTCACCTCTCCCTCCTGCCCCCATCTTTCCCACCACCCATCGGCCAGACTCTGGGCTCCTTGTTCCTCCAGCTATTCTCAGCCCACTAACCACACTCCCGGAAGGCCCCTCACCTCAGGACCCTGGAGGGGCAGCTGGGGGTTCAAGGAAAGAAGTGGAGGTGGAGGCAGAGCCTGCTGCTTCCTGGAGAGGACTCCTGGGTGAGCTCTGCTCCAGTGATGAGAGCCCACAGGGCCCTGCTGTCCCTCCATCCCAGGAAGGGGGCCCTTTAAGCTCAGGGTTGGATTTACTGGTAGAGAATGTGAGGGCCCTATCTGACTCAGCTGGGTAGGAAAAGCCCTCCCCCACTTGCCCAGGCCTGCTCAGTGGCGATGCAGTAGTGGGGCTGCCCCCACCCTTCAGGCTCTGAACTGTTCACCCCAAGGTCATTATAGGTCCCAAGAAGAGGTCCCGTGGCTCAGGGACTGGCAGCCCAGGACCCTGCATGGTGAGCGAGCCTGGGAAGGGCTTCTCTGCCCCCTGTCCCTCAGCCTCTGTCTCCCTTGGCCCAGCAGTGTGGCTGAGCCCCCCTTCCAGTTAGGGTCCTGAAGCACCACCCCACACAGGCTCACCCCAGCTCCACACAAAAAGCACAAGCAGCCCTGGCAGCTCAGGTTGAGCCAGCCTGCAAGGGGAGCTGAGGACACTTCTCTTCTCAGACAAGGCCCTCCTGGTGGGCTGAGGCCTGAGTCCCCATATCCCCGACACAGGTGGCCCGGGGAAAGAACCTGGGGTCAGGTCTGTGCCTCGGAGCAGTAGGGGCTCAAAACCTACCCCCAGCCCAGCTCACCAACGTTCAAAAGCACAAACCCCAGGACTCTTTGGCTGGGTTCTGCTCTGGGGATGTGGCCAATGTCCACCTGAGGACAGAGAGAGCAGTGCAGGCTGAGGGGCTCACAGGGGCTTCTGGGAGATGAAGATGACAGCTCCTGCCTGCTCAGGCAGCACAGGCCCTTCCAAGGAACATTCTCAAACATACATTCCATCGGCCACCACCCCATCTCTGCCCAGCCTGGCCCCGGGTGAGCAGGACCTGTGGGGAGGGGTGGGATGGCAGAGGTCATGGACACTGGTCTGGCTTGACCCTGGGGACTCCTTGGCACCCACAAGTGGCCCTCTCCTTGGAGTTGCACTGATGTCCGTCTCCAGTCTGACTGGAGGGTCCCTCTCCCCTCCTCCAGGAGGGCATCAGCTTTCCCTGGCTCAGGGATCTTCTCTCCTTGCCCTCAGTCCAGTCCTCCCAGCTGGTGTAGCTCTGCTTCTCGGGCCCAGGCCCTCAGGAGGGCCACCACTATCGCCCGGTCCCCCTTGGCCTCGGCCAGGCTGGCTCTGTTCCAGCCAGGAGAGGGTGGTCTCCCACACTGGGACGTGGACAGGCCGCATGTCTGCATGGCAGAAGCACCTCCCTTAGGCACAGCCCGGGAGGGCAGTTCCTGTTTTCAGCACCCACCAATATTCAGTTCTGTATATTTTAATAAAATAAACTTGACAGAAGAGAGGGACTCTCCTTGGCTTTATCCTGACTGTGAATTTCTGTCGGCTCCTCTCATCTCTGCTGTTATCTACAGCTCCTGCCCAGCACTGTGCTGGTAAGTGTTTAACATGCCTTGAAATTGTAGCATTTGTCAGTTTCTACGCTGGATTTCAAGCTCCTAATGTAACGTCACCAAAGGCAGCATTGGTGTGCAATGGCTGCGGTGGTAGCCTTTATGAGAAAAGCCAGCCAGCAGGTGGGGTACCTTCTTGGGGGGCCATTTATATTTATTCCCAGGTCACTTTCCTATACCTGTTCCAGGGAGTAATTTCTGCGTTACCCCTTGGCTGGAGGGCGCAGGTTACAAGGCAGAAACAGGATTGGCCTGATAATGTCTTTCTTTCCTGCTTCTTGTTTTCAAAAGTGTAACTAAGCTCCATAAGGGTTATGCCAGGGGAGGAACAAGAAATGAAAACCTGAGGGGAGGAGTAGAAGGGGGACCCCCAACTTGGGGATAGAGGAGAGGTAGGCTCTGGGTAAGTCTTCAAGGGCCAGATCCTGGGCCACGTGTGACATCTCCACAGTGACGCAGACGAAAGTCTCCATAGGTCACCAGCTTTGACTGATGGGCATCAGCTGTACCCGGAGGGCAGATGACAAGATCCCCTTCCCCCACCACACACAGCAAAAGTTCCCCACCTGGGCTTGAGGACCTTGGCACAGTCCCAGCAAGGGAGCCGCCTGACTCTACTGTCAGGTGGGATGGCCTGCTTTGGCCATGGGCTGGCCGCTATGTGAGCCCGTTCACTCTGGCCACGGCCTGGTGGGCAGGATTGGGAAGCTAAGCTGAAAGGTGTTAAGACCTGTCAGCCATTGAAGAGTGGAATCAGGATTGGAACCAGGACAGTGACTCCAGGCTGGACGTAAGCACTGAACCATGTGCTTCACGATGGGCCACAGAGCTCAGCGTAAGGGAAGCCCATCCGCCCATTCACTCATCCACCAAACACCATCCATCTGTATGCCGTCTACCACCTATCCACCCACCACCCATCCGTCTGTCCCTCTGTTTGTACATCTGTTTCCCACTCATCTACCCAGCGCTTCCCTGATCCAGTCACCCAGGGCAGAGGGGCAGCTGGTTATGTTCTCCACGGCCGAATGGCAGTGAGGGGCCTAGAAGGGTCTCTGGGCTCAGCATCAGGAAACCTTGGTCCTGATCTGGACCATAAAACTCATGTGATCTTAGACAAGTCTCAGCCTCTCTCTCCCTCCCTCCCTCCCTCCCTCTCTCTCTGGGTCTTGGTATCAGAAAAAAGAAAGGAACCCTCCCCAACTCATTTTAAATACTAGTATTACCAGGATTTTTTTTTTTAAGTCATGAATAGGATAATAAAGAAGAAGTATAGGACATTCTCAACTATAAACAAAGATGTAAAAATCATAATATTAGTAATCTCATTTCAACCATGTAAGATATACATGTGATATATTTAACACCATGACAGATTTGGGTTTATTCTAGAAATACAAGGTTTAACATTAAAAAAATAAGCACTCTAGTATCCAATGATATGGGGTATCTGTATTACTCCTTCCACTGAAAACAACACAAAACCTGGCTTGGCCAGGGTCAGCGACAATCGCCTGAACCAGCTGATCGTAAAAGAAATGTGCAGGCTCCAGCTGCCTGCAGCATGAGCTCGGCCAGGTGCTGATTGGAGAGGAAAGGGGGATGGAGGTGGGACCCAATCTGCACAGGGGGGGAGCCCACGGCCAGTGCCAGAGCCAGCATGGCCAGGAGTTACCCTGTGCCTACGCAGGCCAAGGGGAGGGGGCCTGGGAGCAGCTCCGCCCACCTCTCCCATACCCTGCCCACTCGCACAGGGAAATTGCATATATATCTCAAAGGTAGGCTCCAGGTCTAGTTAGCCCTTATCCAGACTTGAGAGATCTGGAGAAGGGGCAGTGTGACGGGAGCGGGCGTGGCAGGAGGCCTGGTGTGGTCCTGGAAGGCATCCAGGCTCCTTCTGAGCAGGCAGCTGAGCACAGCCCTTTCTTGGGTAGTGTAGCTCCCAGTCAGGAGACTGTCCAACCCCCAAACTCCCCCTGACAGCTCCTGACTGCCAAGGGCCATCAGTGCTAGAACTGGGCTCTCTGCCATCTGCTGGTTACCTTTTTGTTCTGTCTGTTTCTTAACCAGGAAACCTCAGCTGGTCTCTAATTCATCTGCCCCAGCCCTACCTAGCTTTTTTTCTCGCACCCGGACTCAGGCACCGGGCCACCTCTGCCCAGCTCTCTTGGTGGGCTCTGAAAATTATCAAACTGTCGTGTGGATGCAGGATCTGTGTCTACCCCACTGCTCTGCCTGAGCTGGCCCTGCCTTTCCCCCAGCAACGAAGGCCCTCAGGAGCTCCTCTCTCTCAACAGCCTGGGGCACCATGGGGGCACTGAGAAATGCCAGCTGATCAGTCTGCTGCCTCTCTAGCGTTCTCCCTCCACTGGCAGTAACCCCCAGTCTCTCTGGGGATCACTTTCCCCGCCTATCCTGGAAGTCCGGGACCCTGCCTCCAAGGCCAACCCTAAGTCCATTGGTACATGGCTCTCCTGCTCAGTGAACGGTTGAGGGTGGGCACCTGGAGCCAAGGAGGCCCAGGAAGCCCCAAGCCCGGAATGCTGGGAAAGGCTCTGCTCCCTCACATCTGAAGCTTCAGGGGCGTGAGTTCTGGGGCTGGTGCTGCCATTTTGTCACTGGCAGGGGGGCATGAGAATGAAGTTGGAGCAGAAGGGATGGCTGAGGGATGGAGACTGAGAAAGTGGGGGAAAAGGGGGGCAGGGTTCAGCCCTTGAACTCAAAATTAAACTGCACCTTAAGGAAGCCCCTCCCAGTCTCTAGATTCTTCACTTATATGAGCCATTCATAGGATTTCCTGTCCCCAACACTCCACCAAAAGATAGTTAGAACTGGGCTGTGGAACTTTTAGCTGGCTGAAATACACTCAGCTGCTACAGCCCCTAATGTCAAGCTCAGCTGTGGGGCAGCACACGCTTTCCAGACATCAGTGAGACCCGAGGGAAGGCGGGCCTGGGGCCAACATGCCCAGCCCTGTTCCCCCTGCCAGACTGTGGGTCCCGTGCCAGCAGGAGCCACGGTGTTCATCCCCGTGGCCCCAGGACAGCCCTGCAGCTGGCACATGGGGGAGGAGTGGTCAGTAATGCTGCTGAACCAGAGGCTGTAGGGAAGGAGCCACTGCTGCGGAGCACACAGCCCAGAGCAAGCCTGCTGAGTCACAGGCCAGCCCAGGAGGCACCAGGGTCAGAGTCTGTCTGAAACATGCGGCCTGTGCTGCAGGGCACATCCTTCTGAACACCCACCCCCCACCTCGCCCCAGCATAGCCCTCTTCCATCCACTTTCCTTTCCTGAGCAATTCTGGCTGTATCCTGTTCCCTAGAGCTTAGCTAACAAAACCAGGGGGTGCTCTGCCACCATTTTGAAAAACTAAATACAGCAAAAATCAGAAACTAAAAATAAGTCCTCACAGAGCAGGCCATCAGCCAGCCCTGGACTGCCACTGCCAGCCGGCCGAGACTGTGGCATCCTCAAGGCCGCTTCGCATCAGCTCTCACAAGCGGAGAACCCATTGTCCGCTCTGTTTCTCTTGGTGGAGCAGGCTGGTGCTTCCGTGAAGCCTAACGCCTTTCTCTTTGGCTTCCTTCTTTCCCTGATCATTTCCTCCACAGGCTGCAGGAAGCTATTTCAGGTCCTAAGAGTGCTTAGATGCTCAATATGTACATTCACTCCCTTGGCAAGATCTTGCCCTTAACTCGTTTGTTTGGGACAATGCCGACAGCAGGCTGGGTGACGCTGCAGACCCCTGGTTTTGCCACAGTAGCATCTGCGGGCGCTCCTGTTTGAACAGACACATCCCCCAATGTCTACGGCACCACCCTTCTTGTAGGCACACATATTTGTGGCCAAAACACCAGCTCCATGTCTCTAAAGGACCTAGAAAACATAGAATGGCTGCCTCTCCCCTTTATGTTGATAATTTCGGCACTAACAACAGATTATAGTGCTGTTTTCAAATTCGCTAACCTTTTCTTCTGCAATGTTGAATCCGCCATTGATCCACCTAGTGCATTTTTCACCTCAGACATTGTAGTGTTTATCCATGGAAGTTTGATTTGGGTCCTTTTAAAAAATATCTTCATACCTCTAACTTTGAAGAGATGGAGTATAGTTATAGCAACTGTTACAATGTTCTCGTCCATTAATTCTAACATCTGGCAGTTCTGAGTTGCGTTAAAATGCTTGATTCTTCTCACCATGGATCATATTTTCCTGTTTCTTTCCGAACTTGGGTTATCTTTAGATATAAGATCTTGTGCATTTTACCTTGTTGGCTACTGGATATTTTGTAATTTCTATAAACATTATTGTGCTTGGCCTGTGATGTAGTTAAACTACTTGGAAACAGTTTGATCCTCCTGGATCTTGATTTTCTAATCTGTCAGTGAGGTCTAGGGCCCACCATTCCCTGCAGAGGCAAGACCTTCATGAGTACTCTACTCCACGCCCCACGATCTGTCGTTCCAACCTGACTAGGGGAACGAGACACTGTTCCTGGCCTTGTGCAGTCTCTTGACACTTCCCTCTGATTCTTCTTGACGATGCTTCCCCTAGTCTCAGGGAGCTGCTTCACAGGCGTGCACTGCTGAGGACTCTGCTGAACACTTGAGGAGGAACCTCTACAGGATGCCAAGTTCTCTTTCTGCCCAGGTGTCTTCTCTCCAGTACTGTCCTGCAAACTGTAGCTTCCTAGGTCCTACTGGGCCCTCAGCTCCCTATCTGCAACTCATGGGCGATGTAGGCCCCACCTCAGTCCCCCTTTCTTGTGCCACAGCCTGGACACTGTTTCAAAGCATTAAGCAGGGACCTCATTTGTTTCCTGTCTATCTGTTATCACCGTTCTTCATTACTTAAGATCCAGTTTCTTGAAAACCATTGTGTTGGATATTTGTTTGCGTTTTTTTGGTTGCTTCATGCAAGGATAAATCCTGTACATTACTCCATCTTGTTCAGAAGCAGAGTTCTCCTCTTCTTGGCTTTTGGCAGGCGTGGCCCCCTGACCTCTGCCTAAATTATGTGTCCCCTGTCTCCCTGTTTTTCTTGACAACTCCTCTGGTGCTGTCACCCTTACAGGGTGGGTCTCCTGACTGGGGCTCGTGCCAGGTTCACTAGTGCACCCCCCTGTTCACACTCACCCCCACAGGTTTCATTTCTATCTCTGTGCTGACCTCTATCCTGAAGCCAGACTAGAGCCTCCACACTCCAACTTCCCACTCTGCAGTGACCCCTTGAATGTCCCACACGCACATTAAACACACCCCACCCAGAACTGAGCTCACCATCCTCTCCCTAGAACTGCTGTCCCTCCAGAACCCATTTCTGTGAATGGTACTACCATCTATCAGGCCTAGAGGCAGCCTTGTCCCTACTTCCCCACTCTCCCACCTCTTGTCCTCATCAGGGACTGTCATCTCTACCTCTTGTACACCTATGAACTCTCATCATCTCCAAAGCACACCAAGCCACCATCGCTCTCATCTGCACCACTCTCACCCAGACACCTCTAACTGGAGGCGTGACCAGAGTAAAACTACTCAAATGCAAGTCTAACCATGCATGGCCCTGTGAGGACCTTCCAGTAGCCTCCTGTGTGCTAGCTAAGACTCAGACTCCTTTCTGAGACAAGTAACGTCCTTGATGATTAAGTCTTAGCCCTCTTGCCCAGAGCCCCCTTATAGGTCGTCATTTGCCAGAGGCCCAAAGAGCTTGGGCTGTAACTACCTGATTTAATTAAATCACCTTTCCAAGAAAACGCCTGGCCTCTGACGCTGGAAATTATGCCTCCCACTATCCTGCCCTGAGCCCAACACAGCATATGAAGGCAGGGCTGCTGAGGATGGGTGTAAAAGGCTGTACGTGGGGTCAAAAACAATGGTTCCCCGCCTCACTGCCTGTGTCATCTTGCGCAAAGAACTTCCAGCCTCAGGCGCCCCATATGCAAAATGGGTGCAATCATCCCTCGTGTCCTCAATAACATGCCAGAGATTTGTCTTTGTTAACCAGCGCCCTATAATTTGGCTTCTTTTACTGCATTTGCCCAGCATCAAAACCGTCCCTGTGTGCTCGCTAGGCAGCACATATACTAAAACTGGACCCATACACAGATTAGCATTGCCCCTGCGCAAGGATGACGCGCCAACTCGTGAAGCGTTCCATATTATAAAACAAAAAAGCGGTGGACCGCTGAGAGGCAGGGACCCCGCACGGGGCCAGGCGGGGGGTGGGGGGGAGGGGGGGGCAAGGCGGCTCCCAGGGCGAAGAGGCGCTCGCTCTTTGGTCGCTGTGAGCACAGGGTGCGGTCGGACGAGCTCGCGCGGGTCCAGCCTACAGGCCTAAAGGTCCCCAGGGCAGACCGCTTGCCCTCCAGCGCAGGTTGGCCCTACGGTTCTTGACTTCCGGAACAGGACGAAGCGCCCTGTTATTGGCCGTCGTATCTGGCGTCACCACGGAGCGCCGCCTCTGCGGACATCTTATTGGAGAAGCCGCCCTGCGCGCTGCAGTTGGGATTCCCTGCGCAAGTCGCGGTACAGCAAAGTGACAGCAGTCTCTCCGCACCTGCCAACCCCAGACCCTGGCCCCGCTAGCCTAGTCCGATAGCGTGAGGGCGCCTTACAGACCAGCCGCCGCGGCCAGGTAGGTAGGGTTAGGGCAGGTCTGCGGGCATCCCCCACGGGAGGCGCCCCGCCAAGGACAGGACTGGATCTCGGACCCCAGCCGCTCGGACCACACGGACGGGTCCTCGTGAGCGCCCACTGAATGCAGGGGACCAAGCTAAGCCTGTAGGAAAATCGAGGGACTGGCCCAGGGTGCCGTGCATGTGGACGGACGGTGGGACGCAGTCCCAGGTACACACACTTCTCCAAGCTGCGATGCTTGTGCGCTGTTTGCGCCTCATGTCCCTGCGTCTTTGCCTAGGCACCCTTTGGCAGAGTTGGATGAGGTCGGGCTCTGCTGCAGAGTGGTAACCGTGGAAGCGCAAGGATCACTTTCTGACTGGTACCTTGGCAGGTGACGGCTCCTTTTTAGGCATCAGTGACACCTCCTGTAAAATGGGGTGCACTGCCCGAGGGGATAGTGGTAAGACCAGGTGAGAACCTGCAGTCAGTCAGCGTGGCCTGGGAGAGCCGGTGACCAGCCTTATCCCTGAGGCGGCAGCCAGCAGGTGATCAAGTTGCCTTGAGCATGGCCGAGAGCAGGCAGGGTGTCCGGGCCTCTAGAGGGTCTCCTGTTGGAGGTCCCTACTTCTCACATAATCTTCTGGGCTAAAGTACCCTGGAGGTGGAGGTGGGGGTGGGGTACAGCTGGATTGTCTTGTTTGCACACCACCTGGGCTTGGAGTCAAGTCCCAGCTCTTTCCCCTCCTTAGAAACACGTGGGAGAATCCCTTAACTTCTCTAAACCTTGGTTTTTTCATCTGTAAAATGAGGCTAACAATACCAACCTTCCACAATTATCAGAATAAATCAGACATTGTGGATAAAGCACTTAAATGAGACCTGGCATTCAGTGGGAGCCAGTTGCTGTTGAATATACAGGGTCCAGCAGGAGTAACATCTGCGTGAGTGTGGTTGGTAGCGTACGTGACTCTCTCAAGTGAGATGGACAGCAATTTGAACATTTCACCTAAAGTGTCCTGTGGTGTGCTTGAGTGTGATGTTGCTGTTACAGAATTATATGCTTAGGACTTTGTAATAAACGGGTGCATTATTTGTGCCGGACCCTGTATATTAGCGGATGGAGCGTCTGAGTGTGTGCACTTTGGCTAGGACAGACTATCAGTGACATGGTTGGACCTGTGCAAGACAGGAGGGCAGAAAGCTTCAAACCCTCCTTTTCTTGTCAAACTCATCAGCCAGCACCGCCGTTAGCTCGTACCTGGGTCTAATGAACAAGGCAGATGGAATCATTGGGGTGAGGACCAGGAGTCTGGGACTACCTACACACGCCTGAATATAAAGATTTGTTTTTTAAAGCAAGGAACCAACTATGGAAGGGACTGGTTGGAGACCAGACTTAGGTTAGAAATAAAACAAGAGGAAGGGGTTTGTTTTTGAGTGAAGCTTGGAACTTGAAACAAGGTCTGAGCCCTGTTGATACCTTCTAAGTGATTTGAAGCGCAGCCATGCTTCCTGAGCTTGGCAATCACCAAGCTTTCCCAAGTAGTGAAAAGTCAAGCCCCTGCTTCGGCAGAGAGTAGTGGCTAAGAGCCTCTGTGTGCCAGGCACAGTGAACTCAACAGTAAAAGAGACAGACGAGGTCCCAGAACCAGAGAGGAGACAGCCCATCGGTGCCTCTCAGACCTAGGCCCTGCCCTTTGCAGCCTCCCTCAGGCAGCCTGTGCTCCAGCAGGAAAAAGTAAATGTTTACTCTCTGAGGAAGTAGGTGGGGGCTGCTCCTAGAAGGTGGAACAGGGGGATTGTGGCTTGATAATGTCAGCAGGGGAAAGCATTTTAAGTAGGAGGGTAACAGGATCAAATTGGCATTTAAAGACGCATTTGTGGCAGATGTAAAGCCAGTTTCCCCAATGGTTACTTGCCTGTGACTTGCCCCACTCTTATCTGACTCCTAGTCCTGCTTATCTCAGCCCAGTCCAACTTAGCATCACTTCCTTACGAAACTAGACAAATCTCCGTCCCCGGAAACCAGACCAGCAGGTAGCTCTTTTGCGAAGGAGCAGGGTAGCCTCGGCTTTCCTTTCTCACCTACTCTCTTAGTGAAGAGACTTAGAAATCTTATACGACAGCAGCCTCAGTTTATAAAGGGGGAAACTGAGGCCTAGGCAGGGTGATTATCCCACGGTCACAAAACTCCGCTTCGTCACACTGCCCTGATCACACTTGCAGGACCCTTGACTGTCACAGCAGAAGTTCTTTTGCTGAATTGTATGGCATCAGCTGTTAGCATCAGTCTCCCTGTGAGCAGGATGGCAGGGCTGAGTACGTCTGAGCTGCACTGTTTGTGCCAGTGCCGCAATGGTGCCAGGTAGTGTGCGCTTTCAGAAAGCACTGGTTGGAGGAACGCTGGACTCCCTGGCACCCAGCTTAGAGCCTGACATGATGTGTTTGCTCCTCTAGGAAGCTTTCATTGCGTGCATTGAACTGAGCAGAAACCACCTTATGAAGTGTAACAGGGTGAAACAACTTACAAATCCAGACCACTTCCATTTGGTGTGCCAGGAGCTTGGGCTGGAGCTCGGGGCTGCAGCTTGAGGGGCTTTGGGCCCTGACGAGCTTGCCAGCGCCCTCAGTGCCTGTGACCTGCTTTTTTTTCCATAGACTCTGATGCTGTTCCCTGTTAGAAAAAGGTTGCTCACAGCTCTGCTGCATGCTCAGAGGTGGCCCTTCCAGCCCTCCAGATACATGAGACTGGTGCAGTTCCAGGCACCCCACCTGATGGGACCTCACCTGGGCCTGGAGACAGAGAATGGTGGGGGGGTTATCAACCTCAACGCCTTCGACCCCACACTGCCCAAGACCATGGTGGAGTTCCTGGAACAGGGAGAGTCCACTCTCTCAGTGGCGAAAAGGTAAATCAGCAGGTAGCATCACCCTGTGGTGGTTGCCCCGTTTCCCCTCTCCTTCCTCCCGCCCCGTCCTTGGCCTGGGAAACAGAACCAGCAGGTAGCTCTTTTGCAAGGGAGCAGAGTAGCCTCCACTTTCCTTTCTCATCTATTCTCTTAATGCAGAGCCTTACAAATCTTATGTGACAGCAGCCTCCATGTATAGAGGGGGAACTGAGGCCCAGGGGGAGTGACATCCCAAGGCCACAAAACCCCACTTCATCGTACTTCACCCCTTCACCCCGGGGGTGAAGGTGCTGCTTGCCGGAGGGGTCTGGGACCTGCAGTCCTAAGTGGCACTTTAGGAAGCCGGGGGACTGATTGGACTCTTGGCTTCCTAGGGAAAGAGGACTGCAAAGAAGATTTCTTAAAGATTCATGGGTTTGGGCTGGATTAGGTAGGGACTTCTCTGAAGCCAGGAACCCTGTGGCATTTGTTCTAAAGGTACTGATGAACAGTAAGACTAGTCTGAGATATCATTTGTACCTTTTAAACTGGCAAAAATACAAATGTTGAACAGCACACAGTGTGGGTAAGAGTATGTCTCCTAAACTTCATGTTCTCCCGAGGTTGGAGCCTACTTCCATATCCCTGGAAGGGGTATGTCTCCACAGTGCAGTAATATGCAGCTGTAATATATTGTGATGGTGAGAACTTTAAAATATGTATATGGTACAATTTAAATAAGGTGTACATAGTATGCTATCATTCATATAAAATGAGAGGAGAAGAATAGCCGTGAAGAGCTGCACAGGACACAGCGTGTCTCCAAAGCCAGAGCAGGGGGCCCAGGAGGAGGGGTAGAAGAACCTTCTCAATCACTCCCATCTGCACCTCCTGAATTCCCTTACATGGATGTGTGTTACCCAGTGGGGGAAAGGGAATCCAACTGGGTAAATATTAAACAGTGCTCTGATGTCGAAGGATAATAGTTGGCCTTGATTTTCACATTAATTCTGATTAAAAAATATATTTTAAACAGCAAAACTTGTAGCAGGACTGCTGGCCTGCTCCCAACCAGCCCCTCTCTCCTGCTCTGGTCTCTGCAGAGCCTTGACTGCCCAGTTGCCAGTCCTTCCACGGTCAGAGGTGACCTTCCTGGCTCCAGTCACACGGCCAGACAAGGTGGTGTGTGTGGGCATGAATTATGTGGACCACTGCAAGGAACAGAACGTGCGCGTGCCAAAGGAGCCCATCATCTTCAGCAAGTTTGCCAGCTCCATCGTGGGGCCCTACGATGAGATCGTCCTCCCGCCTGAGAGCCAGGTTGGTGCCTTCCCACTGCCCTCTCACATTACTGGGGCCATCACAAGCGTGCACGGCACCCCGCTCAGTAGTGCATTAAACGGAAACCCAGGGAGAGTGATACGGGGAGTTACACAATAATGAGACTGGCCTCAGGAAAAAAATTAGTAGAAGAGAGACCTTTCCATTTATTCCCATTTGAAGTATAAAAGTAATATGCCTTCACTGTAGACATTTATAAAATTTAGTATGCACCTTCTAAGAATAAGGACAATGTCCTACATGGCCATAGTAGCATTATCACAACCCAGCAAATTAACAGAAATAATCTCTAATGTATAGTCCAACTGAGAAATGACTTTCAATTTGGGTTCTGTTTTGTTTCTTTGTTGACCCAGGATCAAACAAGGCCACACATTGTATTTGGTCATGTCTCTTTACGGCCTGTAATCTACAGATCCACAGGCTTCCACATTTTCTCAGAAAGGCCCAGTTAGTAAATATTAGACTTGCAATGCCAGATGGGGTCTGTCGCACCAGTTCAGCCTCGCCACTGTAGTGTGAAAGCGGCATGGCTGCCATTCAAATGAATGAACGTGGCTGTGTCCCAGGAAAGCTTTGTCTGCAGGAACAGGCCGCGAGCGTGATTCTCCCGCACGCTGTACTTCTCCGACTTCTGGTCTCTGACTGCAGCCTGCCACCCTTTTCTGTCATGATGCTAATGTTTGAAGTCCAGGCAGGCTGTCTCATAGCGTGTCCCACAGTCTGGATTTGCCCGGTGTGTCCTCATGATTAGATTCAGGTTAAACATTTTGTCAGTTCTACACAGGTGCCTCAGTCCATTTGGGCTGCTATAACAAAAGAGACTGGGTAGCTTATAAACAACATTTATTTTCCACAGTTCTGGAGTCTGGAAGTGCAAGATCGAGGTGCTGATAAATTTGGTGCCTGGGAAGGCCACTTCCGGGTTCCCGGATGATGTCTCCCTGTTCTGGAGTTGAAGGTCCAGGGAGCTCTCTGGGTCTCTTGAGGGCACTAATGCTATTCATGGGGGCTCTGCCCTCGTGACGATCACCTCCCAAAGGCCCCACCTCCTAGCCTGTCACATTGAGGGGGTAGGTTTCAACATAGGGTTTGGAGGGACGCACAGTCAGTCTATACAATACAGATGCAGTATCTTCACACTGCATCCCACTGGAGGCTCCTGTCAGCTGCCTAAAGCTTATCATTCGGTTTGCTCGCTGTTCACTAGACCTCTCCGTTGTGAAGGTGCGGTTCTCTGGCACTAACCTACCTGTGGTTGTTTGAGGCGTGGGACTATCTTACTGCCCCACCATTTTCACCTGGAGTCCCTGGTCATCTTTACCTGGCTCCATTATTGCACTGGGGTTAGAAAACTGATTTTCTATCATGCCTTCTCCTCTTTATTAGCTGGCATTTTGTGAACAAAGTCTGCCTTTTATTTTTACTCCATTCAGTTAGTATCACTGTGAATTCTTGATTTTTATTTTTATCCAGCATGTTGTAATCCATCATTTATATAGTCTTTCTAATATGCAAATAATCTCAGTTTGGCCAGTCGGGGGCTTCAAGTTGGCCCCTATCCCTATCCCTTTTTGAGCACTTTCCTGCTTTCTGTCCAAGATAGCACAGGCTTATCTTGTCTGTGTTGGACCTGGGATTTCGTTTCCCCGAGGGAACCTGACTCTTTCTAGTGGGTATCGATACTAGACACAAGGTCGGCGTCAGGTGTGCTCATAGCCGCTCTGGGTCATTCAGAAGGTCAGCCAGTTTGAAGGGTTAGGTTGCGTCTGTTTTGTAGCACTTCGCTGATTTGGGAAAGGCTGAGTATGTTTTCATTTTTGCAGCCCTGTGTATTTTTTGTGAATTGTTTATTCAAGCCTTTTGCCCACATTTATCTTGGCGTGCTGGTCTTTTTGCCATTTAAGTGAGTTAACACATTAAAGCACTAGAATGGTGTCTGGTACATGGTAGGGTTAGCTGTTATCACTTGGCATCCATCATTTTTTGGAAGTGTCAAGAGTGACTTTTAAATTCAGTCTGCAGACCAGTGTTGGTCCTGTAGTCACCATGGGAACTGTGCCTCCATCCAGTGATGCTGCCTGCCATTGCCGAGGTTTATGGGTCTACAAGTCACACCCACCCTCCATTATGTTTTTATTATGACTCTGGGCCAGCAACTGACCCTGCTGTTAGAGGCCCAAGCCTGAAGACATGGTGTGTAGCCCCCAGCACCAAACAGGCCCCAGGGCCAGGTGATTCACTGCTCCTTTCCTGCTTTATAGGAGGTGGACTGGGAAGTGGAACTGGCTGTGGTCATTGGAAAGAAAGGCAAGCACATCAAGGTGAGGTTGAGGGGTGATACCCACTGTCCCTAGCCTTGGGAAGTGGTCAGCAGTGGCACCTGCCTTGTCCCTCACCTAGCACCTTTGGTGAGCTCTGGCTACTAGTGTGGAATAAAGGCTTTGTTATAGGGGTTGGTGTCACTGTGACCTAACCTCCAATCTGGCCAAATCCCCCTCCCCTCCCCAGGCCACAGATGCCATGGCTTATGTGGCTGGCTTCACTGTGGCACATGACGTAAGTGCTCGTGACTGGCAAATGAGACGCAATGGAAAGCAGTGGCTGCTGGGAAAAACCTTTGACACCTTCTGTCCCCTGGGCCCTGCCTTGGTGACTAAGGACAGTGTAGCAGGTAGGTCTCTGACAGCCCCCATGATGACTCTTCTGGCTCTAGTCGGATATGTCAAAGTAAAGACATAGCAGCACTCGGGAAGTGGGAGTGTGGGGACAGCTGGATGTGGAGCCCCCTCCCCAGCTGCCTTTCGCTGACTCCTTAGAGAGCAAGTCTCAACCGGGCCACAAGCACATGCCCTCACCCCCTGGAAGTCCACAGCCGCAGAGGTGGCGAATCTGCATTCATCGAGTGCGTTACAAGAACAGTGCTCCCCTGATGGGTGCTCAGGCTTCCTCTAGCTGCCACCATCTGGGAGAGCCTTTAGGCTGGAAGGAAGCAAAGCTGGCGCTTGAGCATCACAGAGACCGTCACAAAGCCCATGCCTTTTCTTCTGTCAGGGAGATGGAGAGGACCAACAGGTTCTTGCCCAGCCACTGTAACCAGGGCCACACTGGCTACCAGCAAGGGCACCAGGAGCCGGAAGGGAAGAGGATGGTGCAGAGGGCAGGGCATGGCCGTTTAGGTTGGGAGTGTGTCCGGGGGTGTTTAGCCTCACACTACCTTGTTCAGTCAGTCAACAGTCAAGTTAGATTGTGCTCCAGCTGCTCTTAGAGGGTGTCTTTGTGAGTGTGTAAGATGAAAGTTAAGATAAATATGTGGTTCGCCAGGACACTTACTGGAGGGCCGCCCCTGCCAGAGTCAGGTGCAGGGGCTGCGCTGCCCTGCTCATGCCATTCCCCTGCTGCCTCAGATGCCAGCGCTCTCACATCTGCACCTGTCAGCCTTTGCTGTGGACAGATGTCCTTCTTTTTAAGGCAGAAAATTGCCATGTTTCCTCTCTCTGGAGGGGAGCCCCACGGTGGTGTTTCCACATTTCAGATCCACACAACTTACAGATCTGTTGCCGGGTGAATGGGGAGGTGGTCCAGAGCAGCAACACCAATCAGATGGTGTTCAAGACAGAAGAGCTGATAGCCTGGGTCTCCCAGTAAGTGGGGTGAAGCCCGGACCTACAGTCACCTGCAGCTGAGCCTTCCATCCTGGGCTCTGGCACCGCAACCCCTGGTCTCACCTGGCCCTTTTGCCCCAGGTTTGTCACTGTTTACCCTGGGGACACCATCCTGACGGGGACCCCCCCGGGTGTTGGTGTATTCAGGAAACCTCCAGTCTTTCTCAAGGTAGGTTGGCAAAAAGGAGGAAAGGGAGAGGGACCCAGAGGCCTGTCAGGCTGAGGACTGACCACCTGTGGCCACTCCATTGCAGAAGGGTGATGAGGTCCAGTGTGAGATTGAAGAATTGGGTGTCATTATCAACAAGGTGGTGTGACGGCTCCTGCCGCAGGCCCTGGACACAAGACGAGAGGTGGGGCACCCGCTCCCACTCAGCCCGGCACAGCTGCAGCCCGCCCAAGGCTGCTCTGCTCATCTAGGTAGAGGAGGAGGAAGTGGGCTCTCCTCTTCAATAAACTTCTCAGTCTAAAGCAGCAGCCTGGCTCCTGCCTATCTTTTAAGTTTGTTTCGGAGAGCAAGACAGGGCACTGTCACGGGGTGGGGAAGGGGAGCAGACACTGAGAACCTATACCAAAAGACACTGCTCGGCTTGCAAAGAGGACTTGTCCAGGCTAGTCCCCTCATTTATCACACCAATGGATGGAGAAAGCAAAAGACAGTAAGAGACGATCAAACCTCAACAATTTTATTGGCCAACGAAGGGTTTGCAGCAGCCTCTGGTTTCTGACTTCAGGGCTCAGCTATGTACTGGGGCTGAGAAGTCTCAGCACAGCCTCCTCCCCACAGTTCTAGCCACAGATGAACTGCCGGATGAACTGTTCCAGCTTTTCCTGATTGTCCCAGCTGGTGAAGGTGGGGGACAGGTGGAGCATGGGGCCTGCAGGACTGGGTGTCTGCTGCAGCACCTGTGCCATGGAGAAGGGCTGCGAGCACTCACCATGGGGGATTCCTACAGTGAGACCCCTGGCCTTAGGCCTCAGGGTTTCAACAGTTCTGCCTCAAACCATCCCCAGCACCCGACCTGGGAGCAGAATGAGGCAGTGGTTTGGGAAACCAAGAGGGGCAGGAAAACCATCCCATCTTCTCCAATTCCTGTCACCACACCTGTTCTTGAGGAAAACCTGGGGTGAGCACAGGTGGGCTTCCCTGAGCAGATCTATCAGGTGGAAGCAGGGGAATAGGAGGGTGAGAATGGCCTCTCACCCCCAAGTCTCTGAAGGTCCAGACAGCCCTGATGGCAAGACTTGGGTCTGCACACTCTGAGTGAGAGAAAGAAGTGGAGCTGTAGTGGGTGCAGCCAGCCACTGGCACAGGCTTCGCTTCCTCTCACTGGAAGAAGAAACTGCCCAAGGCAGGGCTCAGACTGCACCCAGTGGCCCTCTCTGCTCTGCAGCCCTCCTTCCTGGAGTGGGGCTGGCACTGCCCAGCAGAGGGCAGCAATCCCCTGCCTCTTGGGCGCCACCTGGCTGTTTGGGACTCACCGAAGAAGCCATCCTCCTGGGCAGTGGCCTGCAAGAACTGGAACAGCTGCTCTGCGTAACATGACTCTGTGGAGCAGAGGAGACTTAGGCCCAGCACAGGCAGAGCCCTGCCCCGAGCTCTCAGCCCCTCTCTGAGGACAGCCAGGGGCGTGCAGGCCTCACCCGTGTCAGGCAGCTGGCCCTGGTGGAGGAAGGTGGCAGCCTGTGCGAAGGCCTTGAGCAGTGGGCTGAGCAGGCGGCACAGGAAGAGGAAAAAGTCAGGGCAGCGAGACTGCTGACTGAGCTGGAGGGGGACAGGCCAGTGAGGGCAGCTCACACTGTCTCCCTACTGCTTCTTTCCCTGGTGGCTTCTCCCAACGCACCCTGAAGTACCGGCCCTCAGCCTCCTCGAAGTCGTCACTGTCACTATCAGTAAAGTCCCCACTCGGTTTCCACAGCAGCTTGGCTCTCAGATGCTGTCTCCCTGTGTCGCAGGCCTTCTGGGAGCCTGGGGTCTGGGGGCCAGAGAAGCCATTGGTCCCTGCCAGGCTGGCCAGGGTTCAGCCCCGAGTCCCCCAGGTCAGGTACATGGCAGTCTAGGCACAGAGAGGTACAACCAGTAAAAGCAGACCTAGGAGCCCACGCAAGACCTGCTGAGCCAACCTGCAGGGTGAGAGGAAGTAGGTGCCCACCCTCAAGGGCCACAGCCCTATGGACAAGAAATGTGGGGGCAGGAGGCATGTAGAGAACTTCAGAGGTACAACTGCGCAGTCCTGTCATGACAGACACACGGGCCCAGGGCTGTAGACACACAAGTCCTAAGGCACAGAACTGCAGAGGCAGGACCCAGGCTTCCTTGTTTGCTTGGCCAAAGGCTGCCCGCCCCCACAGCACACACAGGGCAGCTGTCACTCGGGGTTCCAGGCTAAGGGAGGCCAGACCCAGGCAGGAGCTCTGTCTCCAGCGGCTCTGCCTACCTCCTCCGCAACCAGGAGCCCACACTGGATGAGACGGTCCAGCACCTCCTGGCAGTAGCAGTAGGAAGACTGGCAGGGCTGGGGAGAAAGGCATCTCTGTGGCCTCAGGAGAGCCAGGCAGTGGGCAGGGCAGGCACAGCCCCACCACAACCAAGGGGCGCCCAAGTCTGAGGTGGGTAGGGGGATGCCTGACCTGTAGCAGTAGCAGGTCCTGTGGCAGCAAGTGCAGCAGCAGCAGGACCTGGTGGTACAGCTCCTTCTGGCTCAGCAGCTCGATGCCCTGCAGCTCCCAGGGCCCCTCTGGTGGCACCCTGCCTGCCAGCAGTGCCCGAACTGCACAGGCTGGGGAGAGGGCTGGGTGTGAGGAAGGAAGCCATCCCCTAACCCAACACCCGACCTACTCCTGGGCCCTCAGGACTCACCACCCACAGCCTCACTCAAGAAGGCAGGCAGCAGCTCGGAGCTCAGGCGTGCCAAGTACATGAGGCCTGGGCTGGGCCGAGGCACCACCAGCAGGTCCCCCTGGCGAATGTGCAACAGAGCCACGTGCGCCCGTAGCAGTTTCAGCGTGTGCCATATCAGGCAGCGCAGCTGACCTGAGAAGCCCACATCAAAGCCACGGAGCAGTATTTCCTCCGTCAGCCAGGCGAACTCTCCCAGGAGCTTAGACAGGAACACACCCTGGGTGGGCAGTGGCAGGGCTGAGCAGCAGGGCCATACCGCTCCCCTGCCCCGCCTTCCCCTGCCGCGCTACCTACCTTCCGATGCTTAAACAGCAGCAGCGTTGCCATGATGGCTGTGCTCATCACCGCAGAGCTTGCCACGCTGGCTGCAGCCGGGGTGGAGGGACATGGCTCAGGGGCCTGGGCCCAGCAGCCGGTTCCATCGCCCAGTGTTTGGGCCAAGGACAGTCCCCTGCCTCCCTGGCTGCAACCCTCCCACCTCCCCAGCAACTCCACCTAAGGGAAGGGGAGAGCAGGCCTGCCCGGTCCTTGGGGGCCACCCTTCCCAGTGGAGAACTGGCATTTGCCAAATGTGCTAAGACAGGCAGGGAGTTTGGGGACCTTCCCTGCCTCATAGGCCTACCCATCAACCCACAGCCCCTGCCACAGAGTGGTACCTGAGAAGACAGTCATATGATCATTCTGTAAGAGCCCCCTCTGATAGGCATGGTGTGAGGTGCCTCACATGCATTATTCCACGCAGTCAATGTTACCCCATTTACAGCTCAGGAGATCAGGCTCAGAGAGGTGAAATGGGGAGCCAAGGCAGGGCCAGGGTGACCTTGGGTAGGTGGCCTAGATCCTGGCATCTGTCCTTCATACACGCTATCCTCTTTGGCTCAGGCAGCCATCTGTGTGCACTCATTAGGGGCTCCCTTGTGCTCTCCCTGGCTGCCACACTCCTCCTCACACATCGAAAGTGGGTCACACAGGAGGGAGGGTCAGGTGCAGAGACCCATTTGGAATGGAGGGCTCTGACAGCCCACTGACCCAGAGAGGAGGAACAGCTCAGGACTGTCCCCAAAGGCCCAGACCTAGTTTCCCTCACCATTCCGGATGTGACGGCCCAGCCTCCTGACCAGGAGCTGGTCCTCTTCCTTGAGGGCCAGAAGGAGCCCAGTTACTGGGGTCCACTCCTGCTCCTTCTCAGTGTCTGGGATGACAGTACTGGAAGAGAGACAGATTGCAGGATGGGAGGAGCCAGCCTACAGGCAGTCTTGGGGAAGCCTAGACTTTCTCAGAAGAGAGTGTTTCCCCCAGACCAGCCTAGCACCAGGGCAGAGTTGGCCCTGTACCACCAGCTCCTTTCGGCCTCTGCCATTTCTCACACTCAGATTAGAGGCAAGGAGGGGTCCCAGGCACTGTTCTAGATGACCCAGAATATCTGGTGAGCAAAGGCTGGAGCCGGTGATGCCTGTGGCTCGGTGCTGAAAGACCACCTGCCGTGTCCTGGGGGCCCACACCCACCCCTGCCCCTTACCTTTGGCCCAGTACGATGGGCTGCAGCAGCTGCTCCAGTGTCTGCCTGCTGCCCCAACAGCTTCTGGCATTGATAGTGTATTCCTGTCCAGGACGAAGCTCTCAGGTTGCCTGCTTGCCCACCAGGAAACCTGCACACAGCTCACAGGTAGGTGAGGCTATCCCCGCAGTGGCAGTGAGGTCCAGGCTGCCAGAAGCCCCAGAACAGACCTCAGGTCCTCCCAGCTTTGCCCAACAGACTCCATACCTGCAGGGAGAAGGGCTGGGACAGGTGCACACGAACGCAGGTCCGGGGGCTGCGGCACCAGCCTCGCAGGCTCCGCAGGACAGCCAGAGCTACCGTCCACAGCCCTACTGGGGCTGCGCCCTACAGGGAGGAAGGGGCTAAGGGAGCTGGCTCGCCTGGAGCACTGCTCTCTGCTCAACTTTATCTTGCAAGTGGTACATGACCATGACCTCTCTAAGCTCGTTTTCTCATCAGTGAAACAGGAGAAATTCCTCCCTAGTGGGGTCTTTTGAGGATGAAACAGGATGACAGCATCAGCTCGGCAGGCACCACGGGATGGTTGTGGGGGAGAACTCTTTTGCACCACCCTGACCCAAGCCCTGAGGGGCACTCAGCCACAGGACACCATATACAGTGTCTCTTCTCTGGAGATGGTATCCACTTGGAATCCCAAGGGGCAGGAGGGTCTCACATGGTGTGCATCATGTGCATCCGGAACCAGGTCATAGGTGACAGCCACTGGCACCAGCATAGCATCTGGGACAATGCCCACATGGACCGCCTGGACCACCAGTCCCAGCCAGGCCTGGCCCAGGGCTGACAGCCAAGGGCCCTGGGTCCCAGGGGGCTCTTCCAAGAAGATAAGCAAGGGCTGCCTGCTGACCAGCAGCTGCTCCACAACCTAGATGGGGGTGGGGAGGTAGTGGCAGAGGCAGGTATCAAGGCCAGAGCTGCACTAGGCGCCTATGCCATGGCTTGGCCCCATACAAACACCAGTGGGGTCACTCACCACGTGGACCAGAGCCCTTGCAAGAACACCCTCAGAGTTGTCCAGGGAGAGGTTGGCCTCTGGGGGCAGGAAAATCCCCCCAAGCTTCCTCAGCAGAGCTCTGTGGGGCACAGGGCAGACAGAGCCTGATGAGGGAAGGGGCTCAGGAAATGGGACCAAGCAGGAGGTTAGTGAGAGCGCTGGCCCACCCAGGGCCAGCCTGGATTCTGCCTGAACATGCTGAGGCCAGGCATGGCCCCAGAAACCATAGCTGACCATCTGAGCCCACAGGCTGGACTGGTAGAATGTTGGGAGCTAAAAGGCCAAGAAGAGGGCCTGTGGGGAGCTGATGCCAGCATGCCCCACCCACATCCCCACATACCCCTGCCCCAGCCTAGGGACTGCCATGTATGTATAGGGTCACACAGCTTTTACCTGAGGACAGGGGAGAAGGCACGGGGGTCCCAAGCCACACGGAGCACGCCCAGGCCCTGGGAGAGCAGCACCAAGGGCAGTAGGAGCCCGTCCAGGAGTGACTTGTGGGTAGAGAGGAGGACGAGTGGCGAGCCCTGCTTGAGGAAAGCCAGAGGGAAGTGCCAACCTGTCTCTCTGTGCGCCCCCAGACCCAGGGCAGCCATGGAGAGACGAAGGGTTTGGCTGTGCAGTTCTCCCTCGGAGCACATTTCCAGAAGGAGAGCCACTCTGCTGACAACCTTTAAGGTAACGCACTGGTGTAATGGTTGTTAAGACCATGACAGAAAGACATGAGAGGAAGCCCGTTGGAGCAGAGCTGTGAGACACGGAGAGAAAGTCATCAAAGAGCAGTGGGGTTTTCCCACCAGGGGACGGGGCTGGTCCTGACTCCGGGCTTGGCCTAGCTCTGCTCCTACCACCCCATCCCACTGGAGGGCAGGCTTACCGCCTGGGCAGCCTGGTGGACCATCTTCATGTGGCCCTTGTGGAGCTGCACATTCAGGAAGAGGCGGTTCAGGAACCGCAGTACCGCCCAGCTGAACAGCCTGGAGAGCAGCAAGAACCAGTCTGAGGTGTGGCAGGCACTGCCCTAAGGCAGGGCCCCCCAGCATCTCAGAGGGCCTCCGACGCTGTCCCTATTTCACAGAAGAGGAAAGTGAGGCTCAGAGAGGTTACAGAAACTGCTGAGTAGTGGGGAAAGATAAGACGTGCTAGACTGGCAGACAGGCCTGACACCAGCGCCCAGGCCTGTGGGATGCTGATACACCCCCAAGACCTGCTGGTACCGCTGCTTCCTATCAGCTTCAGAGCATCCCCTTGCCCCAGGTTACCCCGAAGGAGATTAGTGGACTAAGACTCTCCCCAGGCGTAACCTAGCCTGCTCTTTGCCAATTGCTTGGAAAGGTGAAACAAAAAGGGAGGATTTTGTGATACAAGAAGGAAAGAGGAAAATTGAAAGGGGCTCGCTTTAAATGGGAGCGGAAGCGTAGATGCAGGTAGCATGATGAGGTGGCGGACAAGCAGCATGCCCTCATCTGATGGCATGAGATAGGGCATCAGCTGACAGTGGGTAAAGCTGAGAAGGGGCCGTCTGGCCTGGAGCCTGTGCCCCTTGGAGAACTGCACTCAAAAGGAAGCAGGTCCACACGGTGTTTTCTTCTCCAGCAACATTTGGCTGCTCCAACACGGAGAAGGCAGGTTGCTGGGTTCAAAAGGAACCGATTGTGCCCAATGACTCCTTCAAAGGGGTGCTGTTATTGTGATGAGCCCTGGAACCGAAGCTACACCAGGAGGGGCTAATATCCAGTATAAAGGTGGCTAGGTCAGGGGACTAGAAGTCTCAAAAAAAATCAAAAGAATTTTTCTGTGGAGAGCTGGTCAAAGTCACCAACCTCCTCTACTTTCCATCCTTCCTCAGTTAACTTCTCAGCTTTGTCAGGACAGCTAAGCCTGACACACTCCACCCTATGCCCCTTTTCCCTCCATAACACCCGTGCCCTCACTTTAACCATCATCCCTGTGCTAAAGCTCTGCAAACGTACATCTCTTGCCCCAGCCTCCCTTCTGAGTTCCAGACTCACATAAACAAATGCCTCCACCAGCACATCAGGTGCTGAAACTCTATATCCAAAACATCCTTTGTGAAACAAACTCACTCCTACCGAACCAGCACCCCCTATCCACATCACCAGCTACCTGGCCAGAAACCAGCTCACCTGTGAGTTTCCCCTTTTCCCTCACTGCCCCACCCTGACCTCCAGTCCATCAGTGAGTCCTGTTAATTTCACATTGGTCTCTCAATCCATTTGTCCAACCCCCACTGCCACCTCCCATCCAAGCCATCACCATGTCTCTCCTGGACTAACAAAAAGCCTCCCAGATGGTCTGTTCTCTACTCTTGATCCTAGTTAATCTTGTCATTCCCTACTTAAAATCTTTCCATTACGTGTCACCACACTTAGAAATCAAAATCCAAACTTCCTGTATGGCCCTGTGTATCTGGTCCCTTCTACCTCTCATTTCATCCCCAGCAGCTCACTGGCCAGCTTCCAGCCACCTTGGCTCCATGAGCAAATCTGGCCCTTTCCTGTGGCCATAGATCATGCTATTCACACTAGTGGGACTTTTCTGACCATCCGTGCACTCCCTTTCCCCAAAACTGGCTCCTTTCCCCCTTTCATCCCTGTCTTGCAAGTGTCTTCCTCCCCTCCAGATGCTCTTAGCCCCAGCCCTATCCTGTTCTCGCAGCCATGTGTATCTCTGTTCACTCTGACCTGTGCACCCCTTCATTCCCCTGGAATAGCACCTGCATCTAAAAGGAGCTCAGACTGTGCAGACGAATGCGAGAGGAAGCAGGTGGTGACAGTGGGACGGATGCAGGAGGGAGATCAGGGAACCAGTCACCACTGCCCCCTCCCTCTCTCCATAGGAACCTGACCTGTGGAGATGTGAAAAGACGAACCCAAGCCAGCAGTGGGAGAAACCGGGCAGGAAGATGGGGGCTGGCTCGGATCAAAGCCCCATCCCATATCCAATGGTCCCACCAAGGAGCCAGCTGCCCTCAAAAGGTCTTGGTGTCCAGATCAGGGGCTCCCTCAAGCCCTCTGGTAACACACCATCTGGCTCCCCAGTGCGGGGGCAGGGTCTAGTCCTTTCCCAAGCCCAGTCAACACCCACTCTCCAGAAGGCCGAAGGCTCTAGGGACAAGTGTCCCTTAGCACAGTTACCTGATCAGAAAAGGGCGAGGTGTGGCCTGGATGTGACCCAGGATGTGCTGTACCTCTTTCTTCACAAGGCCGGGCACTTGGCCTTCCCCAGCCCCTCCTGGGGCCCTTCCTGAGATGACATTCTGTACGCTGCAGTGTAGGGGAAGTGGTGTCAGGCTGGGGCATGCCTCAGTTTCCTCAGGTCATTTCCATCAGCCCCATAGCCTCCCCAGAGCACGGCTTCCAGTCTTTACCCGCCATTTTTAAGGGACCTAGGCAAAGCTAACATTCTAGAAGCCAGGATTCTCAATCACCCCTGCCTAGAGCCTCTGTCATCCTTTCAAGGATCCTAGAAGTACCAGCCCAACCCCAGTCCCTGCCTCCTCACCCAGTGCTTTCCATGACCTTCTGTAGCTCATCCCAGCAGGGGGGTATGTGCTGCTCCAGGGACCACAAGAAATAGCAGAGCCTCCGAACCAGCCAGCCCCGAAACCTGAGCACAGCCCCAGAAATAGGGTGAAGATCCTTTAGAGGGTCTACCTCCCACTAGGACCCACGGAGAGTAGTCCATGAGGAATGGACTGGGAACACCTGAGCTTGGCTTATCATAGAGCAGGATGAGGAAGCACCTGGCCCATTCCCACCCTCTTCCCGCTGAGTAGGGCACCAACACAACATACAACAGGCAGCCCGTAAATGCTAACAGGAGGAACTGCAGGAGAGTTTCTGCCCTTCCCTGCCTCTCCTGCCTGTGGGTGTGCAGCAAGGGGCAGGAGACTTCTTTCCCATCGGAGGAAGAAATTGACAGCACAAAGCAGGGTCCTAGCATCCCCACACCTCAGGGCCCTGCTTACCCCTGCCTTTGACTACCTGGTGTTCTCCTCCTTTACCAGGATCACATTACAGAAGCCCAGATCCATTATGCTTCTGTGGAAGAGGGACTCCTGCCCAAGAGGGGGCAGGGATAGCATGCATGACTTTGGGGGGGCCTTTTCAAACCAGCAAAAAAAGCCCCTGCTCTGTCTTCGCAGTCTCTGCCTGGCAGACTATTGTGCCTGCCAGGAGACAGGACTGTAGCACAGCATTTCCCAAAAGATCCTGAAGCTCATTCAGGAAACAGGGTCCTGTGGTCAAAACGGAAGGGCTACCTTCTCTACAGCACCAGCTGCTTGGAGAGGGGCATATTAAAGTCTCTGAGGTCTCTCGTCTACCACAGAGAACATACGTGTAGCCTGGATCTCCACCAGAACTGTGGGTCTCATCAGTACCAGCACATCAGGCATAGACACACAGGAAGACCCCAAGCCTGAACTGAGTGCTGGGTGACTCTGAGTGGGTGGGTCCCCCAAAATGAACAGCAGGACTGTGCAAGCATGCTCAGATCCCAGCTCTCTGGCCACACTCTGTTCTCTCAGGTGCCTCTGCACCTCCCTATCCAACTCTCCTAGGACTGTGAGCCAGCCCCAGGCCAACAACACAACCAGTACCAGTGCCTCCATTCCCCTGAAAGGCATGAGCAAAGGCATGGGCAGGGAGGGCCAAGCCTGGAAGGACATAGGGAAGCCATGGCTCCCACAGCCAAGATACCCCAAGCTCCCAGGGTGGGGCTCAGCCTTGCATTACTCACCCAGCTCTTGGGGGTGCAGGTCTGGCAGCAGCGACCCACAAAGGGGCGATATTTCCCCAGGAATGGGGTGATAGCCTCTAGCTTCGTCCCCAAGCCTGAGGACCACTGGCTGGTCTGAAGAGTGGCCCAGAGAGAGATGGGAAAACTCAAGGTCCTTGGCAGAGGAGGGAGCCTCCAAGAGTGAGATGCTCAGGAGGGGAGGTGGGAGGGCAGAGGATATTCTGGTAATGGAAGGGGACATACTACCTCCTGGCCATTCTGGCTGCTCCTCTGCTGAGTTTGGAGTCTGGCTCCCAAAACGGCATCCATGGGGGCCTATAAAATCTGAGAAAGGCCACCTGATTCTCTTCCTCTAACCACAAGAGTCTGACCTGGGGAGAGAGGGAAGGATGGAGGGGCTACTGGAGTCTGGGCCACAACCTGGGTTCCTGTGGTGACCACCAAATTTCCATCCCTGGGACAGACAGATAGCATCCAGGACAGCAGCGATGAGAAACTGGGATGGAAGCTGGTTTAGACCAAAGCCATGCCCCATACCCAACTGGTCCCACCAAGGAGCCAACTGTCCTCAAAAAGTGTCAGTGTCCAGATCAGGGGCAACCTCAGGGCTAACATAAAGGAAATCAGTTGTCTTACCATCAATACCCACCCACATGTCCCAGCACAGATGAGGGCTATACAGGAGACTCAGACCCCTTCTGTGCAGGGGGAAGGAACAAGGCTGGATTGGCAGGAAAGAGGCATATGACTGCCAAAGAGGAACAGGACCATTTGCCGAAAGGCCACCAGGTCCCGTTCAGCTGCCCCTCCACACAAGAGGATAGCCCTTCACCTACTCAACCATTACAGAAATATGGGCCAGGTACTAGGTGGGGGGCAGCTGGGGAGTTGGGATACAGGGAAATACCACATAGATCTGTCCCCAAAGAATGCTCTTAGGATTGGAAACCAGACAAACGTTTCCACAATGCATCCCCTCTCACACAGCACTCTCAGCAGAAGATCCCACTGAGTATCCCCTCAGCCCGTCCTTCTCATAATATTCCTTTGAACTAACAGACCTCTGTTCCACAAAGCAGCACTGAACCCCTCCTGGCCCAGAAGTTAGGCCCTCCAAACTCCTCTGCCCTGATCTCTCACCATGTCCCTGATGGGTAGGCTGGTCTGGTTATTTACATTATCCCTGTCCCCACCACAGATTGCACATGCCCATGTGGGTGTGCCTTTTCCCTTCCTACCAAATTCTCCCCATGGCTCTAAGTCCATGATGCCTTTGAATCATCCTCTAGGGCTTTCCTCTCCTCCTTGGTTCCCCAGCCCAAGCTTGCTGGGCTAGGAGGCTCCTCCAGAGCTAAGGTTTCACTTCCTCGAGTCATCCAAGAGTCCTGAGGGCCAGGGTTGCAACTGACTCATCTCTGACCGCCCATCTGCCTACACAGGTGAGGGGCCCAGGAAATGCCAGATGACTGGCTTAATTTCCTCTCCCGGAATTCCTCTAGGTCTCTCCTCCTTTTCCTAATTACCACTATTTAAAACTATAAAGCCAAGTGGTGCTAGGATCACAATCCCTGCAGTTCATGAGCTCCAGTAGACTCACCCCAAATGCACTTCCCATTCACAGACACTTGGCCCAGAGAGCTCCCACGCCATCTGGGGAGTCCTGCTTGCTTTGCGAGGAGGAGGTCCTCTCCTCAGCCTCAGCCCACTTCTGTCTCAAAAGCTAACCCCACTAGATCTGTGCTAACCCTAACAGGGCCAGAGAGAGTAAAAGACAGGCCTAGGGGTAACTCCCATTCACCAATTACATCAACTACTTACCTCACACCATCCAGAGGTCAGTCTGGGATATATCTTTCAGCACCCGGGTCCCCCAAATGGGGATCTGTGTCAGTCTGTAGCTCCTACCTGAACACCCCCTCCCCCAGGTGGCAAGCTGGCATCCTGAGAGCCAAATGTAGGTCACATACTTGCTTTCTGACACACAATATTCTGAAACTTGAATTAACAGCATTTAAAACTAGAGAGCTTGTTAGGTTAAAAGTTATGGTTTTCAGCTGCTGCAGCTAAAGAAAAAAAACAACCCTGAGACCTGGCGTCTGTGATGGGCAGCCCACAGGACTTCAGCGAGTAGAGCCTGGGGGCCACTGTCCATTTCGCCGGACAGCAGGCACCTCCACATTGGCCGCCATATCAGTCCACCTTTTGCCTGAACCCCGCTCACACCTAAGTTTGAAGCCCCCCTCAAAGAAAGGATGACATCCCAATCTGTCATCCTACGGAGAAGCACAGCTTGGACGTGACCACTTCGCCCGTAGGCCTCAGCCCAGTGGCCCTCAGAACTTGGCCCCACACCAGGCCCATGGCGCGTGCTCCCTACACAGTCCGATAATGCAGAGAGGGCACTACCCCAGGAGCAGGGTCAAGCTTCTGACTCTACTGCACAGGCGCGCACACACATCTAGGGTGACCACAGGTGAGAGGCCCCAGCACAGCGGTATCACCACTGAGGCCCTCACACCACTGCCGGCAAGGAATCACTGAACGGCAGGCCGTCGGGGGCACCACTCCTCCACCCCAACCATCCCCAGGAAGGTCACCCAGGTGCCTCCTGAAGCGGGAAGGCCCCGAAGGATCCTGGGACCCGCCCACACCGGCCCATCAGTGACTCGGTGGATCTTACCTCACGCCCACCACCAACTCCCGCCAAAGCCGCAGTTTAGCAGTAGGCCAACTGCCCGGACTGGAGGCTCTGCGTGCCCATCATGAAGGCAGCCCTGGGAGCCAATGGAAATGCACGCTGTGCCCGAAGCCCCGCCCCATAGCACCACTCCATGCATACAGAGAGCTGCTTGGCCACGTGACCCAGGGCCCTGGGCAGGCTTGAGGGGCTGACTGCGCAGCCGTGAGGTGGGGACTGCCCGCGGTGGGCCAGGGGTGTAACTGAGTCTGTGGCAGTGTGCTGGGACCTGTTGTGTTTCCCAAGCAAGTTCCACGCCCCTCCCCCCACCACCCTGCCTGAGGATCCCTGGAGATTTCTGCGAGACCCCAGATACCCAATAGTTGGACAAGGACTCCAGGACAGCCAGGTTCTAATGAAAACATTTTCCAACCTGGGCTGGTGTGGCTCAGTGGATTGTGTGCCCGCTTGCGAACCAAAGGGTCGCTGGTCCGATTCCCAGTCAGGGCACATGTCTGGGTTGCAGGCCAGGTCCCCCGGAGGGGGGGACAAATTAAACCTCCCCAGTGTCATTTCCTTTGTTGATTAGAACTCCAGATCAGTCAGGGACGTGCTGCAATCACGAAGTGGCTATTTCAGCTGGTCCCACGGCCAGTATTTATTTGTATAGTTATATAATTAATACCTGACTCTTCTCTTGGCCCTAAGCTCCAGGTATGTGAGCTCATGCCTCTTTTGACTGTTACCAGCACACAGCAGGGGATCAGCAAGTAGCAGGCAAGCCATATAGACTATATGAAAGATGGAATAACTGGTTTGTTCCCACACAGCCATCTATGTCATGGGCCCACTTGAAATGCCAGAGAATTCCAGTTCAAACACTATGGCACTGCATGAGCAAAGCCACGTTGGAGCCTGGCTGGGCCCGAGAGTACAAGGCTGGTTCACATTCCTCCCTCTTGTCTGACTCACCACCTCTGATGTGACTGCCTCAACCCTTCCCCTTCAGGGTATAGCCATCTCTCTCTTTTTACGGTGCCACTTTGTGTCTATCTGCCCAGGCTATATGTGTCCTCCCACTTTAACCCATCTGTGCAATGTCCTTTTAGCACTTGCAGTATCCGTTTTGTCCTGTCCCCTTTGGTATCAGAGTGCATTGGCCACAGCTAGACCCTGAGATTTTGAAGCTAAAAAACAAAACAAAACCACCTTTATTTTGAAGTTGTAAGTTGCCTCCCAAGAGAACAGACTTGAATTTATCCAACACCTGTTTGTTCTGGGAACTCCATCTGCTTAGGCAGTTGAGTTTTGCAGTTGTCAGTGGGGAGACTTGGTGCTGAGAAGTCGTCTGAAGACAGGATTCCAACTGGAGAGTTGGACAGATTGTGATGGCGGAGACCCATCTTTCCTCTAGTACAGTTCTGTCCTCTGTTATGTTGTTTGTTTGGCAGAAATATGTTTTGGTTTTTTATTTGCTGCAATTTAGATATTTCAAAAGAAGCATCACCTCTCAGACCTGGATCTTAACTGGGGTACCAAGGAGTCAGCGTCCTCCTCTTCAAGTCATTTGCAGAAAATGTGAGGCTTCAATGTAGCAAAATCTACAAGATTGACTGTGGCTGACTGACCCTGGGCAAAACAGAAACTCTCCAGCCCCACTCAACCTGGTGTGTACTTTGGGAGCCCCACCCTGGGCTCAGGCCAGACCACATCATCCAGAATGTTCTGACACATGTAATTGATACCTTGGACCCAGAGGGATCAAGGCCTGGCATGTGGTTGGGGGCCCATGTCCCCTGAATGGGCCTTTCTGCTGCACGTTATCTGGAGAAGAGGGCTTGGGCTGGCATTCGTGCTCCAGCCCCTACCTCTGAGGCTCACCAGGGGGTTGGGGAAAGGACCCCTTTCTGGGTTATCCCCCCAGGTCTACGAGCTCAGCACAGTCACCTCTAGAAATAAGCACTGGTTGTCTTCTGTGTTGTAGTTCCCATCCATTATTCCAGAGCCTTCCATAAAGTCTTGTTAAACATAGCAGCAAACCACAGGCCACTTTCTCCAGGGCCAAGGTTGGCTGCACTATGGACAAAAACTTGAGCCAACAGGCTTTGGGATGGAGGGTGTAAAGTTCTTTGTAATAATGGGAATCTGGGATTCTATGAAGGCCAGAGATGATATGAGAAGTTAATGGGCTGATGGCCTGAGGGAAAGGGTGTTTCAGGCTACAGGGCTCTGAACTTGGATGATGTCCCAGAAGACAGGTTTAGCTTAGCCTTCTGGCAGTTGCCATAAAACAAAAAGGAACAAAGGATATTTGCCAACAAATTTAGGATTCAAAGAGATTTTGAGAAAAGGGAGATTATGACCAAAAAGAGTCCCAACCTTAGAGAGCCTGGTGATACCTGAGAGATGACAGCTCAGCAGCGTGGGCAGAAAGCTGGACTTGTTGGTGGGACTTCTGTCCAATGGGACTCTTCCCTTCCACCAGTTCAAACTCAAACACACTTAAGCCAGAAAATAATGGGTTGACTCGTGTAACTAGAAAGTATAGGCATGTTAGCTTTAGGCATGGCCAGATCCAGCGATCAAAACATTCTCAGGCCTCTGATTCTCATGTGTCTGTACTACTTGTCTCTGCTTGGTTTTTGTCCTTTCTGAAGGCTCTCTCCTATACCAAGATGACTGTCCAAGACTCACCCACCTTCCTTAGCAACTTTAGTAGAAAAAAATGCCTTTCCCTCAACACCCATATGAAGAACCCAGGGGAGACTCTGTCCTGCTCAGATCATCTGCCACTTTCTCGGCCAATCAGGGAGCCTACGAGGTATGATGCTGTATTGGCTCCATCCTTTCCCTAACTGTATGCAATGAGGGGGACACTGTGATTGACCCCTCAAGCCGGAATGGAGTGTGGAGGGACTGTTCCCTCAGGGAAGGGATGGGACTAACAAAAGCAGCATGTCCACCATGGTGTCTGCTGCTGACTTTCCAGCACTGGACCAGGACATTTGTCTGGTCTCTGTTGTGTCCCAGGGCCCAGCACTGTGGACTCCTGATAAATACTTGTTGAGTGATGAATGGATCTTAGTTTTTCTGTTGAATGGGGGAGATAATCTGTCTACTTACTTGGCATGTTTGGGTGTGGCTCAGTAAGATCATGGAGTGCATGGGCTTAACAAGCATGACTGATCCTGTACACATCAGGGATGATGGTGAGCCAGCCAGTGTCACAAAGTGATGCTGACCAGCAGGGTTGGGCCACCCCAGAAGTTATTCTGTTGCCCTGTGATCTCCTTGCCCCTGCCTCAGGCGGGGAGGGGGGCCCTTACAAGTGTGTGCATCTCCTCCATATTACTTGTTTTTTTTCTATCCAGAATACACAAATTCCTTAACAGCACTTTTTCTCCCATTGCCTAACTTGCTGGGAATGGAGGTATGCTGAGGAATGTTCCAGGCCCCCTCTTTCTTCCTCTTGGAGATGTCCTTTCCAGCATTAATTTAACATACTCCATCCATTGCCTGCTAATTGCAAAGTGAAGTTTTATACTCCAAATAGAGTAAGCTTGTACTCTTCGGAGGGGTATCACTTCTCCCTAAATTTATCTATAACTTCACTGTAATCTTAATAAAAATTCTAGCTACATGAACTTACTCTGAAATGTGTGAGAAGGGAGAAAGGTCTACAGATGTCTAAGTAAAAGGAGAGGCACAGGAAACTTGCTGTCACAGAGATTCAGTCATACAATAACATTGTTTTTAACCAGTATGGTGTTAGTAGAAAATTGAACAACCCATTGGGACATCATGGAGAGTTCAGAGATAGATCCTGGTTATAGGGGATCTTAAAGTTCAGTAAAAGTTGCATCAAAAATCAGTGGGGAAAGAGTTGTTCTTACTGGGGAAATTCTGGCTTTACAGAAAAAAACAATGTAATCTCATACAAGATGAGTGCTGAGAAGGTGGATTAAAACATCAGTGTGGGCCTGGCTGGGTGGCTTAGTTGGTTGGAGCATCATCTCATACACTGAAAAGTTGTGGGTTCAATCCTCAGTCCTAGGTTGCAGGTTTGATCCCTATTCAGGATGCATATGAGAGGTGACTGATTGATGTTTCTCTCTCACATTGATGTCTCTCTTTCTCTCCCCTCACCCTCCACTTCATCTCCCTGAAATCAATGAAAACATATCCTTGGGTAAGGATTTTAAAAAGTCTAAAAAAAAAAGTCACTGCAAACAGCCAAATTGTAACATTGGTAGAAAAAAGCATTAAGGGGAACAACTTTGAGACCTGGAGGGTGGAAAGGAGTTCTTAGACAAAATATCAAAGCACAATTCATAAAGCAAAAAAAGGGAGGCTTTGTTATGTCAAAATTAAAGCTATTTATTCTAAGTGATGTATGATGAAATGAGAGAAGATATATGCATAGTCTAAAATTTACAAGATTAATAGAGCCAATATACAAGGAACTCTTACAAACTAACAAGAAAAATAAGTGGACAAAGATTATGAGCAGGCAATTTTTGGAAGGGGAAATACCAAAAGCCAAGAAATATATAAGGAGATGGCTAAAATCATTAGTAGAGAAATGCAAAGTATAATAATAAGAAATCTAAACAGAGTTTTCTCCAAAGAAGACATACACATGGCCAGTAAACATATGAAAAGGTGCTCAACATCACCAGTCATTAAGGAAATGAAAACCAAAACCACAGTGAGATACCAATTCACACCCATTAGGATGTTTACTATCAAGAAAACAGAAAATAACAAGTATTGATGAGGATACAGAGAAATTGGAACCCTTGTGCACTGCTGATGGGGATGTAAAATGGTGCAGCTGCTAGAAAAACTATATGGCAGTTCCTGAAAAATTTAAGAATAGAATTACCACATGACCAGAAATCCACTTCTGGGTATATACCCCAAAAGAATAGAAAGCAAGATCTTAAAGAGATATTTATACTTCCATGTTCATAGCAGCACTATTCACAATAGCCAAAAAATGGAAGCAACCCAAGTGTCCACTGACTGATGAATGGGTAAACAAAATGTGGTAGATACATACAATGGAATACTATTCAGCCTTAAAAAGGAAGGGAATTCTGACACATAGTACAACATGGATGAGCCTTGAGGACATTGTGTTAAGTGAAATAAGCCAGGCACAGAAGTACGTTCCCACTTATACAAGATACCTAGGGCAATTCAATTCATAAACTAAAAGAAAGGTGACTGGTGGTTACCAGGGGCTGAGGGAGTCTGAGAAATGGAAAGTTAGTGTTTAATGGGCATAGAGTTTTAGTTTTGCAAGATGAAAAAAGTTCTGGAGATGAATGGTGGTTATAGCTGCACAACAGTGTGAAAGTACTTAATATCACTGAACTGTGCACTTAAAGTGGATAAGATGGTAAGTTTTTTTAAAAATGTATGTTTTACTACAATTTTAAAAACAATAATAAAATATTGTATTACACCCATGTGATAGGCAGAATTCTAAGATGAGCCCAAGTGCCCAAGCCCTTATGTAATTATCTCCCTTGAGTATGGGCAGGGCCTGTAATTCACTTCTAACTAATAGAATATAACAAAGGCTATGGAGTATCACCCCTGATTATGTTACACTATATGGAAAAGGTGACAGGAATTGTTTGACATAATTAAAGGCCCTAATGGTTGACTTTAAGCTAATCAAAATGGAGATTAACCTAATTGGGTCACACCTAATCAGGTGAGCCCTTTAATAAAAAAGGATGTATCAGTCAGAGACTATCTCTCCTGCTGACCTCGAAGAAGCAAGTCACCTTGAGTTTTACAACCACAGGGAGACAAATTCTGCCATAACCTGAGGCAGCCTGGAAGCAGCTCCTTCTCTAATTGAGCCTCTACTGACAAGCAGCCTGGCCAGTACCTTGACAGCAGCTTGAACAGAGGACCCAGCTACAATGTGCCCAGTTTCCTGGTCCACAAAAAAGGAGACAAACAATCAGTGTTATTATAAGCCGCTAGGTTTGTGGTAACTTGTTTCTCAGTAGTAGAGAACTAATGAAATCCATTAGGCAGGCCAAACTTAGCTAGATAAAGACAAGTGTTGGTGTTGGGTGAGGATGTGAGGATGTTGGTGAGGGCAGTGCTTATGGGAGGGTCACTGTGGGCATAGTTAGTCAACAGTGCACATCTCCCATGCCCCTGCAATTCCATGTCCAGGTAGAGATGCAAGCAAAGTTGACACAGTTTCATAGGACATGCATATCATATGGTCCCTGTAGAGTTCTGTGCAGTGATATGGGGATAGGGGTTGTTGGAGACCACCTAGGGGTCCACTTGGGGATAATGGGAAGAAAAATGAGTATGGTTCACAACATGGAGAATAATGTAGCAGTTAGGAGAGACTGGATGTTCACATAGCAACAGGGATGCCTTAAGATAATTGTGAGTTCTTTTAAAAAAGAAAGAAACAACATAAGAACCAAAACACTACCACTTGCAGAAATTAAAAAAAGACACATAAAGACAATATCCATTTTGCAAGAGCACATACAAGAGGAAAAAAAGACTTGTTAGCGCATTGCCTATGGAGAGGAAGGGATAGGAGTGAGTCCAGAGATAAAAGAATAAGTAAAACATGGGAGGAATATTATATGGACCAAAGGTATATGCAGAGTGAAGAAGAAAATAAACCTACCTGAGGTCCAGGGGAAGCTGAAGCACAGTACTGTCCATACCTTCTGAAGGAAACAGATCAGTTGGGCAAGTAAAGAAAGAAATGGCAAGCGTACTGGTAAAAGCCAGCCTTGGCGTACAGCTTGGCTCTTTCTGCACACATCAAGCGCAGTAGAGGGAGTCACAAGCTGTGGATTACTGACAGCTCCAAACAGGTTGCCAAGGGCCAGTCACAGGAAGTGTCTGACATAGGTCTGAATCAGAGTCTTTGCAGATTTACCTAATATGCAATACATAGAAGAAAACACAAAGAGGTGGCAAAATGGGGAGATAAAGAAACAGGCCCTAAATGAAAGAACAAGAGAATTCTCCAGAAGAAGAACTAAATGAAATGGAGACAAGCAATTTATTAGATATAGAGTTTAGAATAATGATTATAAGGATGCTCAACAGCAGGAATAAAGACATAGAAACCATAAAAAGAACCAGTCAGAAATAAAGAATGCAATATCTGAAATAAATAATACACTGGAAGGAATGCAGTAGATTGGGTGAAGCAGAGGACTGAATCAATGATTTGGAAGACAAGGTAGAAAAGAAAACACAAGCAGAGCAGCAAAAAGAAAAAATAATTGTAAAAAATTAGGAGAGTTTAAGAAAACTTTTGGGCAACATGAAGCATAACAACATCTGCACCATGGGGATACTAGAAGGAGAAGAGAGAGAGCAAGGGATTGACACCCTGTTTGAAGAAATAATGACCAAAAACTTCTCTAACCTGGTAAAGGAAAAAAGACACACAATTCCAGGAAACACAGAGAGTTCCAAACAAGACGGACCCAAAGAGGTCCACACCAAGACATATCATAATTAAAATGGTGAAGCTTAAAGAGAACGTGAATCTTACAAGCCACAAGAGGAAAGTAGTTAGTTACCCACAAGGGAGCTACCATTAGATTGTCATCTGATTTCTCAACTAAAACATATCAGGGCAGAAAGGATTGGCCTGAATATTCAAACATTCAAGGTGGTGAGAAGCAAGGACTTACAACCAAGGGTACTTTACCCAGCAAGGCTATCATTTAAAATTGAAGGAGAAATAGAGTTTCCCAGATAAGCAAAGTCTAAAGGGATTTGTTACCACCAAACCAGTTATTGTCACAAATGTTAAAGGGCTTGCTTTAGAAGGAAAAAAAAAGAAAAACAGAGGAAAATAGTTAAAAATAAAATGGCATTAAATGCATATCAAAAATCACTTTAAATGTAAATGGATTAAATGCTCCAATCAAAAGACATGGGGCAGCAGAATGGTTAAGAAAATATGACCCATATATGTGCTGTCTCCAAGAGACCCACCTCAGATTGAAAGCTACACACAAACTAAAAGTAAAGGGATGGAAAAAATATTTCATGCAAATAGAAAGGAAAAAAAGGCTGGGATAGCAATACTTACATCCAATAAAACCAAGCCTTTAGTAAGGTTTATATCCAGACTTTAAAACCAAGGCTATAGTAAGAGGCAGAGGACACTACATAATGATAAAGGGAACCATCCAACAAGAGGATATAACCCTACTGAACATTTATGCACCCAATATATGAGCACCTAAATATGTAAAGCAAATCTTGAATATAAAGGGAGAGATTGACAGAAATACAGTCATAGTAGAGGATTTTAACACCCCACTGACTTCAATGGATAGATCTTCCAGACAGAAAATCAACAAGGAGCCCTGGCTGGTGTAGCTCAGTGTATTGAGTTCGAGCTGTCAACCTGAACCAAAGGTCGATGATTCAATTCCCAGCCAGGGCACATGCCTGGGCTGTGGGCCAGGTCCCCGGTGGGGCATGCATGAGAGGCAACCACACATTGACATTTCCATTCTTCTCTTTCTCCTTTCCTTTCCCTCTCTCTAAAAATAAATAAATAAAGTATTTTTAAAAAAGAAAATCAACAAGGAGATAGCAGCCTTAAATGACACAATAGATCAAATGAATTTGATTGATATCTTTAGAGAATTTCATCCTAAAGCAGCAGAATATACATTCTTTTCAAGTGCATACAGAATGTTTTCTAGGATCGACCACATATTAAGACACAAAACAAGTATCAATAAATTTCAGAAGATTGGAATTATATCAAGTATCTTCTCTGACCATAATCCTATGGAACTAGAAATCTATCCAAGAAGAAAACTGAAAGATACAGAAATACATAGAAGCTAAATAAAATGTTATTAAACAATGAATAGATCAACAGAGAGATCATGGCAGGGGAGGAATCAAAAGATACCTTAAAACAGCCCTGGCTGGTGTGGTTCAATGGATTGAGCACTGGCCTGCAAACCAACAGTCAATGGTTTGATTCCCAGTCAGGGCACATGCCTGGGTTGTGGGCCAGGTCCCCAGCAGGGGGCATGCAAGAGGCAACTACACATTGATGTTTCGCTCCCTTTCTCCCTCCCTTTTCCTCTAAAATAAATAAATAAAATCTTTTAAAAGTATATACTTTGAAACAAATGAAAATGAGAAGAAAACAACCCAAAATCTGTGGGGCACAGGGAAAGCAATCCTAACAGGGAAATTCATGACATTACAGGCCTATCTCAAAAAAGAAAAAAAAAAAAAAAAGCTCAAATATACAACTAAATTTGTACTTAAAGGAACTTGAACTTCCGACCAAGATGGAGGCATAGGTGGACACACGTGCCTCCTCTCACAACCAAAATTAAGGACAACAAAGATTTAAAAACAAGAAAACAACCAGAACTGATAGAAAATTGAACTGTACGGAAGTCCAACAACCATTCATCCAGACCAGTAAGAGGGGCGGAGTGGTGGCAGGAAAAAGTGGAGGTGCGGACCCAGGCACACAGGCAGCAGTGGCTGGCAGATCCCAGGCGTGCAAGCGGTGGCTAGCAGACCCTGGGCATGGGGTGGCAACTGTGCAGACCCAGTGAGGCGGCGCAAGGTGGCTGGCTGACCAGGTGGTCCCACATTCTCACACAGATAATCCGGGTGAAGGGGAAGCAGCGGAAGGGACTGAAATCTGAGAGAGAGCTGAGCAAGTGCCATTGTTCCCTCCCGGACCCTGCCCCCACATACAGCATCACTACCTAACGACTGTGCTGCCCCACCCTGGGGAACACCTAAGGCTCCACCCCTCACTATGTAACAGCCGCGACCAGACCAAAAAAACAACCAAAAATGGCTCAAACAGGAGAACAGATCAAAGCCCCAAAGGCAATTCATCTAAGCAACCAAGAGATAGCCAACCTATCAGATGCACAGTTAAAGCACTGGTGATCTGGATGCTCACAGAATTGGTTGATTTTGGTCACAAATTAGATGGACAAATGAAGGCTACAATAAGTGAAATGAAGGAAAATGCACAGGGAACCAATAGTGATGGGAGGAAAACTGGGACCCAAATCAATGGAGTGGACCAGAAAGAAGAAAGAAACAACCAAACAGAAAAGAAGGAAGAAACAAGAATTCAAAAAAAATGAGGAGAGGCTTAGGAACCTCCAAGACATCTTTAAACATCCCAACATCCGAATGATAGGGGTACCAGAAGGGGAAGAAGAAGAGCAACCAGTGGAAAACTTATTTGAACAAATAATAAAGGAGAACTTCCCCAATCTGGCAAAGGAAATAGACTTCCAGGAAGTCCAGGAAGCTCAGAGAGTCCCAAAGAAGTTGGACCCAAGGAGGAACACACCAAGGCACATCATAATTACATTAGCCAAGATTAAAATGAAGGAGAGAATCCTAGAAGCAGCAAGGGATAAGGGGACAGTCACCTACAAAGGAGTTCCATCAGACTGTCAGCTGATTTCTCAAAAGAGACCTTCCAGGCAAGAAGGGGCTGGAAAGAAGTATTTGAAGTCTTGAAAGGCAAGGACCTACATCCAAAATTGCTCTATCCAGCAAAGCTTTCATTTAGAATGGAAGGGAAGATAAAGTGCTTCTCAGATAAGGTCAAGTTAAAGGAGTTCATCATCACCATGCCCTTATTATATGAAATGTTAAAGGGACTTATCTAAGAAAAAGAAGATAAAAAATATGACAGTAAAAAGAGAGCAAACTCACAGATGTAACAACCACACCTAAAACAAAAGCAAACTAAGCAAACAGCTAGAACAGGAACAGAATCACAGAAATGGAGATCACATGGAGGGTTAGCAACGGGGGAGTAGGAGAAGGAGAGGGGCAAAAAGGTACAGAGAATAAGTAGCATAGACAGTAGGTAGAAAATAGACAGGGGGAGGGCAAGAATAGTGTGGGAAATATAGAAGCTAAAGAACTTATGACACATAGACATGAACTAAAGGGGGGGAATGTGGGTGGGAGGGGGTGTGCAGGGTGGAGGGGAATCAAGGGGGGAAATGGGACAACTGTAATAGCATAATCAATAAAATATATTTTAAAAAACAAAAAATAAAATAAAATAAAAAGACAACCTACTGAATAGGAGAACATATTTGCCAATACATCTGATAAGCAGTTAATATCCAAAATTTATAAAGAACTTATACAACTCAACACCAAAAAACAAACACACAATCCAATTTAAAAATGGGCAAAGGACCTGAATAGACACTTCTTTAAAGAGGACATACAGATGGACAATAGACATGTGAAAAGATGCTCAACGTCACTAATTCACCAGAGAAAAACAAATTAAAACCACAATAAAGTATCACCTCACACCTGTGAGAATGGCTATCATCAATAAATCCACAAACAAGTGTTTGTGAGGATGTGGAGAAAAGGGAATGCTTTTGCTATTGGTGGGAGTGCAGATTGATACATCTACTGTGGAAAGCAGAATGGAGATACCTCAGAAAATTTAAAATGGAACTGCCCTATGACCAGTGATTCTATGTCTGGGAATTTATCTGAAGAAACCTGAAACACTAACTCCAAAGAATATAAACAGCCTTATGTTCATTGCAGCATTATTTACAATAGCCAAGATTTAGAAGCAGTAGATGAGTGGATAAAACAGCTCTGGTACATTTACACAATGGAATACTACCTGGCTGTAAAAAAGAAGACAATTTTACCCTTTGCTTCAGCATGGATGGACCTGGAGAGCATTGTGCTGAGTGAAGTAAGCCAGTCACAGAAAGACAAATACCATATGATCTTACTCATATGTGGAATCTAATGAACAAACTGAACTAACAGGGAAAACAGAGACAGAATCATAGATGGAGAGCAGGATGACAGCTCTAGTGGGGGCAAGTGGTTAGAGGGTGGAGGGATCAAGTGAAAAGGAAAAAGGACTCATGGACACAAACAACAGCATGGTGATTGCTGGGGGGAGGGGGGAGATGAAAGAGGGTATAAGGGGGATAAATGGTGGTGAAAAAATACAAAAGAAAAAAGCAATGGCGAAAGCTGCTAAGGTGGAGTAAGTGCTATGAGAGCAGCAATGGACAGACTGGGTCTGCCTGATGGGAAGTCAGGCCTTTATATTATTAATGATTCTCGGTATGAGTGGCAGGCCAGCTCAAACTGTTTATTTTAAAGGGAAATTATTTACACAAATGACTGAAAAGTACAGAAGTATAGGTGGATTCAGGTGGTCAAATAATGTCATCAGGATGTCTCCTGATGCCTTTCCAATCTGCTTTCTTCTGGGTTGGTTTCATTCATATATATATGAATTTATATATATATATATAAATTTTTTAATCCTCACCTGAGGATATATTGATTGATTCCAAAGCGGGTGTGTGTGTGTGTGTGTGTGTGTGTGTGTGTGTGGAGAGAGAGAGAGAGAGAGAGAGACAAAGAAACAGCACTGTGAGAGAAACATCAATTAGTTGCCTCTCCTACACATCCCCAACCAGGGACCGAACACACAACCCAGGCACGTGCCCTGTCTGGGAATCAAACCCATGACCCTTCAGTTCAGGACGATGCCCCAACCAACTGAGACACACCAGCCAAGGCTGGATTGGTTTCATTCTTAGGCTGACCCTACTGGGGGACAGACATCGTCCCAGCGATGCCACCTGTGTGCTCTTCAGCTAACAAACCCAGAGATGTGGGGTGCTTTTCCAGAGGTTCCCCCAAGGGCCTCAGGGCTGACATTCTTTGGCCTGTAAAGAGTCGTGGGTTCATGCCTGAACCAATCTTCGAGACTGATGGCCACACCAGAGTGGAACAGCCACCTGGGACAACAAGGGAATTCTGGCAAGGGAATGGCATGAACAAACACTCAGCACCATGAAGCTAGAATAGCAGAACAGCTGGCTGCCCGGATCAGGCATAGCGATTCAGGGCCGCAGGTACCATCAGCATCCGTGGGCAGGGGCAGCAAAATTGGATCTGCAATTTGCAGGCTTCACTTGGCTGCTAGTGGTGGGTGGCCTGATGGGAGTAGTGACATTCAGGCCCTCTAGCATTTCTTCCAAGAAAAAAAGTGCCTTATGGGGTGCCTCCCCCTAGGTCCTTTTTCCTATGAAAGAGCCTCTTTCCCTGAGAGTGAAGAAGCTAGCATGCTCAGAATGTTTTCAACGTGAATATCTGGGGGAGAGCCCTCCAGGTGTTCTTGCAAGAGGGAGTTCATGTGGAAGCAAATCTATATAATCAGTTGGCAGAAAAGAACTTAACTGGCCTGTATTCATCCTGCACCAGGTGGCCTCAGAGGAAGAATGGTCGTGCTCCCTCAACAATAGCCCATTTGGCCCAGACCCAGGGTCTGGCTTCTCCAGCACTTAACCACCAGTCTTTCTGCTGGTGGGTGGCTGCTGGCATTGTCTCTGTGGCATTGGGGGCAATGCAGGGTTTGGCAGGGCCATGGTTGGGGGCCACACGGGGTTCCCAAGGGTCAGGAATGGCCTCTCTTTATGTGGCCCCCACAACACCTCCCTGTAACAGAAACCCCCCTGTGGGTCTTTTGCTCTGGGTTCTTTTTGCCCTCTGCTGATAAGAACTGTGGCTCTCAATGCCAGAGTCTAGTAAAAAGGAAAGGAACTATTTATTCAAAAGTTATACAGTTTCGGAATAATGGTGCAATGTCACCATTAAATCCCAAAGTCCCTTTAAAACACCCACAAACACACGCACACAGTCCTGCCTCCCCTTGCCAAACCAGTCCAGTCCAGGGTACTGTGTCTCAGGAAAAGAAATACAAGTCTGTAGCTCAGCTAGGCTCCTGTTCTTAATCTGAAACCATGTGGCACTTCCTCATGGCAGGCTGGTGGGAGTCCATCTGCATCGTTACAAAACGCGTGGCCAAGACCCCACACAGCTGCTACATGGTCAAGATCAAGAAAGAGAAAGTCTCTCATGGCTCTCCTACTCTCCCTCCCACGTGGTCCAAAGCTCAAGCATGCCTAAGAGAGAGTGTGGTAGAGAGGCAGACAGATAGACAGAGAGAGTGACATAGGGAAGGAGGGGGAGGGAGGGGGAGAGGGATGAGGAGAGACGGGAGGAGGGGGACAGAGAGAGAGCGCTTCCTCTTCACTCCCAAACCTCATGGTTAAGCCCCAGCATGGCTACTGCACTTGGGTTTAAATCCTAGCATGGATCTTCCTCTGTAACCCCATTTCTGATTCCTCCCACACTGGGTTACACCTGCCAGTAGTCTGGTTTCTTCTGCCTTTCTCCACTGCCATTGTTAGTCTGGGGAAGCATGACCCCGTGATGTAGGAGCTGCCTCCAAGTGGCTCTCATAGGGGCAGGAAGACCCTCTGGCTACATCACACATCAAGTAGTGGGGTTAGAGTCATGCTCATCTTCTTGGCTGAGAGCAAGCACAGCTTTTAACATCACCGAAACACTGGCCAAGTTCTTCAAATATGCAAAGTACCTCTCTATGGCCCTGCTTCACTTCCCCAACTGAATTTGGGATTTTAGGGGTTCTGTAGCTCAGCACCCTGTTACATGCCCACCCAAGCCACTCGTCCCCACTGCTTGGAGTTTGAACACAGTTCTCCTCTCTCTGGCTGCGGTGGGTAACATGGTTATATAATGAGCAGCCAGCCTCAAGAGGCTCTGCTCTGCATGCGGGCGAAGAATGGTAGTGCCGCTCTTCCTAGAGTGGAGCTGCTTGGTTCTGGTCTGTACCTGCCTCGGGAGCAGAGGGAAACGTGTGGATAAGTTAGAGTGCTTTCAGCTGCAAGAACAGGAAGCCCAACTGAAAGGAGCTTAAATAATAAGGGAGATGTGCCTGCTACTAAAAAAGCCCCCAGGTAAAACAGCCCAGGGCTAGTTAGCTCAGTGTTGTAGTGACAAGACCAGAGACCCAGGCTTCATCTACATTTCCGTGCCACCTCCTCAGTGGGCCAGCTCTGTTCTCAGGCCTGTCTCCCTCATGATCACAAGACGGCTGCCACTATTCCAGGTTTCACATTCAGACATGACAACACCCAGCAGCAGACCACCTCTTACTGGATATGCCTTTTTAGGAGTGAGGGAACTTTTCCCAGAATCCTCCTAGTAGCTCCTGTCATAGTTCACTGGCCAGAATTGCACCACACTCCTATACTTGGTCAGTCTCCAACAAAGGGCAAAGGAAAACCATGACCAGTAAAGGGCATGAACATCCCCAACAGCACATGTCCGGCGTCTACTCCAGCATGTGCCTGGCAGCATCTGCTGCACCAGGATGCAGAGGTTCTTCCCACTCAGAGATTGGTGGAGAGGGAATTGAGGCTCTTGAGATTGCCTTCTCCAGCAGTCACTGCCTGACCCTCGACAAGTCAGGTCCCCCGTCAGCCACCCACCTGGCAGGCATTCTCTCTCCGCACCCTGATCTGGCTCGGTAGCAGTCTGCCCAGACGGGGGATGGGTCATGACTGTGTAAGCACTTGTGGCAGCGCCTCTACCCTTTGTTACATATCTGCCCAGGCAGCCTCCCCTGCAACTAGGGTGACCTTGGGACCTATGCCCAGGCAATGAGAAAGAAGGTGGGGCCCCTCTGCGTTCTTTCCAGGAAAGATTTTCTTCTAGAAGGAAAGCCCCCTCTTCTTTACTCGCTTCTGCCCTTCTCTGTTCTTTCCAGTTTGGTGACCATAAGCGAGGATGTGATGCTTGGAGCTGCAGCACCCGTCTTGCAACAATGAGGGGAAAGACCAAGAAAGTCTCAGATGAGCTAACCTCGTGCTTTGACTATTGGGCTGTGAGGCATTCCTGGGACCACACAGATTTCATTCGTGAGTGAGATAAATTCCTGTTCCATTAAAACCCCATTTGTTGCATTTTCTTTACTTGTAGCCAAACGCACCCTCACTGGCACAGTGCCTAGTTTCTCCACCAGCGAAGTGAAACGAATGTCTCCGAGGACAGCCGCCCGCCCTGGGCTCTTGTCCTCCGTGAGGAGGGAAGCCCTCTGGAATTTTAGTGCAGGGCCACCTATGTAATTCCAGATTTGCTAGCAGCCACGTTAAAACAGTGCAAAGGGCAGGTGGAATTAGTTTCAATAATATAATTTGACCCCATATGTTCAAAACATGATCAAACATTACATGATCATTTAACATGTAATCAACATAAATTATTGAGATTTTTATGATATTAATTAATGAGATAATTTGTGGTAGTAGTTAGATACTGGTGAGATATTTTACTTTTTGTTTCCATCCTGACTCCTCAGGGCCCAGCTGTATTTTGCACACGCCGGACAGCTCAGTTTTTCTGCCCATGTTTCAAGGGCTCCACAGCTACTGTGCTGGGCAGCCCAGGCCTCGTGGCTGGATCTCTGGTTGTTGGGGTGGGAGCAGCTGGCACTAGCTACAACAGGGATTCATTTGTGACAGAGACAAGGGACCTGCCAGCCCCGATGGCCTGTGGCTGTGTAACAGGGTGCAGCCAAGAGGGGGGCCCCAAAAGGGAGTTGGAATGGGGCCCGGAACTCACGGTGTCCAGGAAATATTAGAGGGACATATAAGATGTCCTCACCCTTTCCCCACAGGTATGAGTTGGGGGAAGGGACAAATGAAGCAGGGCCATTGAACCCTAAGTTAAAGCACCTGTGTGGGAGCTTGGAGAAGATTGGCTCCAGAAAATGGGACACACCTGCCCAGAATGCTGGCAGGTGTAACCGATTGTAGGAGGAGTCGGAAATAGGGCTGCAGAGGAGGATTGGCGTGGGGATTTAAACCCAGGCGTGGCAGCCATTTGGAGGGGGATCGGTTTGACGGGGGAGATCCATGCGGCTTCACCAGAGAGCAGGACCTGCAGCTCCATGAGGGAAAATCACCATGTGGCTTTAGCAGAGAATTGCCACTAGGCTTTGCCCGAGTGGAGACCCTCTCGCAGCTTTGCCAGAGGGAGAGATTCCACGTGGTTTCACCAGAGTGCAGACCCCTGCAGCTTTGGTGAAGAGGGAGAGTCACGAGGCTTTGCCACAGTGGGGACCCTTCCCCACAGCTTTGGTAGAAGAAGGACCACGCGGCTTTGGGGTCCATCCCTTTGGCTGTGTGGCCTGGGAGCAAGAGAGACTGCCTGGAAGAAGGGTGAG